>WPIO01000007.1:11537500-11627500 GCA_009760855.2 Cristatella mucedo
GTCGTGAGCACGGTCGGTCGGCCCGTGACTGCGGCCCGGACAAAGGGCCCCGAACCGCGCCGAGTGCCCGTGAAGCACTGACATCGAAGCAAGCCGACCGCGCCGCTGACCTATGGCCGCAGCACAACTCGCCGCCACAGTGGCAGAGGCAGCAGCAGCAGAGGCAGTCTCAGCCTGCCGAGCAGGCAGTGATTTCGAACACTGGACTCGAACAGCACTCAGCAGCGGTGGCAACTGCTGCAGCTGCTTGAGCAGCCAGGCGGGAGTGCGAGGCCACGAGCCGTTCCAGGCAGCTACATCTGCTTCGGGACTCGGCCGGTGGGGCGCTCCGGAACCAGCAAAAGGTCATTACGGTTAGCCGGTGAAATGAAGGCAACAGCTTGCCTGACGGCGTCAGACTGCAGGACAATAGGGCGGTGCAGCGAACGAACGCTGCAAAAAAGCAGGCCAAGCGCTTCTTCGCTAACAAGCTAGCTAGGCGCAGACCTGCCGCCTGCACAGCTGCACTGCGGCCCGCCCAAGCAGGCAACAATGTGGAGAGGAAAATGACCGTGCGGAATGCGTGGTTTCACACAGCTCGAAGATCCTGCTTTGAAAAAAGCAACGCTGGAAAATGCCACCATCCATCTGCATTGGCCGGGCCGCCCTTTGATTTAACTCGAGCTCTGATGATCGAGCGCAATTGCCTTCGACAACAGTTTGCACTGCTTACATAAAGCTGCCTCAATTCAACATACAGCACAAGTATTGTAAAAAAAAATGGCCGCACAGTGAACGATTTAATTAATGCTCTGGCTCGGCTTGCAATCGTGACATATTGGGAGCATCCGGCAGTCGAAGGCATTCAAGCAGCACTGACGTGCTTAGCTAGGAGCACGCAGTCAATGGCACCAGCCGGAGTAACACCCAGAAGACATGGATCACAGCTCTTCAGCAAGAGGCGGATCAACAGAGGCTTTGCCGACGCCGCCGCACGGACGAATGGCACCGTCCTGCTCGGCGAAAGCATGCGCTGGCTGCAAGCACTGGACCAGGACAGTGCATGCACTCACTGCTGGTACCCACGCCGGCTGACTGTGGAGTGAGGCCCCGGAGTGCTCTGCTGCTGATGTGGTGGCTAGCTCAGCTGCACAGCCATTTATTTCCAATGGACACACGTTGTGGCAGCCAGTCAAAGACAGCAAATGATGATCAAAAGTAACTTTCTCACTTGTGACAGCAAATGATGATCAAAATCACTTTCTCACTGGTCGAAGACAGCAAATGATGATCAAAAATAACTTTCTCACTTGCGATTATGCCAGCTTCAATTATACCCACTGCTAGGACCATGGCTACGGCACGACAGTCGTCGTCGAGCATGGCAATACGTACCTGGCTTGCACTGCCGTCGACACTGCCTCTGTACACCATGCTGCCGCCGACAGTGATAGCAGTGCCAGGTGACACGGTGGCACCTGCCGCCGGCGGCCGTCCGATGCCAGCTTTCCGAAGACGCCGGTCGGCTGCAGCTGCAGTAGCAGTAGCAGAGGCCTTCAGGTGCGACTGTATGTGGCTTTTTCGATGACCGGACGTGCGGAAGCGCAATTCGCAGTGAGGACATTTGAATGGCTTGGCCCCGGTGTGCAGACGCATGTGCACCTTCAGTGTCCCTTTGGTGGCAAACAGCGAGTCGCATATGTGGCACTTAAACATCTTCTCACCTGGCAAACAGGGTGCAAACGAAATAGGCTGGAAAGCAAATGCTTCGCATACAGCATTCGATAGCTATACCACGCAGAAAAGTAAGCACGATTTAAATGAATCTGATTGCTGCTAAGGTCTTGTTGGGGGCGCAGCAAACCCATGCTTTTCCTCTAATAAGAACCCGAGCACAGGTCGGGTGGCACGGCCGAGGACGGAGGAGACTGGATCGCCATCGTTTTACGAGTACTTGAACACAGAACTCCTTCCCCACCTTAATTTGAACACAACGACCCTTCCCTTACCCGTGAATAAATAAATGTCTCGCCAGGTCAGCAGACCGGTAAGTATCTACAGGTCAAGCGATTGTTATCGATATGACGATCATCACGAAAGCATCGTCAGAAATGCGAGTAAAAACTGAATGCACAGCAGCAGCAGCAGCCCGGCGATGGGAGGTGGAGAGGTCAGCATACTTCCGGTGTGAGTCTTCATGTGAGAGTCGAGCGTCGACTTAACGGTGAACGTTCGCGAGCACGCAGGGCACACGAACGGTTTCTCGCCGGTGTGGATGCGCTGGTGTCTCATCAGGTCGCTCGGCTTCTTGAAGCTCTTGGGGCAGCTGTGGCACTGGTGCGAGTGCTTGGGCAGCTTCTCGAGCTCGAGGAAGCGCTCCTTGGCGCCCCGCATCTCGCTCACGCGGTCCCTCTCCGCGGTCGACTCCAGCAGCACACGCTCCGACACAGCAGTGGGGTCGGCGACGGCGGCACCGCCCCGCGCCGAAGCCGAGGCGCCCGGGTGCAGTGTGGCCGAGCCCTCGCTGCCGGCGGCTGCGGCGGCCGCCGGCCGGCGCGGGCCGCCGGTGACGAGGCGGCCGCCCACCGCCAGCATGCCGTCGCCGACCGGCTGCCGAGCCGAAGGCAAACTGGCAAGTGCCGCCGACGTGGCGGCCAGCACGGCCGTCGCAGCCATGCTGGCCTCGCTGGGCATTGCCGACAAGGTGCCGTCCGCCGTCGAGGCAGCAGACAGCATGGCCATGGCGTCCGCGTCCTGCGAGCTGCCGTCCTGAGACGTAGCTGAGTAGCCTGACGACAGTGGGGCAAGTGAAGGGAATCAGCACGGCAGGCAGCAAGCGAAAACGAGCGAGGAGGCCTTGAGCCAGGCTGCCCGTTGGCAACAAGCAGGCGATCGACCAAGCGAGCGCTGCCCGTTGGCCGAGCTCTGGGGCTGCCGCTGTCCCACCGCCACCCATCCAGCAAGCTATGGCTGTGGGAAGCTTTTTGGAAGCTTTTTCCTTAAGCAAGTGGAAAAGGGTCGGTATACTCCTTCTTCGCGCACGACGCAGGCGATGCATTCGGAGAGGGCTCCAGCCGACGCTTTAAGCGGTGCTTGCGGCATATCGTCAACGGCAGGCAGAGAAATGGGTCAAAGCAGGAAAGCGGCTGCTCTTCAGTGAACCTTTTACACCGACAGCACTTTCGACCCCTGTGTCTCGCCTCCCTCATTCTCCATACGATGGCTTTGTTTGAGCTCTGCAGGTCCTAGACTGTGGAGCTCGCTTCCACAACTCTCTTGCTGCCGACTTTGGTTCATCCTTTTCAGCGGTCCTGTGCTGCTACTTCCATGGTACTCACTACCTCAAAACTGCTCTCCTGACTCTGCTATTCTTCTCACTTTCTCTTTTGTTTCGTGAGACAAAGTCTGCTGGCAACCGAATGCATACTGAAAGCTGCTTAGGCTGTGAGTGTGCTATACAAAACTCTCCCGAGTAACACCCTCATAGTATTTATGGCTTTGTGGGGTTGCAGATGGAGATGCATTACATTACTTTACATTGATCACGAGCTGCGCCCTGCGGGATACTAATAGCAAAACGAGTGCAGTATCAAACTTCAGACTTGTTACACAAAACTTGACAGTAGTGGCACAGGCCCGGGCGGCAGCGCTGCCACTACCAGAAATCAAGGAGAAGGAGGAGGCGAGAAGGAATGCAGGGGTGCAGGGTAGCGCACAAGATCCCCCCACCTTGCATCTTCATCCGACTGCAGGACGACGAAAAATGCTCTCAGAGTGACGGAGAGCAAGGAGGACACTAACCCGCTGCGTGGGCAGCGAGCAGCACTTTGACAACGGCACGCAACCCACTGCCGACACGGCAGACCCAGCTGGCCATGGCTCGGCATGCCTGGTGGGAGAGCGCACGATGCCTGGGCGCTCAGCAAACCAGCATGCTCTAGACCAGGAGGGAACGCAGAGAGATGGCCGGTGCAGCCGCATCAGTCGACTTCCGAAAGCACCCGCTGCCGCTACTGCTGCAACTACTGCGCTGTCGAGCGTCTGCCGACGAAAGCAACGATCATGCCTACTTACCCGTGTGCGTGCTCATGTGCTGCTTCAGGTCGCTTGCCCTCTTGAACTTTTTCGTACATACGGAGCAGCGATGCAATCGGCGACCTCCGCCGGTGACCGCAGTGATGTCGCAGCTGGCAACTAAGCCGTCGTCGTCGTCGGCGGAGAGCAAAATCACGTTCTGGCCGCTGGCGGCTGACATGATGTGCGGCGTAGGCTCCCTGGCAGCAGCGATCGGACAAAAAGGCCTGCTCATCGCGCGTCCCAACCAATGCAAGGGCATGAGGCGCCGACCTGGTACTGTGCAAAGGTCGAAGGCAGGTAAGATGATCGCTTTTAATGACCATGGTCATGGGCCCAAACCCTGTGGCATGTGTAAAGCACCTCTATAGGGATTAAGTTCTCTTAGGGCGCTACATAAAAGAATTATATACACATACATACATATATGTAATATATACATATACATATATATATATATATATATATATATATATATATATATATATATATATATATATATATACTTACATGTGTGTATGTTTGTATATGTGTGCGTGTATACATGATACATGTGTGTGCGTCTACATATATATGATATATATATATATATATATATATATATATACACACGTATGTATGTGTATATATATATATATATATATATCAAGGTCGTCCTTTGCAAAGACAAGGCTGGCAGGACATCATTCAAACAGGCAAGACAAGGCTCAAAAACGCCGAGCAGCAGCTGCAATATCTGCAGCATCAGCATAGTACTCAGGCTCGTGACTTCTAGAGGCTGATGGAGCGATGCCTGGGCCGGTAAATCCTGGCAAGGGAGCTGCTAGGGAGGCAGCACCTCTTGTGCTGCCTCCTTTCCTGCTTGGCCAGACTCAGCAGCAAGACCGACCAACACTAGGTCACTGCTGCTGCTCCCCCCCCCCCCTCCTCAAAAGAGCCTCCCTTCCAGTGCTTACAAGTCTTGACCGGTTCAGCCGGGGTCACCTTGTGCTCGATTGGCACTACTTGCCTCTTGCCACCGTAAGCAACCGGGAACAATGGAGGGTATTAATTCGAAAAAGCCATTTGCCTTGAAAAGACATTAGGAACTCAGCTCTGATCAGCCCCCAGTCGAATGCAATCCTTCCCACCAGAGAGCAAATACTGCTGCCCTGCAGGCTACACCTAGGGAATTCAGCCGGTACTGTCGCCTGGGGGTGTGGGGACTCAACTGAGCTGCCACAGATTCAATTCTAGGAATGCCAACCACAGGGTCAGCTCCGTGCCCTATGGGAACCAGCACTAGACAGCACCCAGTCGAATGCAACCTCTTCCAAGCTACTTATTCCAAGAACTTCAACCGCAGGGTCAGCTGCCTCGACCTAAAGGACTCGGTTCTAGACAGCTGCCCAGTCGAATGCAATCTTGCACACCAGAGTGCAGATAATACCACCCTCCGAGCACCGTGTCAGGAATTCTGTCGGCACTTGGGTGTGACTCACTCAGGTTGCTCCAGCTGTCACTTCAATTTTAGGAACGTCAACCGCAGGGCACCGCAGCTGCCTGGCCCAGTGCAGCTGCAGCCTGACAACTCCTCGGGCTTTTGACTGAATTGCTTCCAGGGTCGTATGATCCCATCATCGCTCCAGCTCCACGCTTAACAGCAAAATTCGCCCCGAGCCTGCCCCGAGGCTATCTATCTTCTACTCTCTGCCTTCTTCAAAGGAGCAGGCCTACCCGGTGCCATCGACCATCTAACCGTTTCCTGTGTGTATGCCACTCTCAGCCTGCCTAAATATGGCCACTGTCTTACAGCTCGAATGAGGGGCATCACATTGTTTCGTCGCAGCTGCCATCCTCGAGGGCAGCTACTACAGCCGCCTTCCACAATCCTACTGCTTGCTTCTCTTTTCTATCAACGATTTCGGGGTTAGACGCGACACAGCCCCAGCTTGGCACTAACCTGGGTCTGACACAAGTCTGGGCCAAAGGGGGTAGTGGAACGGCCACGGTTCTGGCAGCGGCAGATAAAACAAGCAAACACGAAGTCAGTAGAACACCGGTGGCTTGCAGCACATAGTTGGCCCAACATTACAAAATTGCACACTCCTGCATTTACTAGCTGATTCTCGAGAACAAAGGCGCCGTTACACTTCCACCTGCCAAAGGAGCCTCACAATTCAATTTAGACTGAGGCGAAAAAACCATAAATCCTGCCGTATGGCTGCAGCTACTGTCAGGGCTGTCCATTCGTTCGGGTAAGATGAGAGTTTCTGCAATGCCAGGCATACTAAAGTTATTCGCACCATGCGAAAATATTTACTGCCAACCGAAAAACAATACAGAAGCTATTTGCACATAGGCAGCATTTAGCATGATGACGTCCTTCCATCACTGCTGTTTATGACCTCTCTGGCCAGGCGTGGAGGCCAACAGCCACTACCCCACCTCTTCTGACGTAGCACAGAGTGCAGAGCCTTGACTAAAACGTGCATCAGCAACCAGTCGATATCGCTGCTGCATGCTCTTTCAGGCGACTGGCTGAGCCACTGCATGAGCACCAAACAAGGATTTGTCAGAAAGTACTTTACTCGAGTTACTATTGGTCAAGCAAGTCGGCTTTCCCAGCTCAAATACTCTGCTAAGGGATTGTTGCATTTTGCGTTAAGATAACGACCCTAAGCACGCTCCCATGCCAGTGAGGTCCCTGTTTATGGGATACTATCAGCTCTTCATATAGGAAATCAGGCCATGAGGCAGCAGGCGATAAAGGCTATCTCGACAAGGTTTAGATTCACCTGAATTCTTACTGTTTATCGAGCACACTACCACTAACCATTCGATCGTGCTTTCTTTGCAGAAAATGTAAAGTACCCAGAAAGAGAGTTCTTTGAGGATGCTATATCAAATATATTATTATTATCTCGGAAAGCCATTTCCTACCACCCAAACGAACACAGTTTTCCCCAAGACCACTCTGTGGATCAAGCTAGTAGGCGGCTACATGAAAACGAATCGGTAGACAGGACGACCAAACTCCTGCACGAGGGCAGGCAGAAGCCAGATAGAAGCACGACCGTGTACGTGCAGCTTAGCTTGGAATTCTCTACGTGCCAGAACGAGTCTGCAGAGTCTTTTCTGCAGGCTGCAACTCCACGAAAGCCCTCGACCGTATCGACTGCACCCAGCCAGAGCCACGGTTCGAACAAAGCCACGAAGCACCATTAAGTTACCACGAGGCGAGTGGCTGGATACGATGGCTGCCTGCAGAGCCGGTATAAGGAGGTTGCAGGCTTTGAAGAGCGAGGCCCCAGGGCGCCAAAGCCAGCCACGGGGGGGGGGGGGGGAGGGCAGCAATGGGCAGCTGAAGAAAATCAGCGGAGCAGAAGGGAAGATGCCCTGCCGGAGCTCGCGCACACCTCGTTTGCAATATATTCGAGATGTTGGTGCTCCGGAGCACAGCACTGCTGGTGGCAGGACCACTAACTGACGATCTGTGGTGCGCACCATAGCCACTAATGGCAGCCAGGTCGAGTCCGAAATGCGACTGATCAAAGTTAAGCTGGTTGAGATTCTGCTGGTTGCTGCCGATGTAGTTCTGGCTGAGATTCGGTTGCACATGCACGCCGGCTGCACTGCTACCGACGACGTGGTGCTCCAGGACGAATGCACCGTGACTTCCACTGCTTCCGAATCCGGCTTGCTCTAGGATCTGCACGGACGGAGCATGCAAGACGTGCAAGACATGCACACAAAAAAGTGTCTATCGTCGCACTGATGACAAGAATCTGGTGGAGCAACCAGTCGCGTGGATCCTTACAATGGCTACGACACTCTTCTTGTGGGCTAGTGAAGAAATGTCGAGTCCTGCCCAAGCAGCCCAAGCTGCCGAGGACAAGCGCCACCAAGCACGCAGTGCGCCGTTATCAGAGGCGAGCGAAGGTAGTTCACACGCACGCACGCACACGCACGCACACACACACACACACACACACACACACACACACACACACACCGGCTAACGCTAGCTGCACTGTTCGCTTGCCGTGAGCAACGACCTGCCGGCTTTTCTTCAAGTTTCACTTTCCGGTTTGTGCTTTTTCTGCAATTCCTGCCACCAGCCACAGAACAATGCCTGATCTGCAACTACCACCGATCCACCATGCATGGGCAGCTAGAATCGGTCGGTGAATGGTCAACTGCTCTTTGGCTAGTGCCGCTCCCGCCCCGTGAAATTCCGAACCACTCTCTGCCGATGCTTTCCATCTCCGAGTGCTGAGTTAGTGCTTGCTCAGCGCTTGCTCGAACTCGCTTTCCAATCCTAGGTGGCCTCCCGCCCGCTCGCACAGCTCCCGGGCGGCTCCCGCGAGCCGGCAGGTGCAGAGGCCCGCTCTGCACCGACGCCAAGGAGTGATCGATGCTCAGTGAGAAATGTTACAGCACCGGAGCACGCAATGTGCTCGCTGAAGTGACGTCGTATGCTACGTCGAGAGCACGTGCATTCACAAACAGCGCATGTAGCAGCTACTGTGCTTCATAAGCGACTGCCAGAGCTTGGACTGCCAGCTGAGGATGCGACGAGGCGAACAAACAAGCCAGCCACTAGGAAGTGAGTAGGAGCGAGCTATAGATGCAATGAATAATTATTAATGTCTAATAAATTGCAAATGTGTCACTGACCGAGAAACAAAAATCCTACCTGGTCGCTGATCAATGGCTGACCATTGAGCTGTGTGAAAGCAGCTGATTGGTGGCCATGATCGCCGCGGCGTGTGTCCTCAACCTCCGAGAGGATGAACGACGTCATGCTACGCTGCGACCTCACCACCCGCTGCTGCTGCTGCTGCTGCCGCTGTTGCCGCTGTTGCTGAGAGTGGTCCGGCAGCTTGAGTGGCTGCTGTGACTGCAGCTGCTGCTGCTGCTGCGACTCCTGGTGGAGGTGGTGGTGGTGGTGGTGGTGGTGGTGGGACGTCGGCTCCTGCGGCAGTGCCTCCATACTAGACATGTCCATATGAGATTCCCTTGCAGGACTCGCACTGCCGCCAAGCTCCGGAGGCTGCATGCTCATGGTGCTGGCCAGCTCCGTCCTGAGAATGTGAAACGATGCATCGACTGAAGCATCGACTCAAGGGCCAGTGTCTACCAAATAACCGCAGCAGCCGGCATAGACAAGCCACCCCATCCAACCACCCCGACATGCCGCACAACGATCGGCGATGGTCGTGCGCAGGCAGGCCAGTCGGCTCATTCGCACCTGTGAGTCTTCATATGCTTCTTGCAATTCACAGCGGTCTTAAACGTCTTCTGACAGTACGGACACATGAACGGGCGCATTTCACTGTGTGTGGACATGTGCCGTTTCAGGCTGCCATTGGTCGTGAACATGCTGTCGCACATACTGCAGCGATAATTCTTGAGACCGGTGTGAGTGCGCAGATGAGCCTTGAGGACGCCGCTCGACACGAACGAGCGCATGCACTGCACGCACTTGTACGGCTTCTCACCTGCAGCGGTTAGGCGCCGGCCGCGCGGAGCTAGCAAGCGTGCGCAGCTAGCAATGCTCAAGCAGTGCACGAGGCCAAGCACGCCCGCCTTGAACTAACAGGCAAACGAGCACGCACGCACGAACACAGGGGCAGTCACGAGCCCGAGCTCAAGCAGCTGACGGCGAGAGCAACCGCCAGCACTTCGGCGCTTACTCGTCACGCAACTACCACTGCCGCCACCCTCTGCCAAATCCTTCCGAACGTGGACAGGGGCGTGGCGGCGTCTCACCGGTGTGACCGCGCATGTGCTGCTTCATATGACTAGACTTCTTGAAGCCCCTCGAGCAGAACGAGCACTTGTATGGCCGCTCGCCGAAGCCTTCGCCAAAGCCCTCGCCGCTTCCACCGCCGCCGCCGTACGGCTGATTGAAGAGCTGCGCGCCACGCGGCAGAGGCTGGACAAGCCCTGCAGCGGGACGGTCGGTCGCCACACGCAATGAGCAACAGATGGCGGCAGGCATCGGAGCACAAGAAGGTCGTGCAAGTTCACACGGAGAGTGCATTGCTGGAGAGCCGGTGCTTCTTTACATGCAATGCCAGCCAGCCGCCTAAAGCCAGCGGTCACGAGCCAAGCTTGTGTGCCTGCCGTTTAAGCTGCAGGGCTGGCAAGCCCGGGCGTGGTGGTGAGATTTGAAAAAAAAATCATCCGAGGAACCTCTGAAATATGGAGTACCTCTTGGATCTGTGCTTGGTCCCATTCTTTTCACGGTCTTTACTTTCCCTCTTGCCAATGTGATTGCCAAGCACAATCTAGGCTTTCACCTCTATGCGGATGACACTCAATTGCACCTTTGCTTAGATCCCTCCCCAGCTCTCCAGCACGTCGAACTCTCTCAACTCCCTTGCTGCATGTATTGATAACAACCGCATATGGATGGAAGCAAACTTTCTTAAATTAAATGATGATAAAACCAACTCACTTGTAATGGGCAAAACAAGTGTGATTCAGAATCGGCTCTGCCAGCATATATTTCCTGTTGAATCTGCACAAAATCTAGGTGTCGTGTTCCAAAGTGACCTTTCATTAGACGACCACATCAGCTACACAGTCAAGTCCGCCTACTTTCAACTGCGAAACATTGCTTAAATCCGAGCTTGTTTAGACAGGGATACCACACCTAAATCGATCCATGCATTTACGACATCCTGTCTTGCCTTCCGTAACTCACTGCTTGCTGGTCTACAGGCAAGTGCACTCAGACGCTTGCAACTGGTGCAAAACTCTGCAGCTAGGCTTGACTGTCGAGAGCGATGCAGTTGCCACATCACATCACTTTTCGCCGACCTGCACTGGCTCCCAGTCCCGAAAAGCTGCCGACGAAACAGCCAGTGGACTGCGGTACACGAGGCAAAGAGAGAAGAGACAGCAGCACGAAGCCTGTGTCGGCCCATCGACTACCTGCCCACGCTGCATGCCCCCCCAATGCCACACACAATGCCACGGTCGAGCTACAGAAAGGCGAGCATCAGCCTCTGGCGATAGCTGCAGCAGCCCTGCTGGCGGTGCGCTGATCGTGCTCACCACCCTCCGTGATGAGGATGGGCTCCGGCAGCTGAACACCGGGCACCGACTCGCCGGTGCCCGGCGCGTCGTGCCTGGCTGGCCGCACTCGACGAAGCAGCCGGTCCGCGCCATGCCCCGATCCGGCGGTGCTGTCACGTGCGTGTGAGGACATGTGACTCTTCAGGTGGCCTGACGTTCGGAACTTTCGGTCGCACTTCGAACACGTGAAGGGCTTGGCACCTGTTTGACAAGCATGCAAGGAAAGAGTGTGAGTGAGTGGCTACACACTAATAATATCCCCCCCCCCCCCCCCCGTCCGACCGGCTCAGAGGCCCACCAGCCCATTCGGATGGGCACCTGCCACGAAGCGGCAAGCACCCGCCGCACCTGTGTGCAGGCGCAGGTGTATCTTGAGGCTCCCATGCGTGGAGAAGAGCTTCTCGCAGATGCTGCACTTATAGCTCTTGACTCCCGTGTGTGTGCGCACGTGAGCCGTCAGCGTGCTCTTGACGGTGAACGACCGGAAGCACTGAGTGCACTTGAACGGCTTCTCGTGCGTGTGGATGCGCACGTGTCGGACCAGGTCGCTAGGCTTCTTGAACTCCTTGACGCAGTAGGCGCACTGGTGCCAGCGCACTCCATTCACCTGGCGACGCCAAAAGCAACGATTCGCTGTAATGCCTCTGCTCTGCACTTCTCTCCGCTTCCGGCAGGCGAGGAAAACCGGTAAAATGGAGCAAGCCACACGGCTTGTGATTGAGCAGATGACAAGAGATGCACAGGCAGACAGACGGATGGACAGACAGACAGACAGACAGAGAGCTTTCACGGTTAAGGCCGTGGGGTGATGTCTAGATGTCTCGGGACGATGCGGACAAGGCTCTGGTGGAAAAAAGCACTACCTTGTGCACGATGTGGCGCCGCCTGATTACGACGCCCGAGTCGTGCAATGTCGCTATCGACAAATGATGCTGCTGGGCCGCTGCTGGGCTGCTTGTCCGGACGACTGCCGCGGGAGCTGAGGCAGCTGCGGCAGAGGCGGAAGCTTCGATGGCAGCAGCAGCAGCAGCAGCGGCGGCAGAGGCGGTAGGCTGCAGAATGCCACTACCACCGGCTGCTGTCGACTTTTCTTTAAACGGCTGACTAGAGATCCTGTGGCTGGCCGAAGCCAGGGCAGCAGTGCCAGTGTCGGTCACGGGATTGAGTCCGCTGTTCTCCAGCGCCTGCTGCAGAATGTCGGCACTCAGCCCTCCCTCGGCTGTCAGCTGCAAGCAAAGCAGTGGAGAGATGCATGGCTAGACCACCAAAAGGTGACCCACAGCAGGCACCGAGCAGAACGTTCCATTCCCACTAGTCGCCGGTGCAGCAGCAACGGTTGTACGAAGTTGCACCGGAAGTTCGAGGCTCCGGTAGACACAGGTCAAAATGAAGATCTACAGCTCAGTTTGAATGTTCATAGGCGCATAGTTTGGCAGGGACGTGAAGCTTGTGAGCTTGCCTGTACATGCAAACACGAGCAAACGGCATGCACACGAGCAAGCAAGCCAGCAACGTGAACGTGCATGCAAATTTACGAGAATGAATACTCAGGCACACCCACCAAGTTGCTGACAGTGATAGTATCGACACCGAAAAGAGTGAGCCCCGGAAATGTGTGTGTGTGCGCATGCGTGCGTGTGTGTGCTCGCACGTGTGTGTGCGCGCTTGTGCATGCATTTGCTTGGAAGTCAAATACCTGAGTATGTAGTGTTTCCATCTGAAACTCCACAAACCCACGAGGAATAAGTGGACTAGAGAGTTTCTATAGCACACTGAAAGCCCGAGTGCAGATAATTTAGCCAACCAACTTCATCACAGGCAACAAAAAGAAACTGTGAGAAGCATTCATACGTCATGAGAGCAGTCAAGGAAGCGAGTGGCATGGATCTGACAGCTCAGGGCAGCTGGAAAGGTTGCACCGAAGTCGGCAGCAGGAGCATGGATGCGGTAGTTTAAGAATCACAGGAGTGTGTCCCACAGTCAAAAGAATCACAGGAGCGTGTCCCACAGTCAAAAGAATCACAGGAGTGTGTCTCACAGTCAAAAGAATCACAGGAGTGTGTCCCACAGTCAAAAGAATCACAGGAGTGTGTCCCACAGTCAAAGACAGAAGAGCAAAAGCTTCTGCAGCCAACCTCCAATCGCAGGAATGGAACAGCTAATTTATTCTCTATAGAGAAACTTGGGGCACGATGATGTTGAAAATGGTGCAGTACTTAAGCTAGTCATGGAGTCAAACCATGCCAGACCTTGTGGATCAGAATGCAAATTTTGCTCTGCATGGTGGTAAACAGTCCCTAATCTTAAACCATAAATCGAATGTAATGGTTAGCTCATTCTTGCCTCCTGAAACCAAGCGCTATTACTGTTTCATGCCCGTTTCAGAATTCTCCTCTAAAATCGAAGCTCTAGCAAACATCGCATATGGAGGCTACATAAAGCTAAAATATGTTTAAAGGTTATCTATATGTTGCTTGACCACAGCTCTTAAGATATAGTGTGCATATGGACATCTACGCTCTTAATGCTTGGTGCTGGGTTGCGTTACGTTACGATTCGCACGCAGTTAGTAACCTGTCTATTAGGTGTGACCGTTGGAACCTGTTATCGTTTCCTTATTGTCATTCAGATGACTTCCTAGATGTGATTGCTGTTGCTAGGGTCCATGAATTCTGCACTAACAAAAGAAATGTGCTACATAGCTGGCAGGGGTAGCACGACCAGAGGCCCTGATGGCTTGGTATTCCGACGATTGCTTTGTACCACTCTGTGCAATCTTCCTAAAGCGTTGGTGCGAATCTCTCTAACTTAGTAGTCATCAGGCCTGCTATACGTCATCTGCCCATAGCCCGTGTATCTCTAGAAAGGAAGCATTCAATCTGGACTCGTGTCCCTCAATTCCGTGCAGCACCTCAATGTCTACAGTCAAGGTGGCCTCGCGAAACCTCATCCTGAAGTTTATATTCCAAAAGAAAACTGGTCATCTAGACCCTATATACATTTTCCTGTATCTACGATGCCTAGATCTGCTTCTGCCATGCATGACTAACATTTTAAATATGTCACTAGCCTCAGGTCATGATGTAGCACCTTTCAAAAAGGCTGCAGTCAGGCCACGACTCAAAAGAGCAACACTAGACCAAAAGAACTTAAGCATATTCGCCCAGTCTCCATTCTACCGGTCCCATCAAAGACTGGAACGAGTCGTGGCAGATCAGCTGAACTCATATATTGAAACTTCAAACCTGGCTAGTAAGTTCCAATCTGGTTTCAGAGCTCATCATTCCAGCGAGTCAGCGTTGCCTCAGGTGTATGACAACCTTATAAGGAATGCAGACTTGGGTAAAATCTTTGTTTGTTTTGCTTGATCTTTCGGCAGCGTTTGATACAATTGATCAGCAAGTCCTTCTTGGGGGCCTCTCAACTAGCCTGGGCATCACTGGCATTGCAATGGTTCAGGTCCTATCTCACAGGAAGAGTCCGGAGTATTGATGCGAATATACGAAGATCATCCGAGGAACCTCTGAAATATGGGGTACTCAGGGCTCTGTGCTTGGTCCCGCTCTTTTCACGGTTTATTCTCTCCCGCCTGCCGAAGTGATTGCCGGGCACAATCTGGGCTTTCATTTCTATGCAGATGACACTCAGTAGTACTTCTGCTTTAATCCTTCCCAGCCCTCCAGCCCGTCGAATTCCCTTGACACTCTTGCTGCATGTATTTATGACATCTGCCCATGGATGGCAGCAAACTTTCTTAAATTGATTGACGATAAAACCAACTTACTAGTTATGGGAAAACCGAGTGTCATACATAAAATGGAAAACTTGACGCTCAAAATCGGCTCTGCCAGCATACACTCAAACACAAAAGTATTTACGAGGGTGAATAGGTACCACAACCAAGCTACTGCACTGAAAACATGCGCACGAGGTGTTTCAATAATTTCTATTATCAGAACTAAGGTTATACATGCACTGACATGTACTCACATCAATAAGAGGTCGGACGATCCCTATTCGTAATGACTTAAGGTATTTGCCAGAGCATTGACTCAAGTCGGCCTTCGGCAAACATCCAGAGTAATGCAGTCCCACGGGTGCTTAAGCCGATCAAAAAGCTGCTAGGGGAAAGACGAGATACTGTTCTCAGCTCTAAGCAAGTGCTTCAACATGTCCCATAGATGCTCAATAGGGTTGAGATTGGGAGATTTGCTCAGTCAACCAAGGACTCGGATATCAGAATCGGCAAAGAATTGCTTCTTTGCACTTTCAGTATGCTGTAAGATCATTATCCATTTGCCAAACGTAGTCCTCCCCCACAAGAGCTCAGGCACAGGGCATGTCAACATTTTTTCTGATGTCCGTGAACATGTTTCAGTCCATAATCCTACCGATTCTGTGCACAGCTCCTATGCCGGAAGCCGAAAAACAAGACTAAACAAGCACACTTCCACCTCCTTTCTTGGGCGTAGATTACAAGCAGTCCGGGTGATACTGTTCGCCTTTTCTTCAACTGACAAAAGCCACTGCTTGCCATCTCCGTGGACCGTGAATTTACTTTCATCGGTCTACAGAATACTGCTCCAGTCGGCAGTTGTAAAGTGGGCATGTTTTCGGGCCACTGCAGAAGGAAATTTCGCTGTAGTTCGTTAATTAAAGGCTTGCGTTTACTAACTCTTCTGTAACTGCCGTGCTCCGTAAGCCTCCTGCAAACCGTATCAACACTTACATCCTTGCCGGTAGCCTCCTCTAAGGTCTTGGACACAGCTCGAATTGGTTCTTTTCTTCGACTCAGAGCAGCCAATTTTAGCAGACAGTGATATTTTTATCGTCGAACGTGGGCGGCCGGAGAATGGTAAGACATCCATGCTACCACCCTGAAAATACTCCAGGTTATACCTGATCGATCCTTCCGACTTCAACCAAGCTTCCGTGCCACCTTCATGTTGCTAAGACCCATTTAGCGATAGGGGACGATTTGGCCTTCGATTTCACTATTAGCTATTCGTGTTTCCTATGGCAGATAAGCACCGTAGGAGCAGCTCAGAAGTGCAAAAATAATTCCCCTACCAAGCACAAGTGAATGCGCAGCACAATTGTTAGCCGTTTGAACTGCGAGTACGATAACCGAGCTGCAAGTCAAAACTCAAATTGTTGCCATTCTCAAAGGTAAGATGACATTCCAGGCCGCTTTTTGTTTTTGTTCTTAACATTTATCGTAGACACTGCCATCAACATGATGTCCGTGCTTTATGTAACCAATAAGGTCTCTGTAAATGCCGGCCCACACCGGCAAGGGACCTCCGAGAGTGAAGAGTTACTAAATAGACGGTGTCTAATGGACCTCGTAAATACTTTTGCGAGTGAGTGTATCTCCTGCTGCATCTGCACGAAATTTAGGTGTCCGGTTCTAAAATAACATTTGATTAGACGACCACGTCAATTGCAAGGTCAAGTCTGCCTACTTTCAGCTACATAACATTGCTAAAACTCAGGTTTGTTTAGACAGGGATACTACATCTAAATTGATCCATTCACTGAAAACATCCTGTCTCGATCCTTCTGCAACTAACAGCTTGCTGGTCTACCGACCTGTGCAATCAGGCACTTACAGCTGGTGCAAAACTCTGCAGCTCTTCTTTCGTTAGCGTCACAGTTGCCACATTACTCCACTTCTCGCCGACCTGCACTGGCTCCCAGTCAAGCAACGCATCGACTTCAAGGTTGTGTCACTCACTTTTAGGTCCCTTTTTTCTTTGATGCCAGCCTACCTATCCGATTTAATCTCCTACCAGGCTAAGAATCGTACAACCTGCTTTTTGGAATCTAACTTTTTACCCATACCTCGTACAAATCTCAAATCCTTTGGAGACAGTGCCTTTAGTTCATATGCTCCCAAGGCCTGGAACTCATTCCCGACTTGCATCACGACATCTCATGACTTGTCCAAATTTAAAAAGAAACTAAAAACGCATCTATTTAGCACAGCATTTGGTGAGTTCCTGTGATTCTTCTTTTATGTACTTATATGTGCTGACACTGCCACTAACTATATTTGCATGCTGACCCAGTGCACGTCATCCCTAACCATGTTATTCTTGTTGTTTATTGAGCATGCTACCACTAACCATTCGATCGTGCTTCCTTTGCAACAGATGTAAAATGCCTAGAAAGAGATTGAGTCTCTGAAGGCGCTTTATCAAGTGTGTTATTATTATTATTATCATCAGATCAATAGATCAATATGTTGATTGTTCGATAAATCAATACGTTGTCACAAGGTCTGAGCTCTGCAGCAGTTGTAATACGACATCACTGTGCAAAGAGACCGCCGGCACAGCAAGACAGGTGCGGCTCACCTGTTGCAGGTGAGCGTGCATGAGGTCCGGATCGACAACGACGACGCCTGTGCCGCCGGGACCTGCTCCTCCGGGACCATCCATCGGGTCGAGCAGCAGCATTGAGTCGACAAAGCACGGCTAGAATGAGAAAAAGGTTCGCCTGCCTGACGGTGGATGCCACCTCGCCAGGCTATCGCTGCAACAGCATGGGATATCTCATAGCCAGCTAAGACAGACTTCTCGACGCCCTCAAGCACCGATGCACAATGAGGGCAACGGGAAGCGGCAGATCGGCAGCCCTTGAAGCAAAGACTATGCACCGCTAACTGTCGCACATGCCCAAGTGCTCATTGCCGAGCTACCTCACACATACGAGCACAAGCCAGGACAGCAGCGCAATGCCGTGCACGGTTACCTGAGTGACATCGGTGCTTGGCACCACCATCGCCGTGTTGTCGGTCAAACTGCCATGGACTTTGCCGATGTGAGCATTCAAGCTGCCCAGCTTTCTGAAGACGCATGTGCACTCAGAGCAAGCAAACTCTCCCCCTCCGCTGGTCTTGTGCACCCTCTAGATGCGGTACGAGGACAGGGTGTCATCGACAGGTCGAAATATACACGCTTGCTGCTCAAAATCAAAGACAGTGGCAGGACCGTCAGCCAGATCTGGATCCAAGCAGCACTAAACAGCCCCCATAGCATGTGGGCAGAACAGAAGACAAGCACATCACATCGCCTGCTGTAGGCGAACCCGCGACTTCCAGTCCATCGAAGGTCACAAGGTCGTCCACTTTGACTGTCGGGAGACAAATGTGGAGAGAAAGGCCGATAAAATGAAGCAGACAGACAGCAGAGTGAGCGTTGGCCGAGGCCAGGTGAGCATGCATGGCCAAAAGACACGGCCGACAGAAAAGGAGGAGTGCAGATTCAACGCAACCCGGTCGATGCAGGCCTTCTTAGCAGGATGCACACAAGTGCAAAGGTCATATCTGCACGAACCTCAATGTGAGCACGAAGGTTGCCCTTCTGGCCAAACTCCCTGGCACAGAAATCGCACTTATGGGGCTTTGATTCGTTATGGATCTGCATGTGTATCTGCAGCGCTCCCTTTTGATTGAATGCCTTCGAGCACTGGTTGCAGGTGAAGGGCCTTTCACCTGAAAGGATTCAAACGGTTGAAATGCTTGTCATGAGTAGACACACTGAGTAAGAGTTCTCAAGCTCCCCTCCGATATGCCGACCAATGACAGTCGCTGCTACAATGACATAAGCTGTAATTTATGCTCAGCCATTAGTGCAAGGAACAAAGTATGATGGTCATCACCTTTGGAGTCAGAGTCAAGCTCGTCCTAGGACTGACCTCGAGTGGCATGTCAGGTGGATTGGCGGTCCAACATGCCCCCATCCCTAAGCCTAGCTATGACTGCCTGTTCGGGCAAGATCAAGGCCTCACCCCTCTTTGGCTCAATACTAGTTACGCCCATGCATCTTTACATAACGCAGAAAAGTCATAGATTGGTGCAAGTAGCAAGCATTGTCACGACTTCAAGCATTCGCGAGCCATCACACAAGCACAGTGGGTCACTAGGAAGTTGTATAGGTGCCGCAAGTCAAAGTTTTTTTTGTTCAAGGAGGCAATTAGATATTGTGCACACATTGTGCGTGTAGAGGTATCATAGCATTAACGCATGCCTGCTTAATCTCCATCTGTAAATCCACGAAGCAGTCATCACTTGTCTTTTTTTGTTCTGGTGTGTTTTGACGCAAATCGGAGCATGGCTTAAAGTATGTAACAAGGCAGAGTTCTTAGTAACCGGTGGCCACGCGAGTTTTGATGTTTGCATTACCGTGCCGGCCTAAGCTTGATAGGTGTCAGCTAAGCTTGTTAGCATTTTCAAGCTCGATGTAATGTGTGTACCTAATCCTGAGTATTGATTCTCTAGCAGTGACTTATAATGCACCTGGATAAAGATTAAATTCTTTCAGGGCACCATATAAACGACCTTTAATTATTATTCTTACTGGGTGGCTGCTACATGTACAAGTTTGCTAAGCAGCCCATTCAACCGCTAAATTAATCTTATGCAACAAAGTAAACACGAGAACCATGGATGAATTAGGAACCAGCATGAATAAGAAAGACAGTGTGTAGCAGTTCAGCAGCAGAAACAGGAGCTGAGGTAGAAACTTTTTTACGAGCACCCACTGCTCGACTACAGCCAGCGGAGGCCCTGGGGCAGAGCAGAATCTGAATTCAATCTTTTGGATTCAAGATCAAAACAGAGACCACATTTATGACAATTCGTAAAGTTTTTATTAGAATTTCGGATCCCTACGAAAACAGATTTACAACTGACTGGCCTTGAGAGAGCCGGGAGCCTAGAAGGATCCTACAGTTGCATTTACACAATCAACTTTGCTCCTCACTCGGCGTGGATGAAGTGCCGACGCAGCACCGATTTCCCTCTGGTTTGGACTATTATGTCACTAGTTCTTCGGAGGTGATGCCTAATCAGCCGACCGTCAAGAAGTAGGAGTTGCTTCTACTGTAAGCCTCCTTGCTGCACTAGCCGACCAATGAAAACCTCGAGGCGTATCACAAACACCCATGAGTTGCAAGCCAGCAATCGCTGACGATCGAACTTATCAAACATATGACGATCGAGCTTATGGAGGCATTCCGGGCAAGCCCCTATTTATGGGAAGTGAATGTGCTGTAGCCATGGCTTCACCCACTCCTATAGAGAAGTCCCTGAGAGTCTATATAGGGAATGCACCTATACATAAAGAACGGTGTACATTCCTTAGTACTATGCACTTTCCCGACACACCTTTCTAAGATGCTTAGATGAGATTTCTTAGATATAAGATGCTTTCTAAGATGCATCTTTTTCTTCTTTCTCTTCTCATGCTTTGCCTACAATGATGACTGCCACAGAAACTTCAATTTGAGCAGGGGTTTTTGGGCAGAACTAAGTTGGCCTTCAATTCCTCCCCCCAGCATCGGCAGTGCAACTGCCCTAGCTAAAAGGAAAGCTGGTGTCAATAGGGAAGAAAGTTAAGTTTAAACAAAGCTTTTGGTAAGTACTTAGGTTAATAGTAAGTAAACCCCAATTCTGGAGGGCAAGCAAACATGAAGAAATAGCAACTGAGACAATACAATTAAACCTGTCTGCAAAAAAGCCCCAAACAGCAATTTGCAAATTACCACCCAGGGGCAATGTGTGTGCACACAAAGCACATCATATAATCATATAACCACATATCCAGATCAAAAATGCAACTCAGTCCATTTGCTCAGCAGAGACACCAATGCAATTGCTTCTGGTTCGATCGTGCATGTTTGCCACTTGAAATGGGTTAGTTGCTAAGGCTGACTTTCTACTGTCAAAGATCGTGAGTCAACCATTCAAAAAGACAGCGCAGTGTACCCTTCCGTCTTTCTCACACGAACCCTTTCACCTTTCTGTCCCGACAATGCCCTTTGTGGTTGCTATAGTGCTGTGTAAATAAATCCGGCTGTCGGTCCAGCTGCACTCATTATCTGCATACAACTCGTGCATCTAGCATGGCCCCTAAACTGCAGAGCACCATGGTTAGCCCAATCCCGAATACCTAGTGCCTGCATTTATTACTGCGTAACATCTTGTCTAAGGTTTTCTACATGCAGGCCGTCCTCAACAATCCATAGACTCGATTCTCATTCTGAACTCCTGCCAGCGCCAACATCTGGTTCCCCCTTCTCACACTCACCGTCCATTCAACCCAAACAGTCAACCAAGGAAATTGTGGCATAGCAGGGATTGATGCTCTCGCGAGTAACAATAAGACATTGGTATAGCATCCTCAGAGAAGCAAATCCCTGTCTAGGCACTTCACATACGCTGCAAAGTGATTAAACTTGCCACTATCATCAGCCACTGAAACCTAGCCAATAAACCAACCTGTGTGAATGCGCTCGTGCCTCTTGAGCTGACTGGGCTTGGCAAACTTCTTAGTGCAGTAGGAGCAGCGATGCTGGAAGCCGGTTCGGTCGACGTGCTTTTTATAGGCACGGTGACTTAGTGAATGCCTACGGACGCAAGGTGCTTATTGCACACGGTGCCTACTCACAGAGTACAGCTGCACAGCAATATGACAAAAGAACAAACCAGCTGGGACAGAGCAATTGTGGCAATCGGCAGAATCACAACCGTGGCACGCTATTAGTGGCTAGAGATGCTCTACCACGATGGATGGCGGGAAAAGGTGAAGGTAGGTTCCAGTACAGTCGATCTCGCCTCTTCGAGCTTCGACTTTCGCGGCTTCACTCTATCGCAGTTTTCAAATATCTTCATTAAAAGTTGATCGAGATGGTGAAAATGATACAGCTTGCGCTTGATTGTCTGAGTCAAGTACACTCGCCTGCATCACAATTAAAATTAAAATTACTGTAGGTACATGCTGTTTGTTGGTCTAAGTATTCGAGCACCCCCACAAATCCTTCAACGTCAGGTGCAGCCTCATTGAGAGCAGTAACCTTGATCTTCTTTGAAGTGCAGTACACCACTTCATCATCATCGAACAAATTGCACTATTTGCAATTTGCAAAGTTAGTGGTTGCGTATAAAAACTGTGTGTGTATGTGTGTAACTAAATGTACACTGATATTAATATGATATTTGTAACGTCTAATACGTCTTAATAATAATAATAATAATAATAATAATGCACTTGATAAAGCGCCCTCAGAGAACTTAATCTCTCTATAGGCGCTTAACATTTGCTGCAAAGGAAAATGCCATTGAATGGTGAGTAAAATCATGCTTGACAAACAAACAAAATGAATAACATGGTTAGGGGTGACATGCACAGGGTCAGCATGCAAATGTGGTTAGTGGCAGCATGTGCAGTGTCAGCACGCATAAGCACATCAAGGACGAATCACAGGGACCCACTAAATGCTGTCCTAAATAGGTGTGTTTTTAGGTTCCTTTTAAATGTGGTCAGGTCAGGGGATGTTCTGACGCAGGTCGGGAGGGAGTTACTATCCCTTACTTTGTCTAATATATTAGGCAATACGGGTGTAATGGTGACTTAAAGGTTATTATTTCATGCCCAAAGGGCTATAATAATGTTAAAACCGAATTAGAGGGTCGTGAACAAGTTTTCTATGCTCTAGTTACGAAAACATTCGATTTATAATTAAAAAAAAATAGATAAAAATCGTCCTTCGCGGAAATTCACCTATCACGGCAGAGTCTGGAACCGATTAGCTGCGATAAACGAGGGACGACAGTACATGGTTGCTTACCTCATGCGATAGTGCAACTTCATGTGCTCACGCAGCTGGCTCATCCGAGGAAATACTGTGGCGCACTGTCGGCAGCTGAATGAGCGTGCCGATGAGACTGACGGCCCGCTGACATCTGGGTCGTCTCTGTGCTCGAGCATGTGCTTGTCGAGCTGGCTCTGAAGACACAAGAGCAGACATTTGGCAAGCTCGATGTAGCTCTGGTTACGAACCAGATCACAACATTCACACTGAGAAACCGTGAAGGTTTAGAATGCAAACGAACGTATCTGGAGCTTTTACATGCGAACGCTTTAAAATAATAATAATTATACATTTATATATCGCCCACAGAAAACTAAATCTCTTTCTGGGCACTTTACAGATGCTGTAAAGACAGCATGACCAAATGATTAGTGGTAACATTCGAAATGTCATCAAGCATGACATTGTAAGATACGACATTCACAGGTTGAATATATAGGTATGGTTAGCAGAAGCAGGAACAGCTTCAGCGTGCATAAGCATACCAAGGAAGAATCACAAGGACCCACTAAATGCTGTGAGAAACATGTGTTTACAGGTAAATCGGCAAAAACTTTGAAAAATAAAGCACCCGAAGGCCTGATAGGAGGGCAAACAAAAAACTGCCCTATCTACCTAGAATAAATCGTACAACATGATAATTCGAATAATTGTAGGGCAATTGGCTAAACGAAACAGCTAGTTCTATGGCTATTGACATTGGTGTTCATCCTTTGGAGACAGTCTTCAGTGTGTATGCTCCCAAAGCCCGAAACTTGCTTCCGAAATGCATCACGACATCTCATGACTTACCTCATTCAAAAAAAAACTAAAAACGCATATGCTTATCTAGTGGGTCCATGGGATTCATGTTGTACGTGCTTATGAGTGTTGATACTGTGCAGCCTGCCACAAACCATATTTGCATGCTGACCCTGTGCATGGCACTCCTAACCATGTTATTCTTGTTATTTATTAAGCATGCTACAACTAACCATTCGATCATGCTTCCTTGCAGCAATTGTAAAGCGCCTAGAAAGAGATTGAGTTCTATGAGGGAATTATATCAAATGTATTACTATTATTATGATTAAGGGAGACAGATTTAGACGTACACATGTAAGGGCATGCTTAAAATCTCCCCCCCCCCAGTCATGAGAACTTATGCATGCAGGGGGGCAGTACAAAGGACATGTATCAAAGCCTCATATACGTGCACACAGAAGTAAAAGTAGCACCATCAGGAACTCATATCAAACGAGGCAGTTTACCATGAATGTCACCGAGACACGAGCCGACACGAAATGCCAAGACCGTCCAAACAGCAAGTAGCTGTACCCAATGCTAAGAGAAATGCAGCACAGTTCTGGGCACTAAGCAAAGAAGCTTCCAGACACGACTGGAATGCCACCGATGCCCATTCCGGAAACAGTCTGTCAGAGTAAGTCAGGAAGGAGGCGGCAGATCCTGAGCCGGGCGGGGCAACTGCTGGCATGCTCTCACAGTCTAGATCTACAGCTGCGCCACGCAACCTTCCCCTGCAGCCCTCTGCAGGTGTTGTGGGCCAGAGCAGGAGCAGCTGCAGCAGCTGCATCAATAGCAGCAAGCAGCAGCAAGCAACATCAGCATCAGCTGCAGCTGCATCAGCAGCACCAGCAACAATGACAGCAGCAGCAGCAGCAGTGTACAGCCCAGTACACGACAAGTGCAGGGGGAAAAGTAGGCAGAACAGGGCAGCGATAAAGCGCGAGCGGCAGGGCAGCAGCGAAAAGACGCTCACCTGCAGCGCAAACTCGTCGCCGCACTCGGTACACATTAGGATTTCTTCTCTCTCGTGAACGCGTATGTGGGCTTTGAGACCGGCGACACGAGAGAACAGCTTGCCACAGTCGGGGCACCGCAGGCCGCCGTCGGTGCTGCCACCTTCTCTGACCACGCCGTGTGTGGCCTCGTGTAGCCGCAAGTTGTCCTCGACGTTGTAGGTGGCGCTGCAGAAGCTGCATCGGAACGGCTTGTCGTCCTCGTGGTCTCGCTTGTGTCGGCGAAGCTGGCTCAGCCGAGAGAACTGCTTCCGGCATAACTCACAAGTGAAAGGACCCTGTAGGGGGTTAAAAAGAAAAGAAAAAATTGCAAGGTGGCAGTGGAACGGATAGAGGAAGAGCAGACAATTAAACTGCGTACCGTCGGGCCCTTAAATTCGCGATAGTGCTACAGTTTGACGGGTTCTCATAAGTTGATAAGCAGCGCAAGGCAGCCATAAAATTTTAATTGGAAGCAGTATTCAGCAATGATATACAGCCATTCCTGCAGCAGGCTACGGTCAGGGAGAGAGTGAGCGAGAGTGTAGCTCACTCGTGGGATTGAAGCTCCGACAGCTATAGGCAGCAAGTAAAACATGCAGTTGGCAGGAAATATAATGTTGATGAAAATGCTCTAGCGCCGTTTTAAAATAACTACTTTACGAAATAATAACTAAATTACTAATTTGCAATAAATTAGTATTTAAACACGCCGCAAAAACTTGTTCCTCAACCTTATAGTACCTAGTGATGCCAAAGGTGCCCAGAATGGCAAGGCCGTGACCTTGCCAGAGGCAATCAATCATGAGGGGGTTGAGATGGCTGGGCTGGTTGGGTGGGCACAGTCGGATCTCTCCAGCAGGAAGGCAAGGTGCTGGCCATTCTCCTATGCAGATGGCTGGACAGGATGCCGAGTAAACTCCCTCCCGCAATACCAACGAGCGTGACAAATGCTGATCTTGTCATGGCAACAATATTTTCACATAAGCCCGAGTCTGCATCGTTTCGGCGTCCTCATCACGAACTGTCGGCTGCATGCAGTTGGTCACAGACAGCAAAAATCTCAGTGCCAAACAGCACTGTTTGACCCTTCACCAGAATCATTAGTTAGCCGGTTGCAATAAATTGACACGTTCCTCACTCAGGCCGCCATGCCCCCCCCCCCCCAATATGCTCATGGCAGATTGCAAGCCACCGGCAGCCACGGCTACAGCCAATAGCACGGAGCTCATAGCCAATAGCTCGGAGACAAACTTCCGAAGGCGAAGAGAGAATTCGATAAAACGTTGCGACTGGTAGAGGCTCACTGCATTACGCAAGGAAAAACCGTGCCACTAGTAGAGGCGCACCCACCTACGCCAGGCGTTACCACCGCAGACCAAAGACTCGAATGCCAAGGGTCAGGACCAGCGACTGCACAGAAACCAGCCCAGTGCCCCAAGCGCCACTGTCCCACGGGGGCCCCCTTCAACCCCAGGAAAACGTCTCTCCTGCGACCCCCTAACTAGGAGCAGCAAAAAAAAAAGACAACCGCGAGTATGTGGAGAAAAGTGTTGGCATTTGCCAAGAGCTAAACGACATCGGTACGGCTATGACATCCCGAGCTGAACAAGTGAGCCGTGATGGTTCACTGGGTAAGGCGGTTGCTTTCACGACCTCTGCCCCCCCCCCGAGTAGGTCGTGGGTTCGAATCATGCGCTGGGCGATCCTTTATTGCCGCTACAATCGGTGGTGATAGCCTTTAAGGCACTTCTGTCGCTATATAAAAAAGACTGTTAAATCAGCTGGTATTGGTTTGAGGACCATCAGCGTGCTGCTACAATGCAAAGCCACGAGATCGCACGAGGCCCTGGTGAAGCGAAATGAGAAGTGTAGAACGAATAAGCACAGCACGAGTAAGAGTGCTGCTGGCCAATGAGCATCGCCGTGCGAAATGGGTGGTTGCAGGAGCAGGCTGACCGCAGGTGTCACCACCCCAAGCACTGCCCCATCACCACAGGCTCAAAGACTGCTGCTGCTGCTGCTGCTGCTGCTGCCGCACCACACCACACTGCCGCCGCTGGCAGCCGATTCTCTCACCTCACCCACGGAGGGCTCGATGGCATGAAGCGCCGACCCACCGCCAGCCGGCTGCTGCGCTGCTGCAGCCGCCACAGCACTCGCAGCCCCGGACGCGTCGACGAGCACACCTCCGTCGATGGCGACCGTTGCACCGTCGCTCAAGCCGCCAGCATCGAGAGTCGGCTCTCCACACGACGCCACCGTCGTCGGCAGATGCAGCAGCGAGCTGGCCGTGTCTTCATCCTCCTCGTCCGAGCCAACGTCGTCGATGTTGTCATTGCAGTGAGGCGGCAGCCGCTCGTGCACGACGTGTATCGTCTGGGTATCTACTCCTTCGTCGTCGCCGCCCACAGCGACGCCGGCCACGAGGTCGTCGGACTGATCGTGAGCATCTGACAGCCTGACGAGGGTGGCATAAATCACTGCAACGAATGCAGAGAGCAGGAGCGTCTCGCGATGGCTCGCGAAGCTGTCCACGCAGAGGCCTTGCTCCTTGAACACGGACCGCTCCCATGGCTACAAACGGGACGCTTCCCTCGCTCGAGTCTCCAACGCCAGACCTGGGCCTGCAGAGCCGAGGGCCTTGGCTCTTAGCCGAGTGGCCCGTTCCAGCAGCACACAGCCAGTGTCTCCGAAAGGCAGCCAGATTAGTATGTGATCATGCGCCGAAGACAGCAGCGCACTGGGTGCATTCCAATCTGCCTTTCGAGCTCTCTCATCGGTTAATGATTGCAGCGGGCCCTGCATGATGCCACCGACAGCCTCGTGTGCTCCAACGCTTGCATGCGCTTGCATTTGCTTGATAGCGTGTGTGCACTCGTGGCAGAGCTATAGCGTAAGCATGCAGAGGACACAGACCCGAGATGGAGCAAACGCATTGAGGAATGGGCGGGCTTTCAGATATCTTTAATGCCAAGTGAGGGAGCTTCACGATGTCGGTCGGTAGGCATTTATAGCCTTTAGTAGCACTCGAATAAATGGCACACTAACCAAAGGATTTGAGGCCAGCTAGAGGCACAGTTATACGACTTGATTCAGTAGAGTGGGAGGTATGCTGGGAAGTTTGAGTTGAGAGTATTTTTAAGAGGTATGCCGGAGCAACAGACTTAAGGGAACTAAGCGTGAGCGACAAAACCTGAAAGCAGATTCAATAGTGGATGGGGAGCCAGGGCAGATCGGTGAGAAGTGGAGTAACAATGCACTAGTTGCTATGCTCACGGCAGATGTGCCTAGCTGCAGAGTTGTGCACCAACTGTGAGCATCTTATTGCACAGGCAAGAAGATCTACGAGGAGTGAGCAATAGAAGTCTAGTTGGAATGTCATAAATGCATGGACCGGCTGTGGAATCCTTATCTAAGCGAATTTCGTAATGGCAAGTAGCTGAAATATTGCAAACTACAATTGAAAGCTGATGTGGTCATCGAGTAAAAAGTCACATTGAAACAGAGCACCCAGACTGCATGCAGATGCAATACGATATAGGCTGCCTGAATCCATTTTAAGGGTTAAGCTTTTCAATTTCTGACCAACATTTGGTTGACTCATTTTTTTTGGTTAACAAGTAAGAGTTGATCGTCATTTGATTTGAGAAAGTCTTGTGATATCCAAGCACGAATGTCAGAAATGCATGCAGCATGGGAGTTCAAGGAATTCGAGTTGCTGGAAGGCAGGGCAGACTCAAAGCAAAGGTACAGCATCTCCTTGACGTGAAAATGAAAGCTTAGATTGTGCTTTGCGATTACATCGGCAAGATAGAGAACAAAAATTCAAAGAAGAGGCGGACCAAGCACAGATCAGGGAAACCTCATTCTGTATATTCTTGGAGGACCATACCCCGGTCACATCAATGCTCAGAAATCTCCAACTGAGATGGGGCCTAAACCAAGGCAGTGCAGTGCCCGTGATGCCCAAGCAAGATGAGAGGCACTCAAAGAAGGTTCCTGAACCGAGCCTCACTCTCACACATGGAAAAAACAACTAACCACTCGTCATTTCTATGCACTCGTCATTTCAGCTAAAGCCTCAGCCTCAGCTACTCGTAGTGGATATATTGCTATATTACTGCCGAATGCTGGCACACTAGGTAAGGCGGCTGCTTTCACGACCTCGGGACCGAGGTCGTGGGTTCGATTCCTGCGGTGGGCGATTCTTTATCGCCCCTGCAAGCGGCGGTGATAGCCGTAAAGGCTCTTCTGTCGCTATACAAAGAGAGGCTGTTTAATCAGCTAGGATAGTCTATGAGGAACAGCATTGAATTAGGCACATACAGCTAGTCGGACGACTTAAGAGAAAAGAGATAGAAAATCGTGTTAGAACCGAATGAAAATCAAAAGCAATAGTAAATAGAAGAACAGCTCACGTTAGATGTCATTTATTCAGACTCAGATCGGTAAAATGGAATTCTACTCAACAAACCCTTTCAAAATAAAAAGACACTTGTAATAACCTGTGGAGTGGGCATGGCAGAGACTATGCATGGCCCAGAGACAATCTGGGGGGGTACAAAGAAGCTAATGGCGTTGCACCAGTTTTTACAAGTGCAGATGACCAAAGCAGTGGCAAACCTTGTAAGGTCAATCAGAGTGGAAGTTTTTACTTGAATCTGCAATTAGACTGAGGTTACCACAGTTCACTTAGCAAAGTCAACACATGGCCGAATTACGCAGATTTAAAGATCAATATAGAGGCCCGGCCAGGATAAATGGCAAGCCGAGCAATACATCCCTTCGAATCAGTCTAATAATAATAATAACAATACACTTGATGAAGCGCCCCGCCCCCAGAGAACTCAATCTCATTCTAGGCGCTTTACATTTGCTGCAAAGGAAACGAGATCGAATGGTTAGTGAAATCATGCTTGATAAACAACATGAATAACATGGTTAGGGGTGACATGCACAGGGTCAGCATGCAAGTGTGGTTAGTGGCAGCATGCACAGTGTCAGCACGCATAAGCAGATCAAGGACGAATCACAGGGACCCACTAAATGCTGTCCTAAATAGGTGCTTTTTAAGTTCTTTTTAAATGTGGTCAAGTCAGGAGATGTTGTGATGCAAGTCGGGAGTGAGTTCCAGGCTTTGGGACAAATGCGCGGTCTCCAAAAACTTTGAGGTTTGTACATGTTATTGGTAAACAGTTGGATTCCGAAAAGCAGGTGGTACGATTATTGGCCTGGTGGGAGAGAAGATCTGATAGGTAGGCTGGAGCCAAAGAATGAAGGGACCTAAAAGTAAGCAACAAAACCTTGAAGTCGATCCGTTGCTTGACAGGGAGCCAGTGCAGGTTGGCGAGAAGTGGTGTGGTGTGGCAACTGCGACGCTCACGACAGACAAGCGCCTAGCTGCAGAGTTTTGCAACAGCTGCAAGCGCCTGATCGCACGTGCCGGTAGGGCAGATGCCGGTAGGTCTAGATGAGGACAGGGCCAGGTGGCGCCGGTTCCCTAGGTTTTCGTTAGCCTCAGCCAGCTTGTCTGTTTTTTTCGGGTGCTTAGAATGCATGTATGCATGTGCATGAGTCACAGCGCATTACTAGCACGAGGTCTTAACAACACTTGGCCATTTATCATGAGCAGCAAGTTGCCACATCACACCACTTCTCACCGACCTGCACTGGCTTCCAATCAAGCAGCGTGTCGACTTCAAGGTTCTGTCATCTACTTGTAGGTCCCTTCTTTCTCTGGCTCCAGCCAACCTATCAGAACTGCACTACCACCAGGCCTAGCATCATACCACCCGCTTTTCGGAGTGCAAACGTTTACCTATACCTAATACAAACCTCATATTCTTTGGAGATCGTGCCTTTAGTTCGTATGCTCCCGAAGCCTCGAACTCACTCCCAACTTGCATCACATCTCATGACTTAACATCATTTAAAAAGAAACTAAAACCACACCTGTTTATTGCAGCATTTCGCAGGTCCGTGTGATTCAACCTTTGTGTGCTTATGCATGCTGACACTGTGTAAGCTACCACTAACCACACTTGCAAGTTGACCCTGTGCATGTCACCCCTAACCATGTTATTCTTGTTTGTTGAGCATGCTACCACTAACCATTCGACCGTGCTTCCTTTGCAGCAAATGTAAAGTGCCTAGAAAGAGATTTGAGCTCTCTGAGGGCGCTATATCAAATGTATTTTTATTATTATTATCTGAAAGCACCATAACAAATGCATGACTAATATTATTTCCACTAACCATCTGATCCTGCTTCGTTCACAGATATGTAAAGTGCTTAGAAAGAGATTAAGTTTTCCAAGGGAGCCAAACAAATATATTATCATTGTATGCTACAAAGATATGCATGGACTTTGTATCTTCGGTCTGCTACTAGTCTATTTCAATGGCTCGTGCATACAAAGCACAATGAGAGCAGCAAAGTCATTAACTTTGGCCATGCACAGTTGCAACTAATCATCTAAGTGAGAACAGGACGGCCTGATCTTATAAATGATTCCAAACATCTTTGAAGACCTGGTAAGGTGGCTGCACATGTCAATGACGAGCATTGTCTTCTGTCAGGGATAGCGTTGCATGCATCTTACTAAGCCATGATTTCTAAGGCAGCATTTCACATATCTGGCATCCTCCTGTATAGGGAGGGCAGCATAATCACACAGGCATTCTGAACACTCCACCATAAGTGTAAGCCAAGAACAAGGCGTGTGCCAACTCGTGCCGGCAAAAAAATAAGCAAACAGTGCGGTGCACACGCGCGCGCACGCACGCGCGCGCACACACACACACACACACACACACACACTACAACTGTGCTGCAATCACTAGCGTTCAAAAACCAAGTCTGTTACTGTCCTACTGCAAGGGCAGGACTGAAACTGCTGCTTTTCCTACACATTGCATGGTGAGCAAATTCTGTTTCTTACGCGCCGGCCATAAACCTGGCTGCAGCCAGACGACAGCCGGCTTATGAAGCTGCTTGCGGCTCTCGGTGATAGCGCTGTCCAGCTGACCATCGTTGCGCCAGGAAGGAAGTCGCGGGACAGGAGAGAGGGTATTGGATGGGGCAATAGTCCTACAATCGACACGCCGAGGGCAAGGCCCCACTGCCGAACTCAACCAAGCCTTCACAAAGCCGACTGTTGTGCTCCCTTCCCTTACGAACTGCTACTTGCATAACAGCGGCTAACGGTACAAATATGCTCGGGGATCGCAGCCGCTGAATGACAGAACGCTAGCCCACAGAAGAGCTGCTCGGCCGGCTTCGCCAGACCGCTGCACAGCCAGACATTACATTTCGGCGACAGTCGGGCTTAACGGGAAAGCCACCGGTGCCAAGGCAACGCCTTTAACCGGCCTGCGCTATCTGCAAGCCAGACTAGCGGCGCGTAACTAAGATAGAGCGCCGCCTCAGTATTTTGCAGCGTGCGGTTCACCAATTCAAAGCAATGCGCAGCTGCTGAGCTGCAGTAGGAACGCTTTCGGCTCGTACACAGGCTTTCCTACGGGATGCTTACGGACAGTTAAGAGTGCTGCACTCGGCGTTTACGATAATACTTCCTAAACTGATCTACCGACTAAGTATTAATGCAGAATACGCGCCAGCGAACGAGTTGGCGGTGCGGAAGAGAAGGAACTCGAGACGCTAACCTTCTTACGGTTAAATGTGCACAGGAAAAAAACCAATGAAGTCTATTGAAAAGGGGCGCCGACAGGGAGCTAAGCGCAAGCTGGGCTCAAAACGCACAGCTCGCCAATGTCAGGAGCTATGACCGGCATAAATACACCGTCACCCAAGCGGGCAGGCACTCAGGCACTCCCCGCCCCACCAGCCAGGTTCCTACGCGCGCATAGGAATCCTAAGTATCACTGCGCTCGCAAACGGCAGAATTCGCCCGGAGTATCTGCGGTGGCTCCCGGACTATAGACTATTCCTTCGGCCAGCTGACACCTACGCGTACGAATCCAAGGGCAACAGGATCGTCAGTAAATAAAACGGCTTAATACGTTACCAGGATGGCCTTCCGCCGTCGCCCGTCTGGCGTCGACGTTCATTTTTCGTACATCAGTGTAGCTATCCGGTGTACAAAATGGCGGTGATTGGGATCGCTGGTGGCTTGGGGGGATTGCCCTCCAATCCCCCGGTAGCTTCTCGGCCGTCCTGCCCGCCGCTTCTGCCGGCACGGGCTTATAACTCGAAAGTTGTCCTGGTTGTCAGGCTCGCTGCGTCTGACTCGATCACGCTCGTAGGTAGCAGAGGCCTCGCGAGCTTACTGGCCGCGTCTCGTTCCCACTTTTTCATTATTTCTGTGGGTCTGACTTAGCATACTAGGTAACCTGACTTAGCAGAACGACCAGCCATGGCAATCGTTATCGACCACTGCGCAGAAGCCACCAGATTATAAAACGCTCGTGCTAATTCAAACATGCATACCCTGAAAAACGATAATAAAGCACCCGAGCCGCTGGGCAGTACATTTGATGCCACGCCCAATTGCGGATACTGATGGTCATCGAGCGCTCGTCTATGAACGGCGAACTATATCTTGTTTTCCCTAGACTTGGGGTAAAGATGAGCTAGTTTTATATAAAAGGCTTAGCTGCCTACTAGAGCTTTATATTTTTTCTAAACTTAGGTAACGTAAGGTAATCGAATTTAATTATCGCTGCAGACGCCGTAGCTAAAGTGCTTGCATCATAACTTACGCTATTCCGCTTATGGCTGTACACTGCCAAGTCAAGCCTAGACAGACAGATGCAGTGAATTTCTAGGTCATGTGCAGCGTTGACATATTTTTGTAGCTCGCACCTACTACAGGTCGCTGACCCACCCGTTTTGGTATAAGGACAGAAGACACCAGCATGCTAATTATTGAGACACTACGCACGCACGCTCTCGAGCGCGCGAAAACGTTCTAAAGCTTTCTTTTCCATAATCATGGACGTATACAGCAAAATTTATTCGACCGAAATCGAAATTCTTTCCAGAGTCGATTAAAACAAGCAGAGTTGAACTAGTATTTCAAATTTCACTCCGATACTTGGAGTATTAGCCGAGTTAAGGATTTTACAAAGCACAAGCGTACAGTGGAAATAAAGCTGAGTATAAGTCACCATATTGCACCTCAACAAGCTTTATGCGTATACCTCGAGCTATCAAGGTTTGATAAGTTGGGATATAAGTAGCATATGACGCGGAGAGAATAATTTGTAATTTGTAGATATGTTTTTCCGGTTTACATCCGGCTTAGACGAGGTTGGCATAACCATTTTTTTTCTTTCATGCGGAATTCGTCGAAAATTCTATCCCATTTCAAGCATATTCGTCTTGGAAAAATTTCCCTTAACAAATACTTCATCGTCAGATCGATTTTATAAGCCTTTTCCTGACATTCCCCGTAAACATATTTTCCTACTTGAGATGATTTAGTTTTAATTATTGAGATAATTATGCTTTGCTGTAAATTTTTCTTAATTGCTGCTGTGTGGTACTGCGAAAATTCAGGGGGTGCTTAGATAAGGGTACCATACCCAAAGTAGTCCATAAAAATGCAATATCTTGCCTCGACTTTTGAAACTCTCTTTCGAAAAGTCACGAATGCCACGCAAAGCCATTTCTCACTGACCTGCTCTGACTCCCTATCGATTAGTTACCGTTACCAGTTATCAGTTACCGTTGTGTACAATTGGCAGGATCCCCTAACCCCTCTAGCATTCTCGTTTCGATTCTTCTCGAACGTCACTATTCTATTGGCACTAGTCTTGTACGGAGCTTCATGTGAACTTGTACAGACTGTCCTGTGGGCTGAGAACTAGATCTGCATACAACCGCCACGTTAAAAACGATTTCGTCTTATTTGAACTTCCTCTTCGCTGCATCAAGATCACTTACATGGGTAGCTCAGACATGTACTTACTATTTCGTTCAACACTCACATCGTGCTTGCCCTTTTTAGTTGTCACTTTTTGAAACGGCTGAGCTAGTATGACTCACACCTCTAGCTTTCGCTATACAACCTATAATGCCGTGACGTCTTCACTTCTTCTACAGCTTCTTTTTTACTCTGGAATATATAAGTATCTGAGTTTTGTCGCTCACTTTTAGATCACTTCATTCTTTGGCTCCAGCCAATCTCTCAGAGCTACTAGCCCACCAGGCCAAGCATCATACCACCCGCTTCTCGGATTCCAACAGTTTACCAATACTTCGTACAAACCTTAAATCCTTTGGAGACCGTGCATCTTTAGTTCGTATGCTCCCAAAGCCTGGAACTCCCTCCCGACATGCATCAGAACATCCTCTGACTTGACCACATTTAAAAAGAACTTAAAAAACACACTAATTTAGGACAGCATTTAGTGGGCCCCTGTGACTCGTCCTTCATGTGCTTATGCGTGCTGGCACTGTGCATGCTGCCACTAAACACATTTAGATGCTGTCCCTGTGCATGTCAACCCTAACCACGTTCTTCATGTTGTTTATCAAGCATGAAATTACTCACGATTCAATCGCGTTTACCTTTGCAGCAAACGTAAACGCCTAGGAAGAGATTGCATTCTCTCAGGGCGCTTTATCAAGTGCAATATTATTATTGTTACTCTTTTATTATTATTATTATTTTTTATTATGAATGTACCATCTAGGGAATCATCTGCTGCATGACACATACAGCATGCCTTTTCATGGTCACCCACTGCTTTTTAAAAGAAAATCGTACCACCCGCTTTTCTGAATCTAACTGCTTACCTATAACTCGTGCAAACCTCAAATCCTTTGGAGACCGTACCTTTAGTTCGTATGCTCCCAAAGCCTGGAACTCACTCCCGATTTGCGTCACGACATCTCCTGACTTTTCCACATTTAAAAAGAAACTGAAGATGCATCTACTTATGACAGCATTTAGTGGGTCTCTGCGATTCGACCTTAATGTGCTTATGCGTGCTGACACTGTGCATGCTGCCACTGACCATACTTGCATGCTGACCCTGTGCACGTCACTCCTAACCATGTTACTTGTTGTTTATTGAGCACGCTACTACGGAGCATTCGATCGAGCTTCCTTTGCAGCAAATGTAAAGTGCCCAGAAAAGATTGAGTTCTCTGAGGCTATATCAAATGTATTATTATTATTATTATTATTATAAAGTAAAGATCACCAAATTCAACAGGCTACTGGTCCCACCTTCAATAGTTTATAGGCTATTCGTCCCATCTCCTGCCCATCATAAAACTCTAAAGTTCATGTGCAGGCAATCTGCGCCTATCACCAAGCCGTAAATTACCGTGCACTAACCCTAAGCTATCAACTCGACCAACCGTTGATCTGCAATATCATAAAACCCTAAAGCAACCCAAATGCTGCTGAAATAGAAGCCTTGCACAATAAATGCCATTCATTGTCTATACGCATATTCCTAAATCCTAACCATAAACTATAGTCATCAGCCCAAGGCATTCGAGTGCCAAAGCGATTGTATGCAATAAAAACGAAGCAGCGACTCGTCTAAAAGCCTCTACCGCGTGGCGATACGCTACGCATTTACATAGCGGCACAAGTGCCTTACCGGTTAGCATTTCTCTCGCAATGAAGAATCGACTAGCAACGCAGCACTAGACCGTAACATGCGGATCGTGAAGTGCGACAGCACAGTGTTTCGGTTTGGGCTCCGTACCTGGTGCGAGTGAATGCCAAGTACAAGCACCGCGCCGCAGGCCGCCAGCCGGCGAAGTCGCTTTCCGCTACACCCTAAACGACCTCCACGGACCGCCGCCGACATAGGTTGTACCACCTGCCTTCGCACCAGATCGGATGACCGACGGATGCGAGCAGAGCTCGATCGGTCGAGCTCGGATAGTTTGAGCGCCGCTCTCTCCCCGCGGCGACAGTCGCGACAGCGATTAGCACCGCGATGCGCGAGATCGTCGAACTGTCTAATTCTGCTACAACAATGCGAAGCTGTAAGTGTCCTCTCGAATTCAAGAGGTACACGCACTTTGCGAGGTCTTCGGAGCCACAAAAAGCAGCAGCGACTGCGTTGAGCGCATCGGCGCCGCCCTCCCACTTGCCTAGAAAGATAATAAGTTCTCCGAAGGCGCTATACAATTGCATTGTTACTAATATTATTACTACTTGTTATTTACCAGTCTGACCAGGCAGGGCTTTCGCACCGACGGGGCTGTGGCGGCCTCGCATCGCCGCCGCCCGGCCGCCGCATGGCGCGCCACCGGCTGTGGCTGCTCGGCAGTGCTAGCTGCTTCGCGGTCGTGTTGCGTTGCTCGTTGTGGCGCGGTAAAAAATAATTATGCGTCAAGAGCGGAGCTCGCGACGAGCGAGCTGAACGCTCAGGGCTCTCCGTCCCCTGGCGACAGCAGAGGTAAGCAGGCAGGACCCGCCTTTTGACCCCCGCAGCTGTTGCGGCGTCTCGATCGAGCGTGCTTACCGCTTGACCGCTCGCAGTGCCGATCGAGAAGTCAGCCGCGAAGGCACGAACAGCGCCACCGCACGCGCATTCGACCGGCCGTCTACGTTCCGGCGTTCGGATTTCAATCCATCCCTAGAGAAGCCACGCTACGTCTGTCCGTCCGTCCATCCTGGACTTCCGCTGTATACGATTTAAAGCATCCGAAGAGCTTCGAGGGAATTTTGCTTCAGAGTATCCAGACCGCCTCATTGGGCTATTACGTACTGGGCCGCAGTAGCCCTTGAGGTCAGGTGCTTGCTCTCCACGACCGAGATCGTGGGTTCGAATCCTGCAGTGGGCGATCTTTTATTGCCAGCTGCAAGAGGTGGTGAAAGCCATTAAAGCTCTTATGGCGCTATATAAATGAGGCTGTTAAATCAGCTGATACCTCCGCTACAACATTAAATAATAATAATAGTACTTTTGTTGTAGCGAACTCAGAGAACTCATTATCTTTCAAGGCATTTTATATTTGCTGCAAAACACAAAGTCCGGATTACTGGTCAGTAAGTGTCAGCAATGAACCGTTTAAACTACGCTTAGGCGACGCGATTTCCAAAACGCTTCCTAGAGATTACTTAATCGTAAAAGCGAGCGGCAGAGTGGAGGAGGGAGGCACCGGAGGGAGGTGCCAGGTGGGCAGTGATCTTAATGTTTCCGCTAAAAAATATGAAAGCGAATGGCTAAGCAAACCGACGCAGTCGCAAACCCGGTCTCCGAGATTTGAACAAGTTGAAAGTACGAGCACGTGCTAAACGAACGTAAGCACAGAGTCTCGGGCGCAAGAAAAAAGATCAAGTTTTTTCTCTAAGAAGCCGTGCGTCGGCCAGCGCAGGAACGTAGCGCGACGGAACCGGCGTCGAGCGTTACCATCGGTCGGAATAGATACGCATTAGATATGCATCGGATATGCACAGATAAGCGCCCTCCTGCTATTGCGACCGAACAAACCACCTATAATATTAACAATACTATTTTTATTCCACTTGTATAAGCACCCTCAGATGACTTAATCTCTTTTTAGGCACTGTAAATATTCTGTTAAGAAAGGATGATCGAATAATTATCGGTGACATGGCGCAATGTCACCGATAATAACGTGGTATACAGCAAGCACGTAGCAGATATTTTTTTCGGGATGGCTAAATCTGAGCATGAGAGCACGAAACGAGAAGCGTGCGTTTGAACAAGCTGATATTCAGCTCTCGCAGATTATAAAGCTGGGAGCTTCTAAACTGTTGTGCACCCTATGTCTAATCAATAGACACGATCCCTTTTCAGCACAAGGTAAATCCATTGAAAGCTTTGATTCGATTTTGGCATAATATAATGGTTTCATTAACCTTATTACTAGTTTTAATATTTATCTTGGTTTTGTATTGTTTAGTAGTGTAGCAGTTTTTGCAACATACATGGATTATTTATCGAGACTCACATCGAATCACGTTTTTAAATTGATAGGTACTCATAATGTGTGCATAGTCAACTCTCGGGACACGTTTTCATTGCGTATGACCTCATGGTGATGTAGGTCTTAGCTCGGAGTACGCGTTGTGTGCGCTAGCGGCTGCTGCTGTAATTAGCGAAGCGCTTAACACTAATGCACATGCCTCAGCTGAGGCCAATAGTTAAGCCATTGAAGCAGCTCAGCGTCGGCCACTAATGAAGGTTGCATTTCGTGTCGTCTGCTGCGATTGATCGAGCTCTCATATATGTGCCCGCTCACAGGAATAAAGGAGAGTCTCGTTTACCGCCCACGTGCGCCCGCTGTGTCTCCGTGAGACTCCCAATAGAACAGTAACCACCGGAGTCACTATCTTACAGCATCCGAATTTGACCATGCAATACGTGTGCCGGTTTCTTGGATTCACGCTGGAGCTACTGTCTAGACCCCCTACTGCAGCCTTTGAATCAGCCGTGTTAGTCAGTCGAGTCCCGACTCACCCTTTGTCAAAAGCTCTGGTTTGTGTATAGTCCAGACGATTTTTTCAAATACAGTTAGAAGACCTCACGCTCAAGTTCGGCGCATCCGCTTTCATTCACGGTCCGTCTGCCCGTAATCTGGGCTGGATGTTCCGGAAAGACTTGCCAATGGCCGGGCTCGATGGCTCCGCGGCTCATCACGTTGGTCTACTTGTAGCTGTTGCCAAGATTGCGGCCTACGCCGACGAGAGTACGCCAGCCAAATGCGCCAGTAAGTCTATGGCATAGCGGCGACACCACGGCCATTCGAAGGATAATAATAATAATAATAGTAACACACATGTTATGGCGCCCTCAGAAGACCCAATCTCATTCATTTACTCCAATTCACTTTACATTTGCTGAAATCGCATCTAGATTGCTGCAAATATTTTATTTACGATTCCCGACCTTGCGCCGCTGGGAAACTTACACGCTCGACCAGTCTGTCATCAACGACGGCGTAGCTGCCGCATATTTCGTCCATTTCTGCCTGAACTCCCTTTGCAGCAAATGTAAAGCGCCTAAAAAGAGATTGAGTTTTCTGAGGGCGCTTTATCAAGTGAATTATTATTATTATTATTATTATTCCCTGCCCACATCAACGATAGAATCGTGTTCAAGATATCTCCACTTGGGCCTGCTCTTCAGCTTCCAGTCGTCTCGGCATTCGTTGCACAAAGTCAGCATCTTTTGGCGATGGGCCGTCAGTTTTTACGGACCGTAAAGTATGGAGCACGCTTCTGTCACCACCTGCATCGTCTTTGCATCTCTAAGTATGCGGTAAAGACGCAGCTGTTTCATTAAGCTTTCCCAACATCCAAGCGGACTTATTTTGCTCGGCTTCTGGGTCGACGAGGCGGGCTCCTCCGCGGCTCCTTCGGGTCGCCTTCGCTCGGGGCCAGCAAGCATTGACTGCTCACGCGAATGCAACGCTCCTCAGCACGTGTCGCAGCAGCTCCGGGCGCTGGAGACGGTTTCGGGTTAGCGACAGCAGCCCGGCTGCAGCGCGGCGCGGTGGTTATTTTCTACTCGCTGATTTAACAGCCTCTTTTTGTATAGCGACAGAAGAGCCTTTGCGGCCATCACCACCGCTTGCAGTGGTGATACAGGATCACCCACCACAGGATTCGAACCTACGACCTCGATACCGAGGTCGTGAAAAGCGACCGCCTTACCTGGTGACCCATTACGGCTCACCGGTTGTCTGCCTGCCGGAGACAGCTCGACGCTGCATCCAGCGCGCACGCGGCCGCGCCCCACCAAAATTTGGCTGATAATTTGCGTCCTATTCATATGTCCATGTTGCTCATCCGCTCTGAGACGACCGCAAAAGACGACCTCAGTACCGCCCGCCTTTCGATGCAGCAAACCCATTAAGTTCACGGCGGCTAACGCGGCCAATTTGAACGTACTTCCGGCTTTTCCAGTATGGACGTCGATCCTACCTATGAGTTTAACGCTCCCCGCTTCTTTGACTTCGATGCTTCTCCATCATCACTAGAAGATCATGCTGATGAGATTTTTGGTAAGCTGCTGTTATAGCGCTTATTTTTTTACCCGATTTGCTGCTCCGCGGCGAACCGTCGAAGCGCCGGTATTTGCTCCCCCAGGTGCCTCTCATGACAAAATCTCGCTTCCGTCGCTCATTTGCTAGCTCGGCGTTCGTTTTTCCCCCCAGCAATATAACGCTACGAAGTTTAGTTCGCTAGCAAGGGAAGCCGACGTAGCGGTGAGCGTAGTTCGCACTCATTTTCCTCGCCTCCATGGGACGCTTTGCCTGTGCTTCGGCACTGCGGTCCGGGCGTTTCGGAGGCCATTCGACCCGTGTCTCACATGTCAGCCCACGGTCCGTACATTTCGATCCAGTTCCCTGACACATTTAGCACCCGCGCAGGATGCTCGCGCTTGTCATATGCGCACACGGAGGTCCAAGAAGGGAGCCCGTCTGCACCGATGGTTTCAGCTCGTTCGAGCTTACCCGGTGCCCCCCCCCGTTTAGTCTTATTATGGTCACCACATCTTATTACGTGGTTGTGAGTTTTGAGCATCCTAGCATTGCTTGTCGATCCCAGAATCCGTGTAACTAAGTGGAGATATTATGTGGCCCGTACTTGGATGGAAATACCCAATCCATGCACCTGTTTATCACAGCATTTAGTGGGTCCCTCTGATTCGTCCTTTGTGCGCTTGTGTATGCTGACACTGTGCATGCTTTCATTAACCATATTTGCATGTTGACACTGTGAATGTCACCTCTTCTTGTTATGCTTGTTGACATTGTGCATGCTACCACTAACCAGTCGATTATGCTTCCTTTACAGCACATGTAAAGTGCCTAGAAAAAGATTCGGTTCTCTGTGGGCGCTATACAAGTGTATTATTATTATTATTATTATTATCGCAGAAGTTATTCTTGTAGTATTGCTTGGAATAAAATGTGCTGGCACCTTTTTTAAACTGCCTGACTGAGCTAATCTGGGGGCGGGGAGGTGCAGCTTGAAGACGTGGTAACCTAAGGAATTAAGTTGTAGCCAAGGTGAATGCTTGCAGGCCAACATTCGGATTTTGGTGTGGGATTCTTGACTGTAAAATGCGTAATGTGGTGTGCATGACTGCACTGCAGCACCAATGCAGGAAGTGATGGCCGTAGCTGGTACCTGCATAGTCGATAACCTGGTAAGACCTGGCCCCAGGACTGCTTACCCGCCGACGGTTAGGGCTACCTGCCTATGTCCTCACTATGTTAACCATGACATAAGGTTGCTGCTTGCAGACGAGCAATCAAGCGGCACCTGCTGCCCTGCTCTTAAAGATCTGAAGATCTGCCTCTCGTGTCTGTACTTAATGCGCTTGCGAGGAGACACCGATCTTGCAGCTCATGAGCAAAGAGCTGATACCTTTGGCTTGACTTGCAAAAACCTGGCAGATGCCCCGAGGACATGGTCTGCTGCAGTTCCTTTGCAGTTTGCACTTCAGGTTCATTCTTGGTTGGCCTTTGTGGTCGACTCTGAAAGAAATTGCACCAGCCCCTGTTTGCAGAGCATTACAAAGCTTCCAATGTTACTATACCTACTTAGCAAGTCCATAGTCTGGAACTTCTCGGACAATTGCATGGTGCTGTGGCCTGACTCTGCTGCCTGGCTAGTGTAAGACAACAAGTCCTCTGGACCCTATTCCCACTGTCCTGCTCCTACGTTGCATTGATCTGCTGCTGCCATGCATAACTAACATAATTAATATGTCATTAGCCTCAGGTCATGTCCCAGCACCTTTCAAAAAAGCTGTAGTCAGGCCACTTCTCAAGAAAGTTACACTTGACCAAGAGAACTTGAGCAACTACCGCCCAGTTTCCCTTCTACCATTCCTATCAAAGACACTGGAACGGGTCGTGGCAGACCAGCTAAACTCGTATATCGAAACCTCATACCTTGCTAGTAAGTTCCAGTCTGGCTTTAGAGCTAATCACTCCACAGAGTCAGCATTGCTTCGGGTATACAACGACCTACTTAGGAATGCAGACATGGGTAGAGTGTCTCTGCTTGTTTTGCTTGATCTTTCGGCAGCTTTTGATACCATCGATCACAAAGTTCTTCTAGAGCGCCTCTCATCTCGCCTGGGCATCACTGGCACTGCTCTGCAGTGGTTCAGGTCCTATCTCAGTGGGAGACTCCAGAGTATTGACGTGAATGGACAAAGATCATCTGAAGCACCTCTGAAATATGGAGTACCTCAGGGCTCAGTGCTAGGTCCGGTTCTTTTCACGGTTTATACTCTCCCTCTTGCTGATGTGATTGCCAAGCACAATCTAGGCTTTCACTTCTATGCGGATGACACTCAGTTGTACCTTTGCTTTGATCCCTCCCAGCCTTCGAGCACCTCAAATTCTCTCAACTCACTAGCTGCATGCATTAATGACATCCGCACATGGATGGCAGCAAATTTTCTAAAACTTAACGATGATAAAACTAACTTACTAGTTATGGGCAAACCCAGTGTGATCCAGAGATTGGAAAGGCTGACTCTCAAAATTGGCTCTGCCAGCATATCTCCTGTCGAATCAGCTCGGAATCTAGGTGTCATATTCCAAAGCGACCTCTCGTTAGACGACCATATCAGCTCCACAGTCAAATCCGCCTATTTTCAGCTTCATAACATTGCTAAAATTCGGGCTTGTTTAGATAAAGATACCACATCTAAGTTGGTCCATGCATTCGTGACATCCCGTCTCGACTTCTGCAACTCACTGCTTACTGGCCTACCAGCATGTGCGATCACGCGATTGCAGCTTGTGCAAAACTCTGTAGCTAGGCTTGTCTGTCGTGAGCGTCGCAGTTGCCACATTACTCCACTTCTCGCCGACCTGCACTGGCTACCAGTGAGGCAACGGATTGACTTCAAGGTTTTGTCGCTCACTTTTAGGTCCCTTCATTCTATGGCTCCAGCCTATCTGTCAGATATACTACCCCATCAGGCCAAGCATCGTACCACCCGCTTCTCGGAATCCATCAGTCTAGAAATACCTCATACAAACCTTAAATCCTTTGGAGACCGTGCATTTAGTTCATATGCTCCCAAAGCCTGGAACTCCCTCCCGACCTGCGTCAAAACATCCCCTGACCTGACCACATTTAAAAGGAACCTAAAAACACACCTATTTAGGGCAGCATTTAGTGGGTCCCTGTGATTCGTCTTTAATGTGCTTATGCGTGCTGACACTGCATGCTGCCACTAACCACATTTGCATGCTGACCCTGTGCATGTCACCCCTAACCATATTATTCATCTCGTTTGTTTTTCAAGCATGATTTTACTTACCATTCCATTGCATTTCACTTTACAGCAAATGTAAAGCGCATAGAGAGAGATTGAGTTCTCTGAGGGCGCTTTATCAAGTGAATTATTATTATTATTATTATTATGCCAACTGGGCAGAGTGAATGGTCTCGCTTTTTATCCTTGCCAGGTCAGTTCTCAATCCGGATGCTGTTCGTGGGCAATATAGATCACAAAACCTCACAAGCTAGCCCATGGTCTTCAAAAGCGCTGGTTGATTTGTGTGATAAAGCCATCCTTTAATTTTTTATAACAAATTTATTGTTATTATTATTTGTCAGAGGTCGGACGCTGAGCAGCATCACACGAGTTTCTGCAATTTGCTAACATAAACCATTTTCACTTGATATCGAATGCTGCTAAGGATTTCATGTAGGCAGCAGCTCTCCTTCACAGCCGATGAGAAGCATGTCACTTAATGCCATGGATATTGATTCTCTTGCAGCCAGTTGTAAAGCACCTGGATTCAGATTAAGCTCTCTTAGGGTGCTATACGAGCGACATGTTATTATTATTATTAATATGATCGAGCTGGTGTGGAGACCACGAGTTTTGGTTTAATTTTGGTTCGTAATTCCTTAATTGTCTTTCGTGCAATCCCATGCAGTCTATAGATGGTAGGTGGTTGGCCAGCAGCTGCCTCGTGGTTTCCATGAGAAGACGAGGTTGAATGGCAACTCGTTAGCATCTGGACTCCGGCTTTGAGAATGCACCGTCTTTTTCATAAAGTAAAAAGTAAAGGCTAGCTGATTCAGGAGCCTCATTTACATAGCAAGAGTAGAGCCTGGCACCCATCAGCCCAGCTTGCAGTGTGCAGTGAGTGACTGCCTGCTGCAAGAATTGAACCCATTAGCTGACCTGGGCTGTGAAGCGTAAGCAGCTTAGCCGCGGGCCATGTTTTACATTCATCTCTTTTTCACGACGATCATTCGAGCACACTGCAGATGTTGCTCTCTTATTTATCAGCAGTTCTCTCTTACTCTTGTGTTCTTGTTCTTTCTCTCTCTCTCTCTCTCCTCCATTTCCTGCCCTCTCCCTCTCGGTCTCCCTCTCTTTTTTCTTACTCCCATCTCTTTCTTGTTATTTGTCTTTCTTTCTATGTCTGTCTACTATGTACCAATATCTTGTTTGATTGGACTCTCTCACTGACAAGCGGACCAATCCTGATGGCCCTCTGGCTAGCATCTCAAAATCTGCATCCTGAGAGTTCGATTTCGCTTGTGGTAGCACGTTTAACTTTTTTTTTGACACTTTGACACCGACGGTTTGGTATGCTATGCCTTTGTAGCCCTTTTGGTTGAGATGGAAACCCAGGCCCGGGTGCCCATCCCACCGGGTAGCCTATGCTACCGGTCACTGTGCCCTTGGTGCGAATACAGTCATGCAATTTAACTTTGCTTCTCACCAAAGGTGTTGTGCCTTCGTGCTCAGCTACTTCTGCACTATTGCAAAAGTACCGTCTGTTAAAACACGGGGCTTTGCATTTGCGTGTCCTCTGCTGAAGCGATCACTTAGTGCCTAGATATTCTTCTTGCAGCAGTCTCTAATTTAATGTGATTTGGTCAGGCTTCGTTGTGCTGTTTCGTTTTGTACTTAATGCAAATGGTGGTCGTCTTTTTAGCAATGCAGGCAAGCTGCTGATAGCTGTGCAAACTATTGCATCTTCCTGTGCGCTGCTGCCGCCCAAAGCTTGGGCGCCCACTCCCCATGTTTCTGCTTTCTGTTCTCAGCTTTCCTGCCTGTCAGGCTTCCACCTGGCAATTGCTGCGTACTGCCGCCCGATCGCTGATTGCTCGAGCAAGCTCCTGCTGTGGCCATTTGCAGGTGTGAGAGTTGTCGGCGATGTCGCCGGATCTCCCGGGTTGAGGTTGCCTGCCTCGCTGCCTCCTTCCGCAGACACGGAGGACCAAACAGGGTAAGTCTCACACACTTCCACGTTCCACTGCCACGTGAGTTCTCTCAACTCTCGGATTCGACTTTTGATCATGTCTTGCTTTTCTTGCTGCTGCAGATCTGGGAGCTACAGCGCAGCTATGAATCCTTTCTTGCAAGCCGGCCGGTGCGCCCAGCCAGATAGACGAGCAGAGAGCAGGCGTGGCTGGCTTCTGGACTTCAGGCCGACGCCTGCAGTGGTAGTGTCTGCCACTGTATGCAGGGCTCGCCTCCCGCAGGCTGTCGGCAGACTCCAACGCCCTGCGGCGTGGCCCGGCAGCCAGCCAGCTGCGCCGACGGATGCCGAAGTAGCAGCATCGAACGTGGCCTCTGGCCGTGCTCAGTGGCGGCCACCTCTGCGATCGCCGCTGCCAGCAGCTGCCGGCGTAGCGCCGGCACGCTTTCTCGGCGGCATCTCAAACTCGGCTGTCTCGAAGCAGCCGGTCGGCAAGCTGGGCAGCTGCCAGCGGTGGCAGCAGCCGAGTCTTTGGCAAAAGTCGCTCGCCTCCCTAGATGAAGAAGCCGCCGCTCCGGCGGACGAAAACAGGCCGCCGCTGCCGGGGGCTCTCCATTGCCCGCGCATTCTCCTACACAGTGTCGGCACCACCGGCGGCAAGCCAATGAAAGAGCCTCGTTCCTTGGCCCCCAAGTTGGGCCACGATCGCCCGGCGCTCGTGCCACTGAGGTAGGCTGGACCGAGCAGAGCGTCAGCCGCCGATGCCTCGCAGCTGCAGCGTGTTGCGCTGGCTTGCTGGAAACCTTCGCTGGAAGCCACAACCACCACCACCCTTCCCCACCGTCGCCTGACCACCGGGCTTGCTTGCTGCTGCAGGAGTGCAAGTCACGTGAACGTGCCGGAGGCTTCGAGGAGTCGCAGCATCGCTCTATCGGCGCGCTTGACACGTGCAGCTGCTGCTGTGCCGATCAATGTTTCGGCTCCCAAGGATGGCCTGCAGCTGCGCGCAGGCAAGGTTTGTTGCGAGCGCAAGGCATCGGTGGCGTTTTTTGTTTGGGATGATGGCACTTGCTATAGTTTTAGCTTTTGAGAGAGGAGGAAGAGTATGATGATGATAATGATGATGATGATGATGATGATGATGATGATGAGAGGGACCTAGTTGGTCTAGTTCGTAATGGTCATTTGTGGAGCTTCCTTCGTTGAAGGGCCCTTCCCTGCAGCCATCAGCTGCACAAGTCGACCGGTTGCGGGTAGCTGCCTTGACGCGTGCGAATAGCTTGGCTACTGCAGTCGGTGAGAGAGACGGTTGCTTGCGCTGCTCTCTGGAGCTGCTCTCTGGAGCTGCTCTCTGGAGCTGCTCTCTGGAGCTGCTCTCTGGAGCTGTTCGTTTGAGCTTCTTGCCTGAGCTGCTAGCTGGAGCTGCTTGCCTGTGCCGCCTCGAGCATCGCTGCACACAAGCGTGAGACATAAGTTCAAACGAGCATGCTGCTGAACTGCAACCTCTGCTTAGCCGACCCAGACGGGCCGCATCTGCTTGACCACCTCGTGCATTGTCGCCGCTCAGCTTGCTCGTGAAAGCGTGACATACGTCGCAGAGCTACTTTCGTGTTGCTGCTTCCAGATATTGCATCGAGCAGGTGCTGTGCCACTGTGCTGCCATCGGCCGTGACTAATGCAGTGATTGCTCGTGTTGTCACTGCAGGTGGCTTGCAAGCTGCTGGTGCTGCTGCTGCACCTGGTGCTGCTGCTGCTGCCACTATTGGCGATAAAGGCCTTGCTGAAAAGTCTCGACTACAGGAGCCGGCTGTTGGTTTGGCACGATCGCTTGGACACAGTGTCCTGGCATGTGATCAGATGCAAAAGCGAACTGCATCGTTGAGATCAGTAATGCCTGAGAAATTGTAAGTGCAATGCATGGTGCTTGGAGCGGTTGCCCCATCCCGGTTCTTGTTTTACCAGTGCAACTAGTAAGGCGTCCCGTCCGCTGAGCCCGGTTTTCGTGCCTTAGATTTTCTGAGACCATCTTATGTGGCTTCGCGCTGATTGGTTGGCAGCCGTCAGAGTAGAAGTGTGCAAAACAGTACTGTTGCTTGCAGATACTCGAAGCATTTTAGCCATCTGCACGAAACATAATCACCATCATTGCTGCTGTTGACGTGTTGTTATCGTTAATAATCTTCAGTTTTGTAAGCTTGACCGACGATTCCATGCATACTAATTGCCATGTCTCTATCCTGTGCTGATAATTTTTGGCCTGACATCTTGCTCCTTAGAGGCATACATTCGACCCATTTTTGTTCCAACTGCTTCAAATCATTATCATCTACCCTATGAAATGTCAGCTTTTTCAGATAACTGTTTGCCAGTTAATAATAATATCAATAGTATTAGTTCATTTTTGTAGCTTAAAAGATCTTGATCTCTATCCAGGTTCTTTGCAATTTGCTGTAAGAGAATCACTACCCATGATGTAAGTGACATGCTGGGTATTAAGCCTACAAAAACTAAAAACTATCGTGCTTTGGCCAGCATGCATAAGTAAACATAAACATACTCACGGCCACTGGTTAGTAAGACTTCTGGCTAGGAGCTTGCTCTGAATCATGTATAAGCATACATAGACCAAACAAAGATAAGTCGCTGACGCTTAGGGAAAGCACTCTCGAACTCGTTAGTGTACCTCCACCTGCTACTCAGCATATTATCATCTCACATCTTAATGCCAATCATACTAAATTGAAATCTTTTGGCAATCGGGCCTTCATCTCGTATGCATCGAAAGTCTGGAGCTTGCTTCCGGCTTCTTTCAACACCTGCATCGACTCTCATCTTTAAGTCTCAGCTGATGACAGCTGTTCTGGTCAACACTAGGGGAGCATGGAGGTAGGATAAGTAAGTTAGAGCAAGCGGGTGAAGTGAGCTATAAGCTAGGCAGCCGATCTTGAAATCGATTCGATCCTTGCTAGGGAGTCAGTGAAACTCAGCCAGAAATGGTGTGATATGGCAGCTGCATCTTTGACAACGGGCTAGACGAGCTGCTTAGTTTTGCACAATTGCAGATGGTTAAGGGTACTGGCCGGGAGTCGTAGAGGAAAGGGAAATGGCCACGGAGAAAATGCTAGCTCTCTGCTTGCAGCTTTAACGATGTCGACTCGTAGAAGCTGCTTCTGTTTAGGAAGAATAAAAAATATATTCAGTGTCCCAAAAGTAAGATAGACCGGCAATGATGCTGCTGTAAAAAAAATGACCTCCCAATTCTAGTTGAAGGCTGTTGATCTGGCGACAGCTCCTGTGTGCCAGTGCTCATTTTTTTCTATTCCTATCATACCACCGATCTTAAACTTAGCTCATCTTGAGTCACGATCACCTTCTGACAGTACTGCAGGCTCTCTGTAGACGAGCTCGATTATGATCTCGTATGCCATCGGACATGCCGTCGGACTCACCATCGTGCATCTATCAAGTTATTTTACCTTACATCTTTTTTAAATACCACGATTGCGCCTCATTCTTGAAAGGATTGTGTTAGCTTCTTCACTGTGAATGGCAACCAGCTACCGCCTATTCGTACTTGTGATGGCTGAAACAAAGTCAGCATCGGAAAGGCTCTATTTACTGTGTTGGCTGGCTGATAGCGTTGTTGTTTCAGTTGATCTGGTATAAACGAATCGCCCAAAGTGTCCATATTTAAGATGCATGCAGTATTTTCTCGGTCGCATTGTCAATGATGTTCCTTACCTCACCTTACCTCATCTCTTCACAAGTATAGTTATCCAGCTAATGGCTTGCTGTACAAGAAGTCTGTCTTGAGCTTATGATGCTTTGCTTTTACTTATAGCCTGTTGTGATCCTAGTGCTCATCCACCTGTGCCTTTTCTCATGCCATATTCCGGAGATCATTTAATTGTAGCTGCAAGCTCGCCAGAGCATCTAATGGGACTCATGATTTATTTTTGGTGAGGCAACAAACTACTTTTCATTTTAGCAAACAGCGATTTGATGACCATTTGGCAACTAGAAAGGTGCACGGCGCTCCTACACTGAGTTGCACATCGAAGGTAAATGCAGGCAGCTGCTGCTAGCTGTGTTTAGCTCCTGCAGGGTTGGCTGCCTTCGTGCATGTTAGTCGCCTGGTGAGTTTCAGCAGCGATCAAGCAAGCTCTCAAGCTTGGCACTGTCTAACGATCACTGTGGCCTTGTCAGCAGGCCCTGCCCCACAAAGAAACAAAGCCCAACACGTATCCAGACCGAATCAGCATACAAGGGTTAATGACATGTGTAGTATCAGGCATGCAAAAACAATCAGGTATTTCGCCTAGGCCAGCTTGCTAAAGCAACTGCGAATAAACTCATGGCCACCTGTTAGTAAGATCGACGGCAGCTTGTTAACGGCAGCTGTGAGTCATGCACTGAGCACAAAGCAAACCGGAACAGAAAAGACAACTTTACTGGGGCGAAGAGAAAGCTGATCGGATCAGTTGCAGTCTTGAGCTGAGACTTAAAAGTTGCAAGGTCATTGCAGGTAGTGCCCGGACCAGGAAGCGAGTTCCAGAGCTTGATCACGAAATTCAGTTTAGTGCAAGGGCCGGTAAGATGGCTTGATTTGCGTGTGCATGCATTACCATGGAGTTCCAGTTTAGTAGAAAGACGGGTATACTACAAGCACACATTTGGCAGGTAGGTGTGGAGAACGTAGGCAGCACTGAACTCGTGAGATGTTTTTGGCTTAAGTCAACACTTATCCTAACCTGTTTATGAGTTGACCGTAGAGACAACCCTAAAAGTCATTCATCCCACGTCGGTAGATCTCAAAGCCCTGCATACTCTGATAATTATTTTACTAGATGCTTGGAATATACATGTAAGGACCGTGATGGCCCTAGGAGGTAAGGTGCTTGCTCATCAAGACCGAGATCGTGGATTCGACTTCAGCAGTTGTGCGATCCTTTATTGCCAACTGCAAGCAGTGGTGACAACAGTTAAGGCTCTCATGCTGCTATACAAACGAGGCTGTTAAATCAGCTAATATTTATTATTTATTTACATGTAGGGTATACACACTTGCACAAACATAAACACACAACACACACACAATATATATATATATATATATATATATATATATATATATATATATAGTATACTTTAAATTTTTTCATTGCCTGTCTCATTTGTTGGCTCCCTTCGGTAGAAGGCATTGGTTTGTTGCATTGTTGCAGAAGTGCGACAACAAATAAGAGCTGTAATCTTTATGACATTTATGCAATGTTTGAGTAATACATAATCAAGGTCATGAAGAAGCACAGCAAAAATAAGTACTTTCTATCAATGACCAAATTGGTTTGTTATGGAATAGTGCCTTCATAGCTGCGGTATCATCGGTCTAGCGACTAAAGAGTGGCTATCTTGTATAGCACCATAGTAATCATGTACTGTAATGTAATTAATGTCTGTAACTCCACAATGCCACAAAGACTATGTGGGTGTTATGCAGGAGAGTTTTTTAAAGTGCACTCACAGCCTAAGTGGCTTTCGGTACGCATTCGGCAGCCAACATATTTCATCTCATGCAACAAAGAGAAAGTGGGAAGCATAGCAAAGTCAGGAGAGCAGTTGAGGAAGTGAATCGCATGGAAGTAGCAGCTCGGGACTGCTGGAAAGGATGTGCCATACTTGGCAGCAGGAGAGTAGTTGTTGTATCTCGGCCACTAAGGTAGCGATGGACCGAAAGAAAGATGCTGTAAATCTGGCATTTATAAGCAGCAACTTTTGCCTCTTTTCATGTAGCTCACGTTGGTTTTGTCAGGCTTTGGATTTTATAATTTTTCTTTGTTTGCTGCTACTGCTTTTTGAGTGGTATAGCGACTCTCAGCCAAAGTCAATTTGATAGGCAAGCTTGCTTCAAATGCTTCCATCCAAGCCAAGCCAAAGACCCACATACAGCACGGAGCTTATAGTAATAATAATACATTTGATATAGCGCCCTCAGATAACTCAATCTTTTTCTAGGGACTTAGCATTTGCTGCAAAGGAAGCACGATCGAATGGTTAGTGGAGGCATGCTCAATAAACAACAATAATAACATGGTTATGGGTGACATGCACAGGGTAAGAATGCAAGTGTGGTTAGTGGCAGCATGCACAGTGTCAGCACCCAGAAGCACATAAAGGTCGAATCAAGGGACCCACTAAATGCTGTCATTAAAGGTGTTTTACATTTTTTTCAACGTGGACAAGTCAGGAGATGTCGTTAAGGAAGTCGGGAGTGATTTACAGGCTTTGGTAGCATACAAACTAAAGGCACCGTCTCCAAAGGATTTTAGATTTGTACCAGGTATAGGTGTAGAGTTAGATTCCGAAAAGTAGGTGATACGATGCTTAGCATGGTGGCAGAGCACATGTGATAGGTAGGCAGAAGCATAATAATGAAGGGATCTAAAAGTGGGTGACAAAACCTTGAAGTCGATGCGTTGCTTCCTTAAGATGCGCCGTGTTAAGCGAAGGCTAGAACGTCGTTTCAAGAAATCGGGGTCTGAGGCAAACCTAATCAATTTTAAAGACTTCCTTCGAGTTTACACCCGAAAGCTTAAAAAAGCCTGGGCTCCTTTTTTCATTGGAAAGCTGAATTCCTGCCAGTCGGACACTAAACAGATTTATAAGACAGTAAACCATTTACTGGCCAATGCTGTGAGGTCTGACTCCCCAGATATTAAGGGCTCAGCCGAAAAGTTTTCAGCCTTCTTTACTGAAAAAATTGTGCACATTCGTGCCTCCATTAAGCCCCCTCCGACCAAAGCAATCGCCGTTCCTCAACCTGTGACCTTTCTTAAAAGGTTCTCCGATGTTTCTGCCTGTGATGTGGCTGCCTTAATAAGGTCTAGCAAAAAGAGCTCGTCTCCTGAAGACCCTATACCTTCATCTCTGTGGTCTTCACTTGCAGACCAACTTAGACCTGCCATAACCAAGATTTGTAATGCTTCTTTGGGAGAAGGGGGCATCCCCAAGTCCTTCAAATCGGCAATCGTTAGACCTATTCTTAAAAAGCCTGGATTAGACACAGAGGTCCTAGCAAACTATCGTCCAGTTTCCCTTCTTCCGTTCTTATCAAAGATTCTTGAAAAAATTGTTGCTAAGCAGCTAGTTGAACATATTGAAAAGAATGGAATTTCAGAAACATTTCAATCAGGGTTCAAGAGGCAGCACTCTACTGAAACTGCTATCCTCCGTGTTAACAATGACATTCTACGTGGCAATGACGACGGGAATGTCACTGCCCTAGCTCTGCTAGATCTGTCTGCTGCCTTCGACACCATTGATCACGAAGTTCTGCTTGAACGATTGAAAACAACGATCGGTCTGGCAGACGAAGCACTGGCGTGGTTTAAATTATACTTGTCTGATCGTGTTCAATCCGTGTCGTGTGGGGGTCAGGTCTCAGACATGAGAAGGGTCACCTGTGGAGTCCCTCAAGGGTCTGTACTTGGTCCCTTGCTGTTCTCTATTTATACGCAACCTCTGGGAAAAGTGATTAAGGCCCATGGAATAGGATATCACTTCTATGCTGACGATACTCAGTTGTATTTGTCATTTAAACCGTCGGAATCTGCTGCAGCAACTGAGAAACTGAATGCTTGCCTTGCCGATATTCGATCCTGGATGTCGGAAAACTTCCTGAAATTAAATGACGATAAAACTGAACTGCTTCTCATAGGACACCCTAAGCGTGTGGCTGGATTAAAAGGCTTTGCTGTTCTAATAGGTGATGCTATTGTGCGACCTTCACCACGTGCTCGTAATCTAGGTGTCGTGTTTGACAGCTGCCTCAATTTCAAAAGCTTCATTCAGAAGACTGCCTCTACAGCTAGCCATCACATCCGATCCCTATCCAAGATTAGAAGCTGTCTCCCACAGTGGCTTGTAAAAAATTTAACTAGCTCCTTAGTTCTGTCTCGGCTTGATCATTGTAATTTTCTTTTGGCTGGGCTACCAAAGAAAGCTATTATGCCACAACAGCAGACTATGAATATGGCTGCAAGGCTGGTCTTCAAGTCCCAGTGGTTTGAGCACGTGTCACCTCTGCTGAAAGAGCTAGGATGGTTGCCGGTTGAGGAAAGGATACAGAGCAAAGTTCTTACGCTGACCCACATGGCCCGCCACGGCTTGGCTCCTTTGTACCTAGCTGAACTGCTGCATCAGTTTCAGCCTGTTCGCGCCCTCAGGTCCTGTGTGGACAATAAATTAGCTGTCCCATTCCTCCGCTTGAAGACAGTTGGCGACAGAAGCTTTAGCTCTGCAGGTCCTAGACTGTGGAACTCGCTTCCACAATTCTTATGCAACGACAACTACTCTCCAACTGCCGACTATGGCACATCTTTTTCAGCGGTCCTGAACTGCTACTTCTATGCTACTCACTACCTCAACTGCTCTCCTGACTCTGCTATGCTTCCCACTTTCTCTTTGTTGCATGAGACGAAGTCTGTTGGCTACCGAATGTCTACCGAAAGCCGCTTAGGCTGTGAGTGCGCTATACAAAACTCTCCTGCGTAACACCCACATGGTCTTTATGACTTTGTGGAGTTACTGACGGAGATACATTACATTACATTACATTGCTTGACTTGGAGCCGGTGCAGATCGGCGAGAAGCAATGGGATCTGGCAACTGTGACGTTCACGACAGACAAGCCTAGTTGCAGAGTGGTGCACCATCTGTAAGCACCTGAGTGCACTGGCCTGGTAGACCAGCAAGCAGTGGGTTACAGAAGTCAAGACGGATGTCACAAATGCATGGACCAACTTAGATGTGGCATCTTTGTCTAAACAGCACGTGTTTTAGCAATGTTAGGTAACTGAAAGTAGGCAGACGTGACTGTGGAGCTGATGTGGTCGTCTAGTGAAAGGTTACTTTGAAACATGATGCCTTGATTTCGTGCTGATCCGACAGGAATTATGCCGGCAGAGCCGATTTTGAGCTATAAGCTTTCCAATTTCTGAATAACACTTGGTTTGCTCATAACTAGTAAGTCGGTTTTATCATCGTTCAATTTAAGAAAGTTTGCTGCCATTCATGTGCAGATGTCATCAATGCATGCAGCAAGGGAGTTGAGGGAATTCGACATGCTGGAGGGCTGGTAGGGATCAAAGCAGAGGTACAACAGAATGTCATCTTCATAGAAGTGAAAACCTAGATTGTGCCTCGCAATCCAACGGCAAAAGGGAGAGTATAAGCCATGGGCTTCAACCCTTGTTTGTAAGCCTCAGTCTGGTTCTACAGCTAATCACTCCACAGAGTCGGCATTGCTTGCGGTGTATAACGACCTACTTAAGAATACAGACGTAGGAAGATCATCTCTAGTTGTTTTGATCTTTCTTTCGGCAGCTTTTGATGCCATCGATCACAACGTCCTCGATTGCCTGTCTTCTCGCCTGGGCGTTATTGGCACTGTTCTGTAATGGTTCAGTCGTATCTCAGTGGGAGACTCCAGAGTATTGACGTGAATGGACAAAGATCACCCAAGGAACCTCTGTAATATTAGATACCTCAGGGGTCTGTGCTTGGTCCTGTTCTTTTCACGGTGTATACTCTATCTCTCTGCCGATGTAATTACCAGGCCCAATCTAGGCTTTCACTTCTATGCAGATGACACTCTGTTTAACTTTTGCTTTGATCCTACGCAGCCCTCCAGCACGTCGAATTCTCTCGACCTTTCTTCATGCATTGATGACATGCGCACACGAATGGCAGCAAATTTTCCCAAATTCAATTATGATAAAACCAACTTACTACTTATGGGAAAACCAAGTGTGATTCAGAAATTGGAAAGGTAAACGCTCACAATCGGCTCTGCCGGCATATTTCCTGTTGAATCTGCACGAAATCTAGATTTATTTTTCCATTGTGACCTTCATTAGATGAGTACACCGGCTCCACAGTCAAATCCGCCTACTTTCAGCTACATATTGCTTAAATTTGGGCTTGTTTAGACAAGGATACCACATCTACTTTGATCCATGCTTTTGAGATATCCCATCTTGACATCTGTAACTAACTGCTTGCTGGTCTACCTGCTCGTGCAATAAGGTGCTTACAGCTGGTGCAAAACTCTACGGCTAGGCTTGTCTGTCGTGAGCGTCGCAGTTGCCACATCACTCCACTTCTCGCTTACCTGCACTGGCTCCTAGTCGAGCAGCCCATCGACTTCAGGGTTTGCCATTCACTTTTAGGATCCTTCATTCTTTGGCTCCAGCTTATCTATCAGATCTACTACCCCTAGGCTAAGCATCACAGGACTCGCTTTTCGGAATATAGTCGATTACGTATACCTCGTACAAAACTCATATCCTTTGGAGCCCGAGGCTTTAGTTCATAGGCTCACTAAGTCTGGAACTCACTCCCGACTTGCGTCACTGCATTTCCTGACTTAACCACATTTAAAAAGAAGCTAAAAGCACATCTATTTATCACAGCATTTAGTAAGTCTTTGTGACTCATTCTTAGTGTGCTTGTGCGTGCTAACACTAACCATATTTGCATGTTTACCGTGTGCATGGCAACTCTAACCATAATATGCTTGTTCATTTAGCATGCTACTGCTAGCCATTCGATCGTGCTTTCCTTTGCAGCAGTTTTAAAGTGCATAGAGAGATACTGAGTTATCTGAGGGTGCTATAACAGCATTATTAGTATTATTATTATTATGAAGAGATGTCTGAAGATTCAAGCCAGTCCGCTGAAGAGGGTCTGCAGGGAGGGGGCTGAGCCACGCCCAAAAATAAAGGGTAGCTGTCACACTTCTCTCACTCTTCTTCCCAGCGACCCTCACACTCAGCCAAGGTTTGGTCCCAGCGGCGGTCAAGGCGCTCTCGCCCCGGGGACCGAGGCCTGAGGCTGAGGTCGTGGGCTCGAGCCCCGAGGCACGTGCGCGAAGCGCCCGGATAGAGATTTAGTTCTCTTGGGGCGCTATACAAATGAATTATTATTGTTATTATCATCAATCCTGCTCAGGGTAGGGATTTTTTCTGATCGATCGTTGTCTGTCGTACGTGAGCCGGCTGCCGTCCCTAAATGTCAATTGACGGCAATCTAAAATGTGCCCTTAAAATGCAATCGATTGAACGTGAGGTCTCGATGGGTCCCTGCTTGTGAATAATGCCAATCCGTTCATTGTATATGTGTTATTAGATTTATTTCAATTAGGCCAATTTTAACTCCAGTTAAAAGAGGGTGTATGTCGCTCTCGGCTGCTGCAGGTGAAGGCTGGTGACGCTCAGACTGCTACATGCAGGCATCAAAGCTGTTGAGGCTTGCTGCCCATGTCTTCCAGAACACATTGTCGGTTAGAAGCGGCTATGCCACTCCGAGTGTCGGAATTTTTCAACTACAGTTATCGCTTTCGTGCTCCGAAAAATCCTACTCCGGTTCGTGCACAATTTTAGGCCATTCGAGTGGTTTTGACTGGGAGCTTGGGCTGTTAGTGGAGACAGTGTGCAGGCATGGTATGCATTATGGACTTCCTGTTTAGGCGAAACGTGCATTGCTGCTCACTGGATTTACCTTCACGCTAGCAGTTTCTAGGCCGTCTTTCTCTTAGTAAAGGCTGAAGGTGCAGTTGCTGTTGCTGTGTCGTCGGGTTTCCGGAGCCCCTGCTAACTGGTCGTTGCCTCACGTGCTGCATCAATTTTAGGCCAACCCACACGAAATGCTTCGAGCGTTGGAGTTATCGGCTGCAACGCGGTGGCGCAGTACTGCGGTGGCCGCAGAGTCGGCAGAAGGGAGCCGGATGAAGGAGGTCGGGGTTGGGAGGCCGGCCATGTCTGCCGGTATGTAGCGGTTCTGCTGTTCTCGCTTTAGCCACCCGAAGCTGCGCAGCCCCGAGGCCGGCCGGCCGGCCTCGGGGCTGCGCCTGCGAATTCTTTGCAGCTGATTCTCGTCTAATTACCTCTTTCAGCCAAACCTAGCAGCAGCCGCCGCCAAGGCGTCTCTGCCGAGCAGCGGCAGCAGCAGGCGCCACGGCCCGAGGCCGCTCGGTGCCCTTCTGCTGCTGCCGCCACAGCCGAGGCTCCAGCCACCAGCGATGTTCGCCTGCTCCGAGCTGTCCACGTCCCTGGCCGAATTAGGCGCTACAAGCCGCTGACGATAAAGCCGAGCACGAAGCCGCCCACGAAGCCCGAGTCGCCGCATTTCTTGTCGAGGCTGGCGAAAAAGGCGGCAAAGAGCGCGGCTTTCTGATGCCTGAGTCGAGATCCTGGTCGAGCGCCACCTCAGTCCAGTCGAGTGCTGCTGCTCTGGCAGCAGCTCCTGACGGAGCTCCGGCCGAACGCCACCGTTGCAGCCCTAGTCCGGCGAGTCTTTGCGGCTGCAGTCCCGTCGAGTCTGCTGCTGTGGCGGCCGAGTGCTCGTGACGCCCGCCGGGTCGAGCATCAAGTGCTTTTTTATTTTATTTTTTTCTAATTCCGCTGCTTGTGTTTTTCGACATCGGCTAGATGCCAAAGCGCTCGATTCGCTGCAATGGTCCCCTCTGATGGCTTCGAGTATCGATGCCTTCTTTCTTCGCCTTCCGGCTGCCTTGTGGCTGAGTGGGATTTGACAGAGTTGACCGTGCGATGCTCGTGCTGAAGAAGAAAAAGTACAGCGATACTAGATCGTCTGCTTGTATGGTCGCCATCGCTTCGAAGAGCGATGGGATGGATGCGAATGCACTTTCTAGTTGGACTTATAGTAAGATGGTCTGCTGTCGACATCTGCTGCTGCATAACGCTCGCTCGTGTAGTGCACGCAGCCTCAGAGTATGGATAAAGGAAATACAGCATACTGACAACTGCTGCCCTACCCTTGGCAGCGATGCACTGGGGTCGAGACTACTCAGTACGACGGCTCCAACCAAAGCGTTTGCTGTCGGTCGGGGCATGATCTGCTTTTTTGGTAGCCGTGATGGCACACTAGGTAAGGTGGTTGCTTTCACAACGTCGGTCCTGAGGTCGTGGGTTCGATTCCTGCAGTGGGCGATCCTTTATCGCCACTGCAAGCGGTGGTGATAGCCGTAAAGGCTCTTCTGTCGCTATACAAAAAGAGGCTGTTTAATCAGCTTGGATTTATTTATTTATTTTATGCCCAAACATAAGACTGCCTTTATGCTTCAAGGGCAGCTTTCCCATGTTGCTCCTACTGACAATGCCCGGTGGGAATCCGACAGAGCAGCTAGCGTGTCAGTAGGTTACGCTCGAAGTTAAAGCCCCAAGCAAGGACGAAAAGCTGAACTGACTTGTAAATTAGGCCGATGCTTGTTGCTGATGCGATGGACACCGGACGCAACTGCGATCAATCCCTTGGAAGAGCTCGCCTAAGGCAATCAGGCTGCAGCATATCTTTTTTATATGGTCCTGAGCCCCTAAATCGCCAGCTATGCTAGGCTGCTTCAAACTGGGTCACGGTTCAACCCTCCACTGAAAGGCTCTGCCATCCCTGGCAATTTCCTGCACATGACCCATGGCAACCTGTCATAAAAAAAGTGAAGGTTAGCTGATTTAAGAGCCACCACCAGATGCAGTGGGCAATAAAGGACTACCACTGCGTGACTCAAATCCGTCGAGACCCGGGTCGTGAAATTCGAGCGCCTTACCCCAGGGTCAAGTCATAAAAATAACAGGTAGTTTGGACAGCCCCTAAGGGCGAATTACGATAGCTGACAAACTTCGGGCCCCGTCATGCTTTTGGAGCTTTCGATGGCTCTGCATACGTCAGTTAAGCAATTGCACACCAACCCACCAACCATCTCCGATGATTATTTGAGACGTTCATTCTGTCAGCTTTCCCCTGCTAGCTGTAAAGAGCCAGCCGGCTCAGTGGTGCTACAAACAATAGATCCGAACTTGGTGGTTACATTTCAGTTAGATTGATTGCTGATCTAAGACCGGCAGTCAAACACAATGCCCAGAGCTTGGTCTGGATTCTCGTCAGAAAGCCGGGGCTGCTGTAAATCTCAAGAACTCATCGTTTAGATTCCGGTCGCCGAATTTGCACCTAGCGGCCCATCGTCCTAACGTTCGAGGCAGGCACCACCTCCGTCGTTTCGTTTGTCGTTGAACAGCCCTTGCACAGGACTGCGCCATGACAGTGCCAGCTATCGGCAGAAGGGGAGGTTACAAGCGAGCAATACAGAGACCGTCCCTAGCGGTGCTCTTCTGCTGTTACTGATTCCTGTTGTGCCATGGCTCACCGCCACACCGTGGTGCCAGCTAAAGTAAAACCGTGTCTCATCTTGTTCATGGGCTAGGAATCGTAACGTTGACCTTGCGACTAAAAAAAACTTGGCTGATTTAACAGCCTTATTTGCATAGCGGCAGAAGAGCCCTATCGGCTTTCACCACTGCTTATAGTTGGCGATAAAAAACCCAGATGCAGGATTCGAACCCGCGACTTGTGATGTTGGTCGGTCGTGCGATGGTCGTGAAGAGGGAGCAACTTACCTCCTGGGCTATAACGGCCAACGGACCTAGTTTCTGTGGGGATTCGCCAGGCTCTCGCCTTGCTTCGCATGCGTCGCCAACCATCCGAGTTTCAGTATGACTTTTGGTAGTACCGCAGGCAGCATGCGACTCTCACAAAATCAAAGTTGTGACTTCAACCTGCAATTGGGCATCATTAAAAAAAATGCTCGAGTTGATACGACTACCATTCTGGTTGCGTAAATTGTGGGTTTATATCGTGATGGTACATTGATTTATTCTGGTCTTACAATATCTAACACATGCTTAGCACCTGTTAATCAGTTTGTCGACATGACTTTTGTTATTTGGTTCCATTGACCGGCAAAAACTATCTAGCCAGCTTCAGATTCCTCTTCACCAGGGGCTTCGCGATGACCGCTAGACCACCAGCTAGGTTTCCACGAAGTATACAGCGGTTCGACACGGCAATTATTGAGGGCTCACAAAGGGTCAATATCGAAACTGAGAGTTGGTGAAATAATGCTGGAGGTCGTTGGATCAGCTCGCTAGTGACGTTTGACCCTTTTTCTTTTGCTTCCTGTCCAACGCTATTATAGCCGTTCGGGTAGTAGACGTAATAAATGCAACAGGATAGTAAATTCATTCACATTGACTTTGTCCAATTGGCTGTATGCTCAGGTTCTTTTATCGGTCCGAACTCAACGCGTTGTGATTGATAGTAGCCTATTTTTAGGGTAAAGATGAGCTTTCGCTTCAATTTGCAGCAAAAATTTAAATAAACGACGTAGAGGTAGTATTTTCATTTTTTGCACTGCAAACCGCGGAAAATGATTTTAGTCACAGCACTAGTAAATCTTTCGCCGCCATAAGGAAGCATCGCATCGATCTTGATTTCTGAGTTCCCGTCTGTTGGTACACTCTCGTTAGATTTCCCAATACGGATGCAACTCGCTGTGCCTCGACGGGCCTTTCCTAGCGGGGGGGGGGAACCTTCGGGGGCGGGGCTTGGTCGGCGCCAGGTGGTGAGCCATTTCGCGAAAGTTATTCGTGGCTTTTCTGCGAAACGACAACGTCGACATAATTGGCGCCTGCAGAGCGCGGCCTGAGCCCCTGAAAAAAGCGGCTGGCAATCGAGTTACCACAAACCAGCGACCCACCCCTTCGTTGCCTTTCGGCGTGAAAAGAAGCCTCGAAGCCGCACCCTCTGGTCGCCAGTACGACGGCAAGAGAGAGAGAGAGAGAGAGAGAGAGAGAGAGAGAGAGAGAGAGAGAGAGAGAGAGAGAGAGAGAGAGAGAGAAAGAGGGAGAAGGAAAGAGAGAGAGAGAGAGCGAGAAGAAAAGAGAGAGAGAGAGGGAGAAGGAAAGAGAGAGAGAGAAGGAAAGAGAGAGAGAGAGGGAGAGAGAGAGAGGAGAGAGAGGAGAGAGAGAGAGAGAGAGAGAGAGAGAGAGAGAGAGAGAGAGAGAGAGGGAGGGGGGAAGGAGAGAGAGAGAGAGAGAGAGAGGGAGAGAGATCGAGAGAAGGAAAGAGAGAGAGAGAGGGAGAGAAGAGTAAAGAGAGAAAGAGATAGGGAGAAGGAAAGAGAGAGAGAGAGAGAGGGAGGGAGGGAAGAGTAAAGAGAGAAAGAGAGAGGGAAAGAGAAGGAAAGAGAGAGAGAGATGGAGAGAGAAGTAAAGAGAGAGAGAGAGAGAGGGGGGAGAAGAAAGAGAGAGAGAGAGAGAGAGAGAGGGAGGGAGAACGAGGGAGAGAGAGAGAGAGAGAGAGAGAGAGAGAGAGGGAGGGAGAGAAAGAACGGTGATGACTCGCCCCGAGCGGCTTGAAGCTGTGTCGGTTCAAAGGAGCCGCGTAGCAGGCACGGTCCGGCGTTGGCGGCGTTCTGAAAAATAAGCGCACCTGCTCCGGAAGACGAACGGCGAAAGCGCTTAGCGCGGCTCCGGCCCAGCTAACGCGTCGAGCGGGTCGGCAGCCGACAACAACGGAAGTCGTTGACCGACCCACAGGTACAAAGGCGTGCGGAGCGGTCACGCCCTGGACGGGGGGGGGGCTACCGCCGCCGCCGCCTCCGACGGCTGACGTACGGTGAGCTGCGGCAAGCGGTGGAGGAACGTCACTCTATACTTCCTAAAAAGTTGCGAGGCGAAAGCGAGCCGCTTGCGCTCCGACGTCGGACGTCGCCAACGTCCGGTCTGGCTCTAGCGGTCTCTCGTCGAGGCCGCTCCTCGCCGCTCGCACTTTTCCGAGAGCGGCTACGGCGACTTCCGGAAGTTTCGGTCGCGCGCGCGCGCGGAGCCCGACCGCAAGGCTAATGAGAGCAGCGCCAACCGTTCAGACCTTAATTTCCTTTCATTTCCTCCGGAAGCGACTGGCCGTGGAACCGGCGCGGCCAGCTGGAACCGCTGGGAATTGTCGCGAGTAGCTCGACGTCGAGAAGCCGCGGCGGCTCTCGAGTCCCATGACTGGCTGCCATTTCGCGCCCAGCAAACTCCGCGAGACGCTGGCGTATGTTGTTCACAATTAGCTCGGCACACTTTGTGCTAGCGAATAAGTAGGTTTCATCTTTTATCCGTTTTTAAATGGCCCTGAAATGACGACATAAAATAAAATGCACGTGCTGATTGTAGCATGTGGTGGATCTTTGTGACTCGTCTTTCGTGTGCATTTACCTGCTTGCACTGTGCCTGCTGCTTGCGAATGTTACCACCAATCATGTGTTCTTGCCCTCTGTACAGCATCTGTAAAGTGCCTAGAATGAGATTAAAGTCTCTGAGGACATTGTACAAAAGTATTATTATTATTGTTGTCTGAGTCTCTGTCTTAAAGGCAGCGTTCTAGATTGTCAATATTGTGTCTGCCGAAATGACATAAAGCTAGGGGATGAATTTAAATTTGTTGTTGTCCGTAGGTAACAAATGAGCTTTCCAATGATTTTATGTCTAACATAAACATAAATAGAAAGTAGACATTTCTACCAAAAAACTACTTCTTTTTTCTGGACCGTTCCAGTTTGATATTCTGTGTTTTTACTGTTAAACACGTTGGAGAAGTTGGTTTCGCCAAACTAGAACACGTTGTCCTGCCAACCGCATTGGATTAGTGAGGGTGAAAGGAAAAAGCACTGTATCCATTGAAGTGCAGTAGTACAGGTGCCGTAAACGAGCATTTCAGTTTTTGTTGTTGCAGCTGACGATAATAGTGAATATCTATATTAGAAACTATATAATTATAAACTATATAATTATAAACAACCGTCCCTCCCTAAAGCTCGCTTTGTGCACTTCAAAAAGGTCTGCAGAAAAATCCGCCTGCTGGTGAGTAACCTTTAATTATGGCAACTACGGCTGGGAGGTTATTGGAGATTTCAAAATGGTGTCATCCCTGACGGGCCACCGAAGTGGCTTCACAAAGTGACACTGTTTTCTTTGCCTATGAGAGACAGCGTATGAGACACTGCGGCGTCACGAAAGACGTTTGTCACGAAAGTAGTCGAAAGTGTCACGAAAGACGGACTGGCCACAGCCGTCTGAGCTCTCTGCCGGGAAGAACAACATTTCGAGAGGAAGCTGCTGATAGGCCATCGGTAGGTATGCCATCCCTGCACATCAAATGCTAGGCCTCGTCGTGCAATTTGTCCAAGATGTCTTTCTGCAACTGTCATGGTGGGGGGGGGGGCAAAGGTCAAAGTTAGTATCTTCGTCGGATCTTGAATAAAAAAGATCCTAGAGTGTGACGAATTCAGTAAGAAACTGAACACGACTGCAACGGAAGCAGCTGAAGGGGGCAGCAGCTTCCGTTGCAGTCGTTCCTGTCTTTCTGGGCTTCAATGTCGATTCTGGAATTATGAGCAGCTGGCTCACGCTTTCATGAATGAATAGGCCAACGTGAGATTCGAATGTCCCTCGAGTTAATATCCTCGATGCTCATCTTGACAAATTCAAGAAAGATAAGAGAGCAGTCTCAGATGAGCAAGGCAAGCACTTTCATCAGGATAAACGGCACCCTGAATGCTACTGTCAGCAGAGTATTAAGAAATCACGATGGGGCTATTTTTTTGGGAGCATCTCAAGCCAAGAGAGTACAGTTTAGCAGCAAATTTAGAGCTTCTACTTGCTGCTCTATCTGATTACATGTTAACCACAGGTCTCAAGTTTATCCGTTTTATCATCAGATATGGGTTAACTTATAGTTAATAAATGTCCAGAACGCAAAAGCAAAGTTTGTAGGGATTAAAGGCCATTTTCTATCGTTCTGAGGTGTAAGCAATAATGAAATAACACTTACTACCCGTGGACAACAATTGCATTACGTAGAGCTGTTTGATGACAAGTACGAATTTCCACAATGCTGGAGTAATTTATGAACAATACACCACAATTTTTCCAAAAACCCTCCGAATTCCTCAGAAAAAGACGTGGTATTGGCCGGAACTGGCATCGATAAATTGACCCATTCATTTGTTCATTCCTGAACTTCACAACAGGGTCACAAAAACGCAAAGTTTATTGGCAGTAGTGGTCATTTTCTCTATTTCTGAAGCGTAAATACGGCGTAATACTTACTACCCACGGACACAAATTTCGCTACAATGACCTATTCTCGACTCCTTAATTATAATGACTCGGAAGCATTTTACGTCATAATCCATGCTTAGAAAGCCAGAGTCGGAGGCAGCCATTAGGACTTGAGGCTTAGAGCCAAGGACGAGTCGCTCTCCAGACCCCGGAGTCGGGCAGCTGACAGTTGCTCTGGGCGCCTCACAGCGCTGCTGTGCTCGCATAGCTAATGCTGAACATCTCCGACCGGCCGTGGCTGACGAACAGACGTTGCTGCTGTACGGATACTACCATGCCTATATCTCAAGGTCATCGGGTGCTCATAGCTGCTGTTCTGCGTTCCGCTACTGCCGCTGACGTGTCAGCGACGTGCTAGCATTTGTGCTGCACCTGCAGGTCGCCACCGGCGGTCCAAAGCTTGGAGCAAGTCGCCTTTATTCGTCACGCGTCGGCACGAACTAGCATGGCTACGAGTGCTGCGTCGGCAGCGCGAGGAAACCATTGCAGAAAAGCGCTAGTATCCATTAGCAACTCACAGCGTCACTGCCAGTCTTTGCCTTTTTCTCCCGCGTGTCAAGGCTGGACAGCTGGTGGATTTTGAGCAGTAAACTGATGGCTAGAGAGAGACCGTCCTCTCGCTCGAAGGGCGCGGTTGGCGAGTAAATGGGAAGCGACGCAATCTAGTGGCAGGCCAGTCCCGTGGGAAACATTGTAACCTCATCCATCATTCGTACGAGGACAAGTTGCCGTGCTTGCATCGAGGTGAAGAAGCAGCAGCACGTGTCTCCATGGGGGGGCAATACATTACGTTTGCATTTAGATGAAAAGGCTTGCAGGACGTCGTAACTGAGGTTGGTTTCAAAAGGGTCAACAATTTTATTACTAACGATGCTATCCCACTTTTAAATGAGACCGAAGAAGCGACTTTAGGCGTTCGGCTCCAAAGTTTTAAGGTAGCTAAAAATTAATGACTATCGAATCCTTTTTTTTTATAAAGCACAGAGACTGAGCCCTTCCGGATGAGGGAACCATGAGTCCAGAACTCGGCGCCTCGTTGTGAGGCAGTGTGATCCATTCGGCAGAGCACGAGCCTGCCAGAATTACTTTGGATCGAGTGAGAAGCACAGCCTGTATTATCTGCACTGCGTCGTAAAGGGAAAAACACTTCGACCTTGACATCAACCACTCCATTGCAGCACTGGTCGCTAATCTGGCTGTCTGGCCGAGTGCCTCTCTCAACCTCCCACGTTTACCTAAAGGATGCGGGAGTAAAGAAACTGGAGGACGCGAGCACCGTCTACTAAAGGGCTCTGCCTACGCCCTCTGTCAACAGAGGAGGTGACCGCCCTCTGCCAAGAGACTTCTGGATAACATCGCAAGTGCAGCATTATTAGATGGTAGAGGGCGCATATACTGGTCGACACAAAACTTGCGTGCTCTCTCCCCTTTTCTCCGACTCTAGCTCGCAAAACAGCGGAACTAGAGTGTCCCCTGCAGTCCTGGCCATTTAAAGAAATTGTATAATCATCTAATATTCCTCCATCTTGCGTACAGCAGTCTAAGATTGTACCAAATCTATTCATGTACTTTGAAACACGCTGCAAGAGAGAAAATAATCAGGGGTCAATGACAAGAAATATTGGACTTACAAAATCATGATTAAAAATGCACAGCTATCATGCTTAGGCAGGCATGCAACAGCACACAAGAAAGCACTTAGTGCCCGGATTAGTTGGACCTCTGATGAGTGGCCTTCACTGAATCAAGTGAAGGTTAGAACGCAAAGTGCACGAAGATTAAAGACAAGTTCACAGAGGCGTAGAGAAGGGTGAGTGGAAAGGTCGAGTCTTTAGCTCAAACTTGAACAATGTTGAGCTATTTCAGGTGAGTATAGAAACCGGAAGCGAGTTCCACACTTTCGGTGGTACGTACGAACTGAACGCTCGATCAAAAATGATTACATATAGTGCAATAAACGGCAAGACAGATGGAAGCCCAAAAGTAGGTTGTGCAAGAGCACACTAGAGGCGAAATAAAGTCGGATAGATAGTCTGGTGCAAGCGAGTGAAGCAATTTGAAATTCGGAGATATAGAGAGAGAATCTAGATGTAGATCCGACGCTTGACAGGGATACAATGGAGATCAGAATGAAGTGGTGCAATGTGGCAGCTATGCCGTTGACGACAGACCAGACAAGCTGCTCAGTTTTGCAGCAGTTGCGGTCAATTAAGGGCACAGGTTGGACACTGTGAATACAGAGAATTGCAGCCATCTAGACCTGGTATCACGCAAGCATGGACTAGTTTGGCTATCATGCTCTTGCCTAAGCAGAGCCTAATTTTGGCCTCATTTAAATGAAGTTATTTCCTTAAAAAGACGTTTTTTCTCCGAAGTTATACTGAGACTTAACATTGGATGCAACCTGCTCATCTAGTGACAAGTCGTTTTAAAGCAGCCAGTCCATATGAAGGGCAGATATCATGTGAGTGATGCTAGATGACCCAATTTTGAGGATGAGATATTCTACCTTTAGGGTGAAACTAGGCTTGCCCATAACTTATAATCCCATCTTATCGTCGCCAATCTTCAGGGAGGGAGGGGGAGAGAGAGGGAGGGAGAGAGAGAAAGTGGGAGAGAGAGAGAGTGGAAGAGAAAGAGAGAGGGAGGGAGAGAGAGAGAGGGGGAGAGAGAGAGAGAGAGAGAGAGAGAGAGAGAGAGAGAGAGAGAGAGAGAGAGAGAGAGAGAGAGAGAGAGGGGAGAGGGGGGAGGGAGGGAGAGAGAGAGTGGGAGAGAGACAGAGATAGAGAGAGAGAGGAGAGAGAGAGAGAGAGAGAGAGAGAGAGAGAGAGAGAGAGAGAGAGAGAGAGAGAGAGAGAGAGAGAGAGAGAGAGAGAGAGAGAGAAGGGAGAAAAGAGAGAGAGAGAGAGAGAGAGAGAGAGAGAGAGAGAGAGAGAGAGAGAGACAGAGATAGAGACAGAGAGAGAGAGAGAGAGAGAAGCAATGTCGTAGAAATGTCATCGATGCAGGCTGCAAGGGAGGCAAGTTATTCGGATGCAGAACAAGGCTGAGAAAAGTCGAATGATAGTTATAGATAAAAGTTATCGGTGTAAACATGAAAATTAAGATTGTATTTGGCACTGCCGTTTGCCAAAATAGAGAATATATAGAGAGGGCGCACCTAACTAACCTAACACTTTTAGAGGGCATGCCTTCAATATGTGCGCTCAAGAAGCCTGGAGCTCACGCTTAAAAAAGTTCACTATGCCCCAGAACTTGAAGACATTAAAAAAAAGCTAAAATCCCAATCGTTTACGCATCAATCAATTCAATATCAGTCATAATCATACCAATTGGGTAATAGTACAATATTGGGTAGTAGCGCAATTGGGTAGTAATGCACCTGTCAGCACGCATAAGCGAACAAAGGATAATTAAAACGGACACGGACAGAGAAATAATGTGACGAATAGGTGAGTTTCACCTTCTTTGTCAACGCCGTCAAGTCGGATGATATCGCTATGTCAGTTGAGCGTGAGTTTCAGGCTTTGAGAGCATACCGTTACGAACGTGCCTTACCGGAGCTTAAGTACTCATCCGTAGACACAGCTAAAGTGACGGCACTAGTCCTTGCATCCTTGCATGAATGTCACCGGTAGTGCCTCGAAGAGCAGTGAATAGCAGAAGCCGCTTTAGCTTACACAAGTACGGCGACCGTAGCAGTGCGGTCGATTCGCCTGCTAGTACGAGACTGCAAGAGTACGACGCTACCTACCGGCAGCACTCCGATCGAGGCTAGATGAAACGAGAAAAAAATAATCTCGGTAGAGGCCACAAGCAAACCTAAGCAGGCAACTGAGCACTTGCGAGCCATAAATACCACCAGGGCCCATGCAACCTATCCCTAGCGGTGCTCGGGGTCATGCTGTGCTCGGGGTCGGTATGTCATGTGACGAGCTCTGACAAAATCGCCACTCTGACTAAGGGGTGACTCTCGTAAATCTATTTTGCTTTTCTAGAAAGATAAAGTTTCCTCTGTGCTATTGTGCATCGTTTGCTGCAGAAAAAGATAGCCTGGAAATGGGTCTGTTCTCACGAGGTGCCGTTGCTCACTTATCCTAACTCGACGCAGGCTCCAGAGACTCATTAAAACCGGCTCACTCCAAGAGAGCGGTCGCTGCCAAACAGCTGTCCTGAGGCAGTCGATCTACCCGACTGGATATGCTGTTAGAATAAATGCAGCGTTCGCGTTAGCCGTGAGTTACGCATCGAACGAGCATTTCACGGCATCTGAGCGAGGCTCCGATCGATAGGAAAGCTCGTGCGTGCCGACGTACCCAGAAGCCATTCGCTGTGCGATGCCTGGTTGTGGGCAGCCTGCACAACGCAGTTGCTCGGCCAGGCGGCAGCAGTCGGAGTGACTGCAAAACTCAGCAGCTCGTCAAGTTTGTCGTTAACGGCATATAGCTGCCACATAGCATCACTTGATTTTGAATTGCACTGCCTCCCTATCAAGCTTTGAATCTACTTTCAGATCCTCTTTCTATCTCTCGGGCATTCAGATCGTTTAACTCGCCTGCATCAGGCTGTCTTTCCGAATTTATTGGGCCTCTAGTGTGCTCTTGCACAACCTAATTTTGGGCTTCCATTTGTTTTGCCATTAGTTGAACTGTACGGAAATTGTTTGTTGATTGAGCATTCAGCTCGCACGCACTGCCGAAAGTGCGGAGCTCAATTCTGGTTTTTATCTTCACCTGCAACTGCTAAGCATTGTTTGAGTTTGAGCTAAAGACTTGACCGGTCCACTCACATTCTCTGCGCCTCTATGAACTTGTATTTGGTGCTACTACTAAACACTTAGTGTACTGTGTAACCTGCAGAGGCATCGCTGCATTCCACGAAAAATTGCTGAGCGATCGGCTAAGCACATTAGGTAAGTGGTTGCTTTTCACGATCTCGGTCCCTAGGTTGTGGGTTCGAATCCTGCAGTGGGTGATTCTTTATTGCCGCTGCAAGTGGTGGTGATTGCTGGAAAGGCTCTTCTTTCGCTATAAAAAAGAGGCAATTAAATCAGTAGAGTACCTTTTTAAGCGTGCCATGCACGCCTCTCACAGCCTCAACCTTTAATAATAATATTGCTATTAATTGTAAGATATTTTTTAAAGCACATCAAGATAAAATACATTTCTATTTAGACTCTTTACGTATGATGAAAAGGAAGCATATAAATTGATTACTGATCACGCATAGTGTCAGTACCCATAAGCAAGCACATCGAGGAAAATTCGTACAGACAGGGCAAATGCAGTAAGGAGCAGTTGGGCTCTTAGCTTGTTTTAAAACGTCGGCAAGTCAGAGGACGTCGTGAGTTCCAGGCTTTGGAGCATACCAACTGAATCCGTTGTCTCCAATTCATTTGAGGTTGTTAGAAGCACAGCTCAACAGCTCGTGTCAGAAAAACGGGTGGTAGGGCGCGGAGCCTGTAAAGGAATTGTTTCTCGGCCAGTTGGCAGGAGCCAGATAATGATTAGACGTAAAATTGAGTGACAGAACCTTAAAATTGATACACCCCTTTATGAAAGCTAGTGAGTCAGTGAGAAGGGGTGCAATGTTGCAGTTTCAATGTTCAGGACTGATAAGCCTAGCTACAAAGTTTTGCACTAGCTGCAACCGTTTTATCAAAAAAGGCAGAACAACTTGGAGCTAAGGATTTACCAAAATCAAGTCAGGGTTTCGCAAACGCACGGACCAGCTTGGCTGCAATAGCCTTATCTAAGCAGCCCCAAGCATACATTTGCAATGGCTTGTTTCAGAACGAGGGCGAACCTGCCCGTGGAACTCGCGTGACTATCTGTGGAAATTGTCGCCGTGGCAGATGACAAACAGGTTCAAGGACCTGAAAAGAGAAGAGCCGCTCTTGGCCGATTTTGAGAGTAAAGCACTTCCATTTCCAACGAGTACAACTACATTTCACACTAGCTAGTAATTCTTTTTATTGCCATTCAATTTGAGATAGCTTGCTGCCATTTACTTGTAAGTATCAGCAATACATGCAGCAAGTTGGAGTTAAGAGTGTTTGACTCGCTAGAGGGCTGGAAGGGATCAAAGCACATAAACTTCGGTGTGTCGTCGGCATAGAAAAGAAAGCTAGCTTGGGAATGGAAACTGCATCGGCAAGAGAAATAGAGAGGAGAGGGAGGGAGGGAGAGAGAGAGAGAGAGAGAGAAAGTGGGAGAGAGAGAGAGAGAGAGAGAGAGAGGGAGAGAGAGAGTGGGAGAGAGAGGGAGAGAGAGAGAGAGAGAGAGAGAGAGAGAGAGAGAGAGAGAGAGAGAGAGAGAGAGAGAGAGAGAGAGAGAGAGAGAGAGAGAGAGAGAGAGAGAGAGAGGGAGAGAGAGAGGGAGGAGAGGGGGAGGGAGGGAGAGAGAGGGTGGGAGAGAGACAGAGATAGAGAGACAGAGAGAGAGAGAGAGAGAGAGAGAGAGAGAGAGAGAGAGAGAGAGAGAGAGAGAGAGAGGAGGAGAGACGGAGAGAGAGGAGAAGAGAGAGAGAGAGAGGAGGAGAGAGAGAGAGAGAGAGAGAGAGAGAGAGAGAGAGACAGAGAGAGAGGCAGAGAGAGAGGCAGAGAGAGAGACACAGAGAGAGACACAGAGAGAGAGAGAGAGAGAGAGAGAGAGAGAGAGAGAGAGAGAGAGAGAGAGAGAGAGAGAGAGAGAGAGAGAGAGAGAGAGAGAGAGAGAGAGAGAGAGAGAGAGGGAGGGAGCTAATTTATGCACCTCAGAAGCAGAACGTTCACATAAAGAAGCTATAAAAATACTCTTCGTGATCTCCACTAGGATCGCCAGGTAACGTACAGACCTAGGTGCGGTTAAAGCGACAGCTGACCGTCGACATCGGCGTTTTCGAATTGTGCAGCTGAGATTCTGCTTTGTATTCGTATGGAATCTAAAAGCCTTAGCTAGCATGTCTTCGTACGATCTACTTTAGCCCTACCATGCCAGTCAATGGACAGTTAGCCGTGATCTTCATTTTGCTCATTCAAGTTTTCGCTTAGCAGTCTTAGCTAGTTTAACGTCTGCAGTTCAGCGAAAGGCATTCGGACGAGGGTGCGCGATGGATGTGCTTAGTCAGAGGAGGAAATCAATCTGGAACACCAGCTAGCGAATTTAGAATTCCTCCACCCACAGAGGACAGGTCGAACGGGCAATTGATGAACAGGGCAAGGAAATTAGTATTCATGGGCAGCATCACTTTATGGAGTCTCTAGGTTTTGTGACTCGCAGATGATTTTTGATAAATTTGTAAATGGTAACATAGACTTTAAGACAAATCAAGTCCGCGTCTGATCAGGTCTTAGAATTTTGTAATAGTAGGAGTTGACAACATACAGTCGTGAGAAAATATCCGGTATGGCGTGACCTTTGTTGCGAGTGAGGTAATGCACATGAGCCCAAAGAGAAAATGAATCGAACTGTATAAGAAATTTGATGCATAGGGGGTCACTTACGTCATCAAAATCAATGTTAAACTCGCCCAGTGCGACGAAGGAGGCAGTTGATGAAGCCCAGAATGAGATCTGACCGCGTCAGCCGCTGATGGCTACAGGCTTCCATCATCAGCGATGGCGTGCAACAGCTCTGTGGTGCTCTGAACACCACCGAACTGCCAACAGGTGCAAAACCTGGGACGCAACTTTTGTCTGGTTTGCCATCTAGAGCTCAACTCGCTGACTACTACGCGACTTCGGGTTTAGTGCCACTCAAACATAAATTACCGCACAACTGGTTCCTAGCCATTATAATTCAAGAACATGAAAAAAATTCGAGCAGGGCTGGTACGGAGGTGGCCTGCCTGCACGAGGCTGGGCTTGGAGTCTGCTGCCCTGACGTACGCCAGCAGCAGTAGCAGCTGCGGTGGCAGCAGCTACACTGGTTATGCTGACTCGTACGAGGATGGCAGCTACTTGGCTGTGCCGTGCTATGGTTACTGCTACCCAATACCGCTGCTGTACATGGAGACTTCGGCGGCCTCCTCCTCCTCATATGGGTGTGGCAAGCGCAGCGGCCACATCTCGTCTGGTCCTTTCGTGGAGAAGGATGTAAATTATGCTGCATGTCAGTTGTGCGCGTGTGTGTGTGTGTTCGTGTGCGTGTATGTGTAGCGTGTTCGTGATATTTAGATCGAAGGGTAATGTCGTTGGTACTCCTACTGATGGAGTGGCCCTCTGACCAGGCAGCTTCGGTGTCTGCGGACTGTCTGAGACGCTCCTTTGTCACTATTTTATGCACTCAGCCTGATGTGCTGCGGTATTCGAAGGCTAGTTTGTGGGCTTGTTTGCCTGGAGGGCCGGGAGAGGCAAGGGGAGAGCTGAGAATTGCACTAGGGGTCACGGACCTGCTCGGTCGACGTCCCGTGGCTTAGTGGCAGACTTAGCGGCACTTTTCTTCTTGTACGGTGAGAATACAGCACCATAAGGGTAAAAAAAAAGAGTTGGGTAAAACTTAGCCATTAGCAGACAAAATCCCATTTCTCAGCAATGATTCAAGACACTGTCCGAGAGAAAATGATGACAACGATAACAATGATGATACTAATACTAATACTAATAATGAAAGCATTCAGATAACAACCCTTGGTCTTGGCCCAGGAGTAAGGTGCTTGTACTTCATGATCCCGGCCTTAGGCTCCAGTCCTGCAGTAGACACGTGTTTTGTCTACTGAAAGCAGAATGGAGCCACTTAATGAGCCACTAAGGCTCTTTTGCTCCTACTAGAGCTCACACACGCCCGTGGACACAGTGGTTCTCAACCTGTGGGTCGCGACCCCTTTCGGGTTCGAACAACCCTTTCACAGGGGTCGCCTAAGACCATCAGAAAATACGTATTTCCACATTTTGCACACAATAATTTTATGGTTGGGGGTCGCCACAACACGAGGAACTGTAATTAAAGGGTCGCGGCATTAGGAAGGTTGAAAATCCCTTTACAATACTGTACATTAATTTACGCGTCGATTGCACGTCACTCCTGGCAGTCCCGGTCGCCATCTTGCCGCGTGACGGAGGGGCAGACTTTCTCGCTTTATTTAATAGTAATCTCAGCTGTCGTAATCTGGCTGATCTAACACGCCACCGTTTTCACTAGCCCACCCACTATATAAGAGACGGCGAGCAAGGATGACCTTTCAGTCAAGGCCGCGAGACCGCCGGGGCCACGCTAGGATGGCGAAATCCAAAATCGCGAACCCCGGAACGTTAAACCAAACTTGTGGCGACGGCCGTAGAGAGCGCGCTAAGCGCCACCGTCGAAGCGACCGTCTCGTTCGCGTTGCTCGTTCTTCGAACTCTCGTTCTCAAACGACGAAGAACTTCTTGGACATTTTTCCAGGTTTGCCCGCCGCTGCTTGAACGGCACTTCCAACAGACTCGCGGCGCTGCTGCTGCTGCACGCGCTCGGCGGCTCGTAGCCACAGCATTGTGAAATTTTTAAGAGGATGATATCCGTAGCTTGGATCGACGCGCATTCAATTTCGCCATGGAGGAGAACGACGCTGCCATGCTGCTGTCGTCACGATCGGGCGAGCTCTTCGGCAAAGGGGGGGGTCTTCGGCCAAGGATGAGAAACCGCTTAAGAAAGAGTGCTTACGTCGCCAGCGGGTTCTTACGGAAGCGTCATCTTACTCTCACCTGCGTTTCAGATTTGCGTCGCAATGCTCGCATTCTCTTCGACACGCTCGCAGAACGCTCGCACTCTAGTTCGGAGCGGCTTTCACTTTCGCTCTTCAGTCTAGAGGACCTCGTAGTAGGCAGGCGCCGGCGCTCGAACCGCTGCTGAACGATCTCAAAGTGAAGCTTGACAGCGCACACATGCCGAGTGAGAGGACGTGTTGAGCAAAAGTGGCAGTATACGTATAGTCTGCTTTGATTGCAGAGCTGCCAACGTGCTCGCCGCATCCACCTTCGGCGAAGAAGATGCTGAACGACTGACGCCGTTATATTGTGGGGATAACCACGACATGTGGGGATAACCACGACATGTGGGGATAACCACGACAGTACTGCGAGCTGCGAGTCGAGCAGACCACGCTTTAGGCTGTACGGTAAACCGTCACAACAATTTACCTTACAGTTTGCCTTTACGTCAACCTATAAGTATAAGTTGACGAGCGCGTCGACAGTCGTCTCGCTTTGGCCAGTTTATGGAAAGTTTATCGCAGCTTAGCTCGCTCGAGCTCGTCAGCATTCATTTGAGCACGGCAGCACACTTCAAGTACACGTAGACTTACGCGCGTCGACCACAACTAAACGCAGTCGTGCGTACGCCGCGTACATTAAATTAGGGCTTCAAAAGCACGTCTCGCGCTTACGGCGAGTAAAGTTAGCCTGCTTCTTCTAGCGGCCAAGTCGTTCGTAGCTCGACGTCGACTGCAGGGTAGGCAGCCGAGTAGGCAGTAGGTAGGAGCCCGACAGAAAGACCTGCAGGCTGAAAGAAACAGTGCCAATTAGACACTGACTAGCAGAAACTATAAAGCTACAGGAACTCTACAGCGACCGCAACCGTAACGGTCTTAGCTCCGGGGTAAGGGGCTGGCGCTCGACGACTCAGGTCTCGTGGGTCCAAGTCCTTCAACCGGCGCTTCCTTACTGCCGACCGCAAATAAGGTCGACAGCCGACCAAGCCATGCTGTCGCTATATATATATATATATATATATATATATATATATATATATATATATATATATATATATATATATATATATATATATATATATATATATATATATATATATATATATTGATCAACCGACATTTGCATTCGTTTTTTGCCGCGTGCGTTTCTGGCTGCGGTAGGATAATCCGCAGGCTTAGGAGGATCAAAGTCCGCCACGACGCGGCCGCCCGCGCGTTTCTTTGCCGGCAGAAGGCCGCGGTGGCTGTAGCGATATGAAGTAAATTTGAAAGGATCGCAGTACTTCTTGGCCCATGATCTTTAGCCCGCGGGGTAAATTGCTCGCTCGCCACACTCTGGGTAGTGACTTCGAGTCCTGCCGCGGGCGAGCCTTTATTGCCCAATGCAAGCGGTGGCGATACCACCAAGTCTTGTCTGCCGCTATATAAATGAAGCGTTTGCATCAGCCAATCCTTTTTGTTTTCGTTTGGGTGCCCTTCGATTCACAGTATTTGTGATATGCAGATCTGTAGAATAATAAGGATCTCTTACGCATACGCTGCGTTGGTTCTAGGTCCGAACTCGAGCTCATAGGCCAGCTGCGCTCTTGCACTCATGCGTTGGAGATCAAGCTGCTCTCGCGGATTGACGGCGGCCCCAGCGACATCGGCGCGCAGGCCTAGAGGTAGCTGCTCAGCGAGGGTGCCTCTGCTTACTTTTAAGTCGGCCATGTTTTTTAATTTGCGCCCGGTGGCAAATCGAATTATAAGCAAGCCTTTTGATTTTAGCGGGCTCCAAATTATGCCAGCCTGTGAAGGTGACTGACGTGACAGAAGGCGCCCGCTCTGGCCGGCCGCCGCCGCCGCCACTGCCGCCACCGCCACCGCCGCCGATGCCAGCCGCACGCCGCCACTGCCAGCAGCTGCCTTCGCAACGAGGTTGCCTCTGCATATCCGGCTGGTTGTGGCCCAGTGCTAGCTGACTGCGTGCGGGCAACTCGGTTAGCGAGAGCGAGCGACTGGGCGGCCGCCAGCGGCGCGTCCGCTCCACCGCCCGACCGACTGCGGCGCACTGCACCTCTTACCAGCCGCTTATTCGCCAGCGCCGCCCGCAGCGCGTCGCTCCGGCCTTCCCCCAAACCGCAGTCTGCCCATCAGCTGAGCAACGGCGCTCGATCGCCGACGGAGCTCAGCTCGCTTTCACCCGGTAGTCGCCGTCGAGAGAGTGTTATAGCAATTAATTAATCGGAGCAAACTTCGGCCGTGCGCCGTAGCAAGAACCCCATCTCCCTCCCCCCAATTGACTCGATCAAAGAATGCACGAACCCGGAGTGTTTTTGCGGCGCGTGTAATCTAATTAATACCTATCTGTCATTTCTGGCAGTGCCAGAGCCACTGCTGGCCGTCTGTGAAGTTGCCAGCTAGCGGTCGGGAGAATGCTCGCTTCTTAATTAGCCAGGCGACAGGCCTCCGCCGGCCCCTTTGATCGGCCAGTCGCCAGCAGCCAATGGGCGCGGCGGCGAGCCTGGCGAGCTGCCGACGCCGGCGCGCGGAGCAGCTTCGACAGCCGGCCGGCCCGAACCGCGGACGCGGCGGCGCCGCGACCCTGCGATTCGAGCGTTCTCGCTCGAATCGCAATCGGGACTTCGCGGGCGCGCTCGCGCACGGCGCCAGGCGCAGACGCACGCGCCATCTTGGACCGAGTCCGCGCGCGCGGCAGGCTTGTCCGTACGGCATCGGCAGGCGGTCTTCGGCGTCGCTGCTCGCCTGACTCCTGCAGTTAGCAGCCATTCATTAACGCTAATTAGAGCGACCGGCTGGCATGTCCGAATGCTGAATGCGAAGAGCGCGTTAATGTTCCCCTCGGAATCAAATCGGAGAGAGCTAAACACGCGCGACGGCCTTGCGGACGGAACTTTCTTCGTCGAGCGGCGTTCCAAGTCGGCTATTGCGGGCTGTTGCCGCCGTGACGTTACCGCTCACTCGCGTCTCACTCCGCTGCTTATTGCGGGCGTTCTCAACCCGCTTCGAGTACGCGCGCGCGCTCGCACGGGCGCCGCTGGGCGCAATAATGCCGTCGCTGTCGCGGGCGCCTTAGAGCGGAATCCTGCAGTCGCCCACACTTGGACCGAATTTCGCTAAGCGGCGCCTCGTCGGTGGCCGCTCGGTCAGCGCGTATCGAGTTCGCTCTCGGAGCGCTGTGCGGATGTCTTATTGTTGTTGTTGCCATTATTATTATTATTATTATCATCATCATCACCACCATTACTGGTATTGGAGCGCTGAGATGAGCGGTGCAAAGCGTCTGCGACGGTGACGCCGTGCGAACGCGGCCGCGGTGGGCGGAAAATGACGCGCCTAGTCATTGTCAGCGGCAGATCGCTGCCTGCGAGAACTCGGCGACTCATCATCGCAGGCGAAATTTGATTACACGGAAGAGGAGTTTCAGTGTAGTGACTTTGCATGAATCCCAGCTAAACAATTTCTGAAAATTTATTCTTTTCAACGTGTGCTGTAAGCTGCTTAGTAAAAATCTTCAAGAATCGTTCACAAAAAAGGAAGAAGGGAAAGTGGACGATAGCTTGCAAGGACCTCTGAATCTAATCCAGGCTTTTTAAGTATCAGTCTAACGATGGCCAATTAGAAGGACTGTGGTGCAATCCTTTCTGCAGAGAAACATTAAAAATCCCAGCTATGGATGGGCTGAGCTTGTCTGTCAGTGAATACCAAAGAGGGGATAATGGCGTAGGGTCTTCAGGAGCCGAGCTCTGTTTACTAGACTTTATTAGGGTAGTCACGTCGCATTCAGACACCTCGAATAATCCCCCAAGTCGCTGTTGCGATTCAACAATTGCTTCAGTCGAATGGGCTTAACGGTGGCACGAACGGAGGCACAGTTTTTTGAGTGAGGAAAGCTGAACACTCTTTGGCCGAGCAGGTCTGTATCTAAGGGAGTGAGAAGACCTCTAAGTAATGTCAAGCAAATTGTTCACCCTCTTATTAGTCTGTTTAGGGTCCGACTGGCAGGACTTCAGTTATCGGAAAAAGACCTCTTGCTTTTCTAAGCTTCTGGGTGCAGACTTCAAAGAAGTCTTTAAAATTGGCTATATCGTCTTCAGAACGAGACTTCTTAAAACGGCGTTCAACCTGCCCTTAAAGCGGCACATCTTTTGGAGGTTCTTGTAAAATTGACAGGAATTTCGGAGACTCTGCACTCAGACGAAATGTACGGCAGTATGCTCGTGAAGGGCACTTCTAAGTGTCATGTTCACTGACTGAGGGTATCGAGGCTGCCGGTTGAGTCTGGCTGCAAATAATATTTGATATAAATCCCTCAGAGAACTTAATCTCTTTCTAGGCACTTTACATTTGCTGCAAAAGAAACACGATCGAACGGTGAGTGTTAGAATGCACAATGACAAAAAATAGCATATTTAGGGGTGACATGCACAGGATCAGCATGGAAATGTGGTTAGTGGCAGCATGCATAGTATCAGCACGCATAAACACATTAAAGTGAATTATGTGGACAAATTCATACATTTTTAGTTTCTTCTTAAACGTGGTCAAGTCAGGGGATGTCGCAACGCCAGTCGTAAGTTACAGGCTTTTGGAACATACGAACTAAAGGAACAGTCTCCAAAAGATTTGAGATTTGTACGAGGTGTAGGTAAACAGTTGGATTCTAAAAAGCTGGTGGTGCGATGCTTGCCCTGGTGGGGGGCAGATCTGATAGGTAGGCTCGAGCCAAAGAATGAGTGGACCTAAAAGTGAGCGACAGAACCTTGAAGTTAAAGCGCTGCATGCCAGTGCAGGTTGGCGAGAAGTGGTGTGATGTGGCAACTGCGACACTCACAACAGAGAAGCCTAGCTGCAGAGTTTTGCACCTACTGTAAGCGCCTGATTGCACATGTCGATAGGTCAGCAAGTAGTGAGTTAGAGTAGTCAAGACGGGATGGCACAAATGCATGGACCAATTTAAATTTGGTATCCTTGTCTGAACAAGCTCGAATTTGAGCAATGTTATGTAGCTGAAAGTAGGCAGACTTGACTGCAGAGCTGATCGGTCGTCTAATAAAAAGTCACTTTGGAACAGGACGTCTAGATTTCGTGCATTTTAACAGGATGTATACTGGCAGAGTCGATTGTGAGCGCTGACAGTTCCAATTTCTGAATCACATTTTTTCCAGCCATAACTAGTAAGTTGGCTTCATCATCATTCAATTTATGAAAGTTTACTGCCATCCATGTTCGAATGTCATTAATACATGCTGCAAGGGATTTGAGAGAATTTGACGTGCTGGAGGGCTGGACAGGATCAAAGCAGAGGTACAACTGAGTGTCATCTGCATAGAAGTGAAAGCCTAGATTGTGCCTGAAAATCGCACCGGCAAGAGGGAGAGTGTAAACTTTGAAAGTGCAGGAACAAGCCCAGAGCCCCAGGTACCCAATACTTCAGTGGTTCCTCGGATGATCTGTGTCCATTCGCATCAATACTCTGGAGTATCCCACTGAGATAGGACCTGAACCATTGCAGAGCAGTGCCAGTGATGCCCATGCGAGATGAGAGGCGCTCTAGAAGAACTTTGTGATCTATGGTATCAAAAGCTCCCGAAAGATCGAGCAAAACAAGCAGAGACACTCAACCTAAGTCAGCATTCCTAATTAGGTCGTTATACACCTGAAGCAATGCTGACTGTAAAACGATTAGCTCTAAAGCAATACTGGAACTTCCTCGCAAGATTTGAAGTTTAAATGTATGAGTTCAGCTGGTTTGCCACGACCCGTTCCAGTTTGTTTGATAGGAACGGTAGAGCGGAGACTGAGTGAAAGTTGCTCAAGTTCTCTTGGTCTAGTGTTTCTTTTTTGAGTGGTGGCTTGACTACAGCCTTTTTGAAAGGTTCTGGGACATGTCCTGGGGCTAGTTACATATTTATGATGTTAGTTATGCATAGCATTAGCAGATAAACGCATCATAGAAGAAGGACAGTGGGAGTAAGGTCTATAGTAATAGTAGTCTTTCTTTTGATTGGCTTATGAGCTTCAGAATGAGACAATTAGTGGCCTCCTTGAATGAAGACATGGAGGTGTTGCATGGAATTGAGGGACATGATTCCAGAGGATTACTACCACTCTAGGCATGGAGTCCGTGATCTTGGCTACCTTGTTGATAAAGAAGTTAGAGAAGCGATCAGCTAGATCATCACACAGATCACTGGGTAAAGAGCTAACACGGGAGCGGTTAAGGAAATTTTGATTGTATATATCAGTATTTTTGGATTGTGTACCTGTGAATCAACAATGTTTTTATATAAGCTAAACTTGACCTTGGCTAGGATCAATTAGTAAGATTTTCAGTAGTCCCGGTATGCTTGTCGGTGGGCAGTCAGTCCTGATCTTTTTTTAAAAATACTTTTTCAAGCTTTTGCTTAGTAACGTAGCTAGTTGAATGTCTGCGATAAACCGTAGGCCGTCTGGGCGATGATGAACAGTGCACTTAGTCAGAGATGCAAACTCATCGAGTATGACAGCTAGTACCATAATGTAGCAATCTGCTAATGACGACAGGTGAGAACGGATTTTAAGAAAAATTGGCGAAGCAGATATTTTTGCACGGATAGCATCGATGTCAAGAGTCTTGTGGTTTCATGATTCACATGTGACTTTCGATGACTAGGAGGGTGCAAATTGTAGACTGAATAAGATCTGCATGCGTTAAGATAAGCAAAATTTGGTAATAATTGATGATAGCGTGCAGTTGTAGGAGAACATTTGGTCGACTGTGTGACCTTTAATGTGAGTATGGCCAAATACATGAGCCACGAGAGATAAAGAGTCAGTCAGTGCACGAAATTCTATGCCGAAGGCATCAGACAACTTATCTATATGAATTTGAAATCCCCATAACGAGGAAGGATTAATTTCTCGAACGAAGAATTGAAATGAGATCAGAGAAAGGATACAGGAGGGCTGGGTACCTGGAGGACGATAGACTACAACCTCCATGGGTTGATTGTCGTCGGGTGAAATCAAAGCAACAGATTTGAAAGACTGCTTCGAGGGGGCTGCAAACAGCTTAAAATTGAAGGATGTGCGTGTAATATAAGCGAATCGCCATCCAGTTTTGATCGATCTAGGGGTGTGAAAGAAGGAAAAGTCTGCCGGAGTTGCGTCGTTAATGGTCGGGCAGTTTGCCGATTTTAGCCAAGTTTTGGTTCCGGTGAGCAGGTTGAGGCCTTTTTTCAGAAATTATGTCGCTAATTAATAGGGGTTTAGTGCACGTTGAACGAAGATTGCGGAGTCAAGCATACATTTACGCAGCCGGAATAATAGCAGGCCTGATGACCACTAAGTTAGAAAGATTCACAGCAACGCTTGAGGGAGAAAGCGCTGAGCGATTCGAGACAATGCTTGGAATACCAAACCGAGCAGTGTCTCAGCTCGCGGCCGCCGCGGCGGCTCTGCGGCGGCTCCGCGGCGCTTTTCTTTTGTTAATGCATAATTCACGGATCATAGTAACAACAACAACATTTAGGAATGCATTTGAGCGACAATAGCGAAGCGATAATAGGTACGTGTGGCGGTGCCAGCCCCAAGCGCTAAGCTCTTAGACGTCCATAGGCACGTAATGTCTTACGCGCTACGGTACAAAACCAACAGATTAGCTTTAAACAAGTCTTAGCTGTATCAGTTTCCGTATACGATGTTCGCAATAACTTCGGTTTTTGGGGGAGAGTTATGCAACGGACAAGAAACGCTTGTAGCGCTTGGTTTTGGGAGGCGAGAGTGAAATAAAGAGTCAGATCAAGAAGACCTGCTTGACAAAAATGTTTCAAAAATTTCCTCCTGGTCCATGCTTTTCAAGTTGCGTCGCTGGAAAAACTTGACGTTACCTTGCACGTACAACGGAACAGGAACAGCAAACGAGACTGAGAAATGATCCGAGGTGGTCAGCGGGCACACAACCAGGTCAGTGGGGCAGTCATTCTTAGTGATAAAGAGATTCAGGATATGGCCACTGACGTAAGTGGTATGACTAACGTGTCGGACAAAACTGGAGTTCTCCAGAAAGGCAAAACATGAGCGAACCTGGCTATTGTTAACGTTGTCAACGTGAATACTGAAGTCTCCTGTAATCAGTAATGTCTTGTCAAACATAAATGTTTTAGTGAGGAACTCCGGAAACTTCTCCACAAACCAGTTAAGCAGCCAGAGGGACATCGGTAAATCACAATCGTGAGAGGTATAGTTTTTAACAATGACCCTATAGGAATAGATTTATAATATTGATATATATATATAATAATGCACTTGATTAAGCGCCCTCAGAGAAATCAATTTCTCTCTCTAGGCACTTTGCATTTGCTGCAAAGGAAAATGCAATTGAATGGTGAGTAATATCATGTTTGATAAACAAACAAAATGAATAACATGGTTAGGGGTGGCGTGCACAGGGTCAGCATGCAAATGTGCTTAGTGGCAGCATGCACAGTGTCAGCACGCATAAGCACATAAAGGACGAATCACAGGGACCCACTAAATGCTGTCCTAAATAAGTGTGTTTTAAGTTCCTTTTAAATATGGTCAAGTCAGGGATTGTTCTGACGCATGTCGGGAGGGAGTTCCAGGCTTGGGGAGCATACGAACTAAATGCATGGTCTCCAAAGGATTTAAGGTTTGTACGAGGTATTTGTAGACTGTTGGATTCTGAAAAGCGGACGGTACGCTGCTTGGCCTGATGGGGCAGTAGATCTGAGAGATAGACTGGAGCCAAAGAATTAAGTGACCTAAAAGTGAGCTACACAATCTTGAAGTCGATTGGTTGCTTGACTGGTAGCCAGTGCAGGTCGGCGAAAAGTGGTGTAATGTGGCAATTGCGACGCTCACGACCGACAAGCCTAGCTGTGTCGTGTTGCAACAGCTGCAATCGCGTGATCGCACATGCTGGTAGGCCAGTAAGCAGTGAGTTGCAGAAGTCGAGACGGGATGTCACGAATGCATGGACCAACTTAGACGTGGTATCCTTATCTAAACAAGTAGGAGTTTTAGCAATGTTCTGAAGCTAAAATAGGCAGATTTGACTGTGGAGCTGATATGGTCGTCTAACGAGAGGTCTCAATCGCATCAGCAAGAGGGAGAGTATAAACCGTGAAAAGAACCGGACCTAGCACGGAGCCCTGAGGTACCCCATATTTCAGAGCTACCTCAGATGATCCTTGTCCATTCATATCAATAATCTGGAGTCTCCCACTGAGATAGGACCTAAACCACTGCAGAGCAGTGCCAGTGATGCCCATGCGAGATGAGAGGCGCTCTAGAAGAACTTTTTGATCTATGGTATCAACAGCTGCCGAAAGATCGAGCAAAACAAACAGAGACACTCAACCTAAGTCAGCATTCCTATTTAGGTCGTTATACAACTGAAGCTACGCTGACTGGAAAACGATTAGCTCTAAAGCAATACTGGAACTTCCTCGCAAGATTTGAAGTTTAAATGTATGAGTTCAGCTGGTTTGCCACGACCCGTTCCAGTTTGTTTGATAGGAACGGTAGAGCGGAGACTGAGTGAAAGTTGCTCAAGTTCTCTTGGTCTAGTGTTTCTTTCTTGAGTGGTGGCTTGACTACAGCCTTTTTGAAAGGTTCTGGGACATGTCCTGGTGCTAGTTACATATTTGTGATGTTAGTTATACATAGCATCAGCAGATCAACGCATCATAGAAGAATGACAGTGGGAATAGGGTCCAGATGGCTTGTTGTCTTCTTTGATTGGGATACGAACTTTAAGACTAGATCACTAGTGCCCTGCTTAAATGTAGACATTGAGGTGCAGCCAGGAATCGGGTAACTGCATTCTAGGGGGAATTTTGTCAATGCAGGGATGGATTCCCTGATCTTGTCTATCTTCTGCACAAAGAATCGAGAGAAGCGATCGGCTAGTTCGTCACAAGGATCGTCAGGTAAGGAGCTAATCTGGCAGCGGTTGAGGAGATGGTTTATCGTCGACATCAGCATTTTTGGATTGTGCATCTATGATTCAACAATGTTTTTATAGGAGCTAGAATTGGCCTTTGCTAGGATCGATTGTTACGACCTACAGTAGTCTTCATATGCCTGTCGATGGACAGTCAGTCCAGATCTTTTGTATGCTTTTTCAAGCTTTCGCTTAGTAGACCTGGTTAGTTTAATGTCTGTGGTAAACCATAGGCCGTCTGGGCGGGGGCGCACAGTGTGCTTTGTCAGAGGTGCAAACTCGTCGAGCGTGTCAGCTAGTCTTGTTGTAGCTATCTACCAATGATGACAGATCGTAGGGAGGACTGAGCAGTAGAGTCGAAGCAGATATTTTCGCACGGACAGCATCGATGTCACGGGTCTTGAGGTTTCGCGATTCACAGGTTATTTTAGAGGAGGATGTGGGCACACACTGTAGATTGAATGAGATCTGCATGTGGTCAGATAAGCAAGATTTTCTAATAATTGGTGATGATAAAGTGCAGTTGTATGAGAAAATCTGGTTCAATGTGCAATTACCTGATGGTTATTGCACATTGAACGAGGATTCCAAAGGCAAGCTTTAAGTCTGGCCGATGGAGTTACAACAGGCCTGATGACCACTAAGTTAGAGATATTTACAGTGACGCATGTGGGGGAGCGTGCTGAGCGGTTCGAGACAATGCTAGGAATACCAAACGAGCGGGTACTCAGCTCACAGTTTCCGCCCAACGAGCGGCGTCTGACCCAGCGGTTCCGGCCACCGCGGCGGCTACGGGTGCTTTTCTTTTGTTATTGCATAGTTCATGAATCTTAGCAACAACATTAATATCTAGGAATGCATTTTATCTACGATGACGAAGCGATAACAGCTGCTGACGATCATAACTAACAAGCAGGTTACTAGCCGCCGGCGTATCTAAGGCAGCCGCCGGCATGGAAGGCCCAGCAGCCCAAAGCGATAAGCGTTTAGATATCCATAGGCACGTAATTTCTTACGCGCTACGGTCAAATAACAATCAGAATAGGTTTAAACAGGTCTTAGTTGTATCGTTTCCGTATACGATGTTCGCAAGAACTTCGATTTTCGGAAGAATTCTGCGAAAAGAATTTCGGAATCGGAAGAATTCACCGAATCGGAAGAATCGGAGAATCGGAAGAATTCACCGAACACGAACGCACGTTAGAGCGCTCTATGTCAGGAGGCGAGAATGAAAGACTTAATGGAAGGCGCATGAGAAAACCACAGGTCTTCTATCCTAAAGATTTACGAACAACAAAAGAAGCCCCGCCACTCACCTTGTCAGATCGCATTAAATAAATAGTACCCGGGCAGGGTGGTTTTAGATGCGCAGCCTCAAGAGCGGGGAGCATCTACGTTTTGGTCAGTAGACATGCATCTAGCTTCTCCAGCCTCTAGCCAGTCTGCTTGCGGATAGATAACTCCTTGGTTTTTAGTGAATGCATTTAACAGGCGGGATTTAAGAGGGTGCCTAATAACTGCGTGACGCCGATTAAAGTGGCTTGCATACTATGCGGCATCTATCTAGCCCGGCAGACGTGCATCTAAGAATTTAAACGAAACGTTTGTAGTTGTCGACAGTTGACTTTTCATAATATACTGCGGCACGGTGAGTGAGCTACTAACACAGCAAGTGCCAATAAGCTCTTTAAAGTTACGATTCGTGGGTTTTATAGCAGAGAGGTTGATAGGGCGAACGCATGATGCAGGGAGGTTCTTACCAAGGGGCCATGATAGCCCAGGAAGTAAGGTGTTCGCTCTTCACGACCGAGGTCGTGGGGTCAAATCCTGCACTGAGCAATCTTTTATTGCCAACTGCAAGTGGTGGTGATAGCCGTCAAGGCTCTTCTGACGTTGTAAAAATGAAGCTGTTAAATTAGCTGATATTTATTTAGATTTATTTATTAACTGACCTGACAAAGGAGGCCCGCCTGTAGATATTGACTAATGGTGACACCGTGCCTTACGCTGATCAGGTCCTGTTTTGAGGAGCATATTTGAGGACAGCTCATGAACAGGTCACAGCAAAGATATCAGCGGAATACCCGAAGGTATTACGAAGAAGTTTAGTAAACCTCCACACCACGCTCTAGCACGGGGAGGAAGTACGGTGTGCGGTGTGCATAGAGTACATATATATATATATATATATATATATATATATATATATATGTATATATATATATATATATATATATATATATAGAGAGAGAGAGAGAGAGAGAGAGAGAGTGAGCAGTAGTTTTTGTCAACGTCATTGGGTCACTTGTGCCATCGTCGCGCTAGGTGCTGCTGCCAGCTCCGCCACTGCCGTCGCCGTCGCCGTCACCGTCACCACCACCGTCACAGTCACCCTCGCCGAAGTGCTTGCAGCCGGGTAATTCAGCTTGTTTCGGCGGCTCGTCAACGTCTGGCGCCAGTGGGCGTTGCTCAGCGGAGCCGTGGATACGCGAGCTGAAATGGTGATAAGGTTGGCCTTAAAAGCGAGCTGCTGCTCACTGAAATAGTCGCTCCGAGGCGTCCGGCGGTGCGAGCGGGTTCACCGCGCTGCGTCGCGGTTGGCTTTGTACAGCCGCACTTTATCCGGAAGCCCTTGTGGATATTCCCGTTGAAGTTCAAGGTACGCGCAGAACGCCGCTATGAAGTTCGCGCTCTCAAACAGCCTCCTAAAAAATAAAATCATGCAAGACCAACACCTGTAAGCGAGCACCATCGATGCTCATGCAGCACACAAAGTCACCAAGCGTTACGGCTTGCAATTTTCTTGTAAGCAGGAACTTTGCCAGCCTCGTTTCCAGCGTACGTTAAAGAGCCTAGAAAGAGATTTAGTTCTCTCAAGGCGCCGCAAATTTTTTTTTATATCACTGTAAGGCTATAATGATAAGCGCAATGATAATAATTATCAATGCAGTGGGTGCGCGATGATGCGAATGGTGCGACGATGCGCGAACGGTCGCCGTCGCGCTGGGCGCCACTGGGCGCCACTGGGCGGCGGCGGCGGCGGCGGCGGCGGCGGCGGCGGAGGCGGCGGCAGACATCGCGCTCGCTCTCGAGCCTCCGCCTTCTCGCAGCGACCAACTGCCCGGAGCCCAGCGCCGCGGGCGGCGAGCTGCGCCAATTTGAATAACGCGCGACGCTTCCAGCTGCTGCAGTAGCCGAACCTCGCTCGTGCGATTATTACCCGGCGCGCCGACAGCTGGAAAAAGCGGCGCACCACCACCGCCGTCGCAGCCGCCGCTTCCGCCGTCGCAGCCGCCGCCGCCGCCTCTCCGCCTCCCCGCCGCCGCCCCAGCCGCCGCTCTACAGTCTCGCGCAGCGGGCAACGCACGCGCGCGTAGCAGGAGCCCTCGATTGCCGAGGTGACGGGGTGACCGCTCGATGTTGGCTCTCGCGATGATATCAAGGCTGAGAGCTCGAGACTCTGACCGCGGTTAGACGCTGGGAGGGTGCCACGCTGCTGACGCCAACAGAGTTCGCTACGAATGGCGCGTGGAGGAGCTTCCGCTTTATTTCCATTCCGACGGCGCAGCGCGGCGACCCGGTCGTGCCGCGACCGCGCCGCTTTCGCGAGCCGCGACCGGTCCGCTTTCGCGCCTGACCGGGCCGCTTGCGCGCGCGCCGCATCGCGTCGCCTCCTGGCGTCGCTAACGCGGCGTACCAGCGGCCAGAGTCTTCGGGGCGAGCTACGGTGGTTGGGCGGCGCAGGCAACGCCTCCGGTGAGCACGCACCGCGCCTCGCTCGTCGCTCACGGTGGCGCGGCTCGCCGAGGGCCCTCTGGCGTCGCTCTACCACGCACCGGGCCGGGCCGGGCCGGGCCGGCAGCTTCAAGGGCGTCGACAGGGGCCTCAGCGAAGACTGCCCGACGAGGCGCGCTTCGCCGCGTCGGGCAGTCTGCTAGCCGCCGAGGCGACCTCGCGTGCGCGGAGCGCCTTCCGCGTCGCTGTCTTACGAGCTGTCGAGAGGCTACGGCAGACCGTAATGACGCAGGCGGCGGCGGCGGCGGCGGCGCCGAGCTTTGAGCAGGCAGGGCCTCAATCGACGGGCACTTCAGCTTCGCCATGAACACCGGTCAGCGCCCTGCAACTCGGTGCAATGGCGTCGGCGACGGCGGAGGCGGCGGCGTGGCTGCGCGGGTCGAAGCTACAGGCAAAATCGGCGCGCGCGCGCGGAGCGAATGAAGCCGCGAAATGCAAAACGCGCTGCTCGCTGGCGCTTCGGCGCATACTTCGCCGCAACGCGGCCCTAGTCGGTCACCGAGCGTCTCTGAGAAGCAACTCGCGCCGAGCTCCGACGCGAGGACGGTCTCGGTGAGCCGAGCGCGCCCGGCGGCGGCGGCGGTCTTCGGCGGTCCTCGGCGCCAGCAGTCGCGATGCGCTCTTGCGGCAAGATCTCGAAGCGCCAAGAGAAGTGGGCGTTGAGGGGGCGGTGGCGTAAGGAATACCCCTAGGCCGACGGCGCCGGAGGCGGTGGCCGCCGGGTGGGAGAGGTCAAGCCGATTGCGCGTGCGCGCGCTTCGCGAACGGATGGGCGTATACATTGGACGGCGAGAGCCGACGACCGCTCACTCCGCCGAGCGTGGCCGAAGCGAGCGAGCGAGCGCGAAGCAACGGAGTGCGGCGACTGTCTGACGAGCTGAACGCAGGCATGCATTACAGCTCGCTGGAAGGGATGATGCAAGCCTACTCGATGCAAGGCGGCGGCCTGGGGCCAATGGCGTCGCCGAACGTGACCATCGTGGGGCGAACGACGGCCGCATCCATGCACGGCGGCTCGGCGGCGGCAGCCGCGGCCGCGGCCGCCGCTGCGGCAGTCGCCAGCGGCGGCCCGTGGGTACCCGCGTCGGGCGGTGGACAGATGGCGGCGAGCGTGGCGCCGTGCGGCGCGTCGACGTGCAATCCCAGCTGTCGCTACGGAGGGATTTACGGCGAGTACCCGCCGCACGGTGCCACGCCTTTCCTCCAAGTGCCCGATCGAGCCGCCGGCTTCTACCAGCCGCAGGCGACTTTTCCGTCTGCTGCCGACAGCTATCGAGCGTCGCTCATGAGCGGGGTCTACCAGGCGGGCACGATGCTGGTCGCACGACAGCCGGACCTAAGCCCGGGATGTATGACCGCCGCGTCTCGCCCTTCGCCGGAAGACAGCCCTGACTCAAAAGGTGAGGAAATTTGCTCCGTTTTGGCTCGGTCTGGCTGTATTTTTTATGGGGGGGATGAAGAGGGGACTCACTCGCGGAAGCGCGCGGCAGCGGCATCGGAGAGTCGATCGCTCGCTCGTGTGCGTGTGCGCGGAGCTGCGCGTGGAGCCCACCAGGCGACGCGTTCGAGTCGCGATTGCTTCGAGCGAGATCGAGACGCGTTCACGATCATCCACTTTACTTCACTCACGCGCGAGAGAGAACAGTACTTATTATACGTGCGGGAGTAAAATCAAGTAACGACGAAACGACGGTGAGCGAACGAGCGGCCGCTGGCCTGACCGGCGCGAGTCTCCTAGCTGCGCTCGGCCGTGCAGGTGGCCGATCGCGGTCACGGGCGGGGGGCTGGTCCGACTAGCGGTGGCGACCCGCCGCCGTCGGTTGCCGCCGCTAGTCCTTTGAAACCGATAGC
>WPIO01000007.1:11632500-11652500 GCA_009760855.2 Cristatella mucedo
TTTTACTTCGCAAGTGCTCAGCGGCTGACCGGATCCAGGGCTCGATCACGACAATTGAGCCTATTTTTTCGAGAAATAGCTCAAGATTGATGGCTGATTTGAGAAAACCATTGGTGCGTTTTTCGGGCGCCGCAAAGAGTGTATCTGCACGCCTGGAGCAGTTTTTGACTTCAAAACGTTATATTTTTTAGAACAGCTACCCGCAAAATAGATGATCAATTGCGATTCTACTTGCGGAAATTTGGTAAACCGGGTTACTGCCATCGGGTTCATATATATATATATTACGTATTTTCAATAGTACAATGTATAAATTTAAATAATATAAGCACTGTATGCGTGCTTAAGTAAACATAACCACTCGACCGTGCTTCCTTTACTGCAAACGTCAAGTGCCTAGAAAGAGATTAAGTTCTTTGAGGGCGCTATAATAAATGCATTATTATCATTTTTTTTACTAAATACGTATCCCACTCGCACGGCCGGCCGTCTTGCCGTCGCAGCTTCACCGTTGGTTGGTTGCGGCTGCGACGCATTTCTCTAGCGCCTCGTCGTTGCTCCTTGACTACCGACGAGGCACGAGCGCCGCTGCGGCCAATGCGGCCGGCGTCTCGGCAGTTCGCTTGCAGCTCAGCCGCTGCCCCCCCCGCAATCCCGAAAAGGCGCGCGAGCAGCAACGGCGTGAGCAATCGCGTGAGCTCGCGCCCGAGCGCGCTCGCTCGAATTACAAACTACCAATGGGCCGGCGCCGAGCATCTGCGTCGGTCGCGCAAAGCTGCAGAGCGTTCGTAGAAAGTGCGCTAAGCACGCCGGCCATCGCAGCACCTTCCGCATCGGCGCTTCCGTTTCTCGGGCTCTCACGAGCGGCGGCCGCGATGATGAGGGCTTCGCGCCGCGCTCGCCGTCGCCCCCGCACACTTCGCCCGTCCAAATGGCGGCTCGCGCGACGCGTTGCAGACAATTCGGTGAGCGGCGGCGGCGGAGGTGGCTCGACGAGGAAGAAGCGCAAGCCGTACAGCCGCTACCAGACCATGTGCCTGGAGAGCGAGTTCCTCAACAACTCGTACATCACGCGACAGAAGCGCTGGGAAGTGTCGTGCCGACTCAAGCTGACCGAGCGCCAGGTCAAGGTCTGGTTCCAGAACAGGCGCATGAAGAGGAAGAAGCTCAACGAGCGCTCGAAGAACGCCCAGCTCCCCGTCGGCATGGTCGGCGGCGGCCACCACCAGCACCAGCAGCAGCAGCAGCACCCGCTGGGCGCCTTCGGCCCGGGCATCGCCTCCCAGCCGCCCGTTTGAAGAGAGAGAGAGAGAGGCAGAGCGGCGCTCCAAGCAGGCAACGAACAGAGAACTCTGTCGATACGTCCGACAGAGCGCGCGCGCTCGCGGCGGCTCGCGGTCGCGCGGACGACTGCGCCGGTCGCACTGCGCCCCGTCCGCAGAGGGTGCCGCGGCGGCAGACGATTGCGCAGCAGAGGACTGCACGCCGACGGTGGCAGCAGCAGACGGCCCGCTGGCGACGGTCGTCGGCCAAGATGACGAGACGAACGGCGGCGGACGGAGGGCGCGTGGACCCACTCTTCCCGGGTTCCTCCACCGACTCTAGCGGCACCCGTTCGCGAACGACGGCCTTCGTTTTTTTCCTTGTTTCCGAAGCGGCCTTTAATTTATTAACTGCGTCTGACGCTGCAGCACGCCGGCGCCCTAGCGCTCGACTTGACGGTTTCGCCGCGGCCACGCGGCTCCTCGACGGGGCCCGTGCGCCCCATCGCAAGTGCGGCCGCCGCCGCCGCCGCCGCGGACGGTCCATCAGGCGGCCGCGAGGCAGCGAGCCGCGCGAGAATCGCTGCCTCGCTGTCGCGAGAAGCTGCTGTCGGGCGCGGCATCGCGTGCGCGCGCAAGGCACAGACAGCGCGCGATGGCAAAGACAGCGTGCGATGGCCAAAGCGTGCGGGCGGCCAAAGCTCCGGCGGCGGCGGCGGCGGCGGCGGCGTTGGATCGTCGTTGGATCGTCGTTGCGTCCAGGCGGGACCGCCGCGGCGGCGGCGCGGCGCTCGAGCCACGCTCGAGCGCCGCGCCGCCGCGGGCGAAATCTGAGAGCTCTGGCTGCTCCCGCTCAGCCACCGAGTGCACTCGATGGCTGAGCGCCATTGATGCGCGCCCAGCAGGGCGAGCTTGTTTCTTTAACCTGTTATTGTGGTAATAAATTCGAATTAAAAAGATCAAACGGAGGACGACTCGAGGCAACCGATGCGCTCGATCGCTCTACCCACCGCTACCGCAATCGCCTACTTAGGAGGAGGGAGGCCGAGATGTCGGCAGAGCTGGTGCGGTCTGACCCGTGGCATCATTTTCTATGCCTGACCAGCAGTAGCGCCACCGGTAAGAAAGAGTAAAGGTCGGAGGCCGATTCGAACGCCTCTTTTATAAAGTGGCAATGTAGCTTTAGCGGCTAGCGCCCGCCCACCCAGCACGAAGTGAGCAGCAAAGGAAGGACTGCTCACGGCCGGAGTCGAACTCACAACCTGGGTCATGAAGCGCATAATATCCTAGAGGTTCTCGCGCGAGGATGAATGGCTGCGCTGCCAAGCTTGTGTCTCGACCGAGACATCACCGATCTCGCTGCAACCGCCACGCTGAGTATGAGAGCCGTGCCTTGCACTTCGTCCCAGCGATCTATCGCCGTTCGACCTACAGTCAAAGGCTGATCGGCCCCGCACGTCCATCTCGATCAGCCAACTTACAGCTACACGCACACACACACACACACACACACACACACACACACACACACACACACACACACACACACACACACACACACACACACACACACACATATATATATGTTATATGTGCATATATGTATGTATGAGTGTGCTAACGTGATCTAACGCTCACGAGCTATAACACCCTGGCGACAGATTGTTTTGGTCTAGCGTGCGTAAGTGCGCGGGTGAGTGTGTGTGTGTGTGTGTGTGTGTGTGTGTGTGCATGTGCGTATGTGTCTGTGTGAATGTGTGTGCGAGCGCGCGCGTGTGTGTGTGTGTGTGTGCGTGCATGCATTTGTCTGTATTTTTCGCGAGTGCTGGTCTGTATTTGTGATCGGAATGAGAAAATTGTGTGGCTACGAGTGGCATCGAGGCGTGTGGACTGTGCGTGCTTTCTCCTATAAAAATCCAAGTTAGTTAGTCTGTTCGTCCGTCCATGACGTGACATTTTACATACAATCTTTCGTGCTGCATTTATAGTAATACAATTAGGGCTTGGAGACGATAAGTGATAAAAAATGGGAGCTGAGAAAGGAGGACACACTTTTTAATTTGCATATGTAGTCATAGTAGGAATTGGACACTGAAATGTTACAATTTAACAGGACTACAATCTTGAGGGGGTTCGAAGCGCGGCGAAGGCGTTCCAGCAGCATAAGCTCTGCTCTACGACCCTTTTCGCACTTCCGGGCTACCTACGCATTCGGCGCTTTCACTGCTTCCGTCGTTTCGAAGCTTCCGCTTGGGCCAGCTGATTTGGTATATTGGAAAGCTGCCATATTTGTTTAAAGGGAGTTTTAACTTTTTGCAGCTCCGCTTAGTTTTTGCCAGTTTTATCAAATAGCTGCGAATTAACGATGAACTTTAAATTCACAGCAACAACACATTTTCAATGAATATCAATTAGGATTCCGGCAGGAAAGAAGCGTTCTCGCCAGCATAAACGCGCCGGAGACTTCATAATAATAATAATAATACACTTGATAAAGCGCCCTCAGAGAAGTCAATTTCTTTCTAGGCGCTTTAAATTTGCTGCAAAGGGAAATGCATTTGAATGGTAAGTGAAATCATGCTTGAAAAAAAAACACAATGAATAATATGGTTAGGGGTGACATACACAGGGTCAGCATGCAAATGTGGTTAGTGGCAGCATGCACAGTGTCAGCATGCATAAGCACATAAAGGACGAATCACAGGGACCCACTATATGCTGTCCTACTTAGGTATGTTTTAAAGTTCCTTTTAAATGTGGTCAGGTCAGGGGATGTTTTGACGCAGGTCGGGAGGGAGTTCCAGGCTTTGGGAGCATATGAACTAAATGCACGGTCTCCAAAGGATTTAAGGTTTGTATGAGGTATTTCTAGACTGATGGATTCCGAGAAGCGGGTGGTACGATGCTTGGCCTGATGGGGTAGTATATCTGACAGATAGGCTGGAGCCATAGAATGAAGGGACCTAAAAGTGAGCGACAAAACCTTGAAGTCAATCCGTTGCCTCACTGGTAGCCAGTGCAGGTCGGCGAGAAGTGGAGTAATGTGGCAACTGCGACGCTCACGACGGACAAGCCTAGCTGCAGAGTTTTGCACCAGCTGCAATCGCCTGATCGCACATGCTGGTAGGCCAGTAAGCAGTGAGTTGCAGAAGTCGAGACGGGGTGTCACGAACGCATGGCTATAATGTTTGTGTCTTAGCAACATGAAGGTGGCACGGAAATGGGTCTTAGCAACATGAAGGTGGCACGGAAGCTTGGTTGAAGTCAGAAGGATCGATCAGGTATAACCTGGAGTATTTTCAGGGTGGTAGCATGGATGTCTTACCATTCTCCGGCCGCCCACGTTCGACGATAAAAATATCACTGTCTGCTAAAATTGGCTGCTCTGAGTCGAAGAAAAGAACCAATTCGAGCTGTGTCCAAGACCTTAGAGGAGGCTACCGGCAAGGATGTAAGTGTTGATACGGTTTGCAGGAGGCTTACGGAGCACGGCAGTTACAGAAGAGTTAGTAAACGCAAGCCTTTAATTAACGAACTACAGCGAAATTTCCTTCTGCAGTGGCCCGAAAACATGCCCACTTTACAACTGCCGACTGGAGCAGTATTCTGTAGACCGATGAAAGTAAATTCACGGTCCACGGAGATGGCAAGCAGTGGCTTTTGTCAGTTGAAGAAAAGGCGAACAGTATCACCCGGACTGCTTGTAATCTACGCCCAAGAAAGGAGGTGGAAGTGTGCTTGTTTAGTCTTGTTTTTTTCGGCTTCCGGCATAGGAGCTGTGCACAGAATCGGTAGGATTATGGACTGAAACATGTTCACGGACATCAGAAAAAATGTTGACATGCCCTGTGCCTGAGCTCTTGTGGGGGAGGACTACGTTTGGCAAATGGATAATGATCTTACAGCATACTGAAAGTGCAAAGAAGCAATTCTTTGCCGATTCTGATATCCGAGTCCTTGGTTGACTGAGCAAATCTCCCAATCTCAACCCTATTGAGCATCTATGGGACATGTTGAAGCACTTGCTTAGAGCTGAGAACAGTATCTCGTCTTTCCCCTAGCAGCTTTTTGATCGGCTTAAGCACCCGTGGGACTGCATTACTCTGGATGTTTGCCGAAGGCCGACTTGAGTCAATGCTCTGGCAAATACCTTAAGTCATTACGAATAGGGATCGTCCGACCTCTTATTGATGTGAGTACATGTCAGTGCATGTATAACCTTAGTTCTGATAATAGAAATTATTGAAACACCTCGTGCGCATGTTTTCAGTGCAGTAGCTTGGTTGTGGTACCTATTCACCCTCGTAAATACTTTTGTGTTTGAGTGTATGCTGGCAGAGCCGATTTTGAGCGTCAAGTTTTCCATTTTATGTATGACACTCGGTTTTCCCATAACTAGTAAGTTGGTTTTATCGTCAATCAATTTAAGAAAGTTTGCTGCCATCCATGGGCAGATGTCATAAATACATGCAGCAAGAGTGTCAAGGGAATTCGACGGGCTGGAGGGCTGGGAAGGATTAAAGCAGAAGTACTACTGAGTGTCATCTGCATAGAAATGAAAGCCCAGATTGTGCCCGGCAATCACTTCGGCAGGCGGGAGAGAATAAACCGTGAAAAGAGCGGCACCAAGCACAGAGCCCTGAGTACCCCATATTTCAGAGGTTCCTCGGATGATCGTATATTCGCATCAATACTCCGGACTCTTCCTGTGAGATAGGACCTGAACCATTGCAATGACAGTGATGCCCAGGCTAGTTGAGAGGCCCCCAAGAAGGACTTGCTGATCAATTGTATCAAACGCTGCCGAAAGATCAAGCAAAACAAACAAAGATTTTACCCAAGTCTGCATTCCTTATAAGGTTGTCATACACCTGAGGCAACGCTGACTCGCTGGAATGATGAGCTCTGAAACCAGATTGGAACTTACTAGCCAGGTTTGAAGTTTCAATATATGAGTTCAGCTGATCTGCCACGACTCGTTCCAGTCTTTGATGGGACCGGTAGAATGGAGACTGGGCGAATATGCTTAAGTTCTTTTGGTCTAGTGTTGCTCTTTTGAGTCGTGGCCTGACTGCAGCCTTTTTGAAAGGTGCTACATCATGACCTGAGGCTAGTGACATATTTAAAATGTTAGTCATGCATGGCAGAAGCAGATCTAGGCATCGTAGATACAGGAAAATGTATATAGGGTCTAGATGACCAGTTTTCTTTTGGAATATAAACTTCAGGATGAGGTTTCGCGAGGCCACCTTGACTGTAGACATTGAGGTGCTGCACGGAATTGAGGGACACGAGTCCAGATTGGATGCTTCCTTTCTAGAGATACACGGGCTATGGGCAGATGACGTATAGCAGGCCTGATGACTACTAAGTTAGAGAGATTCGCACCAACGCTTTAGGAAGATTGCACAGAGTGGTACAAAGCAATCGTCGGAATACCAAGCCATCAGGGCCTCTGGTCGTGCTACCCCTGCCAGCTATGTAGCACATTTCTTTTGTTAGTGCAGAATTCATGGACCCTAGCAACAGCAATCACATCTAGGAAGTCATCTGAATGACAATAAGGAAACGATAACAGGTTCCAACGGTCACACCTAATAGACAGGTTACTAACTGCGTGCGAATCGTAACGTAACGCAACCCAGCACCAAGCATTAAGAGCGTAGATGTCCATATGCACACTATATCTTAAGAGCTGTGGTCAAGCAACATATAGATAACCTTTAAACATATTTTAGCTTTATGTAGCCTCCATATGCGATGTTTGCTAGAGCTTCGATTTTAGAGGAGAATTCTGAAACGGGCATGAAACAGTAATAGCGCTTGGTTTCAGGAGGCAAGAATGAGCTAACCATTACATTCGATTTATGGTTTAAGATTAGGGACTGTTTACCACCATGCAGAGCAAAATTTGCATTCTGATCCACAAGGTCTGGCATGGTTTGACTCCATGACTAGCTTAAGTACTGCACCATTTTCAACATCATCGTGCCCCAAGTTTCTCTATAGAGAATAAATTAGCTGTTCCATTCCTGCGATTGGAGGTTGGCTGCAGAAGCTTTTGCTCTTCTGTCTTTGACTGTGGGACACACTCCTGTGATTCTTTTGACTGTGGGACACACTCCTGTGATTCTTTTGACTGTGAGACACACTCCTGTGATTCTTTTGACTGTGGGACACGCTCCTGTGATTCTTTTGACTGTGGGACACACTCCTGTGATTCTTAAACTACCGCATCCATGCTCCTGCTGCCGACTTCGGTGCAACCTTTCCAGCTGCCCTGAGCTGTCAGATCCATGCCACTCGCTTCCTTGACTGCTCTCATGACGTAGGAATGCTTCTCACAGTTTCTTTTTGTTGCCTGTGATGAAGTTGGTTGGCTAAATTATCTGCACTCGGGCTTTCAGTGTGCTATAGAAACTCTCTAGTCCACTTATTCCTCGTGGGTTTGTGGAGTTTCAGATGGAAACACTACATACTCAGGTATTTGACTTCCAAGCAAATGCATGCACAAGCGCGCACACACACGTGCGAGCACACACACGCACGCATGCGCACACACACACATTTCCGGGGCTCACTCTTTTCGGTGTCGATACTATCACTGTCAGCAACTTGGTGGGTGTGCCTGAGTATTCATTCTCGTAAAATTGCATGCACGTTCACGTTGCTGGCTTGCTTGCTCGTGTGCATGCCGTTTGCTCGTGTTTGCATGTACAGGCAAGCTCACAAGCTCCACGTCCCTGCCAAACTATGCGCCTATGAACATTCAAACTGAGCTGTAGATCTCCATTTTGACCTGTGTCTACCGGAGCCTCGAACTTCCGGTGCAACTTCGTACAACCGTTGCTGCTGCACCGGCGACTAGTGGGAATGGAACGTTCTGCTCGGTGCCTGCTGTGGGTCACCTTTTGGTGGTCTAGCCATGCATCTCTCCACTGCTTTGCTTGCAGCTGACAGCCGAGGGAGGGCTGAGTGCCGACATTCTGCAGCAGGCGCTGGAGAACAGCGGACTCAATCCCGTGACCGACACTGGCACTGCTGCCCTGGCTTCGGCCAGCCACAGGATCTCTAGTCAGCCGTTTAAAGAAAAGTCGACAGCGGCCGGTGGTAGTGGCATTCTGCAGCCTACCGCCTCTGCCGCCGCTGCTGCTGCTGCTGCCATCGAAGCTTCCGCCTCTGCCGCAGCTGCCTCAGCTCCCGCGGCAGTCGTCCGGACAAGCAGCCCAGCAGCGGCCCAGCAGCATCATTTGTCGATAGCGACATTGCACGACTCGGGCGTCGTAATCAGGCGGCGCCACATCGTGCACAAGGTAGTGCTTTTTTCCACCAGAGCCTTGTCCGCATCGTCCCGAGACATCTAGACATCACCCCACGGCCTTAACCGTGAAAGCTCTCTGTCTGTCTGTCTGTCTGTCCGTCCGTCTGTCTGCCTGTGCGTCTCTTGTCATCTGCTCAATCACAAGCCGTGTGGCTTGCTCCATTTTACCGGTTTTCCTCGCCTGCCGGAAGCGGAGAGAAGTGCAGAGCAGAGGCATTACAGCGAATCGTTGCTTTTGGCGTCGCCAGGTGAATGGAGTGCGCTGGCACCAGTGCGCCTACTGCGTCAAGGAGTTCAAGAAGCCTAGCGACCTGGTCCGACACGTGTGCATCCACACGCACGAGAAGCCGTTCAAGTGCACTCAGTGCTTCCGGTCGTTCACCGTCAAGAGCACGCTGACGGCTCACGTGCGCACACACACGGGAGTCAAGAGCTATAAGTGCAGCATCTGCGAGAAGCTCTTCTCCACGCATGGGAGCCTCAAGATACACCTGCGCCTGCACACAGGTGCGGCGGGTGCTTGCCGCTTCGTGGCAAGTGCCCATCCGAATGGGCTGGTGGGCCTCTGAGCCGGTCGGACGGGGGGTGGGGGAGGATATTATTAGTGTGTAGCCACTCACTCACACTCTTTCCTTGCATGCTTGTCAAACAGGTGCCAAGCCCTTCACGTGTTCGAAGTGCGACCGAAAGTTCCGAACGTCAGGCCACCTGCAGAGTCACATGTCCTCACACGCACGTGACAGCACCGCCGGATCGGGGCATGGCGCGGACCGGCTGCTTCGTCGAGTGCGGCCAGCCAGGCACGACGCGCCGGGCACCGGCGAGTCGGTGCCCGGTGTTCAGCTGCCGGAGCCCATCCTCATCACGGAGGGTGGTGAGCACGATCAGCGCACCGCCAGCAGGGCTGCTGCAGCTATCGCCAGAGGCTGATGCTCGCCTTTCTGTAGCTCGACCGTGGCATTGTGTGTGGCATTGGGGGGCATGCAGCGTGGGCAGGTAGTCGACGGGCCGACACAGGCTTCGTGCTGCTGTCTCTTCTCTCTTTGCCTCGTGTACCGCAGTCCACTGGCTGTTTCGTCGGCAGCTTTTCGGGACTGGGAGCCAGTGCAGGTCGGCGAAAAGTGATGTGATGTGGCAACTGCATGGCTCTCGACAGTCAAGCCTAGCTGCAGAGTTTTGCACCAGTTGCAAGCGTCTGAGTGCACTTGCCTGTAGACCAGCAAGCAGTGAGTTACGGAAGGCAAGACAGGATGTCGTAAATGCATGGATCGATTTAGGTGTGGTATCCCTGTCTAAACAAGCTCGGATTTTAGCAATGTTATGAAGCTGAAAATAGGCAGATTTGACTGTGGAGCTGATGTGGTCGTCTAACGAGAGGTCGCTTTGGAATATGACACCTAGATTCCGAGCTGATTCAAGTGGAGTTATACTGGCAGAGCCAATTTTGAGAGTCAGCCTTTCCAATCTCTGAATCACACTGGGTTTGCCCATAACTAGTAAGTTAGTTTTATCATCGTTTAGTTTAAGAAAATTTGCTGCCATCCATGTGCGGATGTCATCAATGCATGCAGCTAGTCAGTTGAGAGAATTTGAGGTGCTCGAAGGCTGGGAGGGATCAAAGCAAAGGTACAACTGAGTGTCATCCGCATAGAAGTGAAAGCCTAGATTGTGATCACATCAGCAAGAAGGAGAGTAGAAACCGAGCGAAATGCTTCTCGTCACAGCCGACGGTCTGAAAGCGTGCAGTAATACATAATAGAAACAAAAATCCTATAGCTTGCTGAAGGATCTATTTGGCTGGCTAAGTAAGTCACAAATCTTGTTAGTTCACGGTCCACTGCCCCGCGATCGGGTGTTGACGCCGCCTGACTCCTCCAGTTCGCCCTCGGACCTTCCTTCGTCTGCGTTCTTGACCGCTGACCTGTAGAAGTTACGGGCCCTCATCGCAAATCGCTTTGCACCTGTAACGACCTCATCTCGGCAGCCGTCGGTTGACTGCCGGTCGGTGCGTATATCATCAAGAAACTGATGTGAAGCAGTGTGGTTAATCGAAACCACTCTTCTACGTACAGTTTACTGACGCGTAGAAGCGACAGAGCCCCCCTAGCCGGAAAAGACTTGAAATCAGCGGCGGCGGCCATCGAATGACCACGCGCCTCTGAGTCGCGGTGCGGCTTCGTGGTTGCGGGCTCTCCAGTTTTTATTGCTGCATTATGCGACCTCACTTTAGTGCGGAATCGCTTAGCGCTACCATCCACAGCTAATGCGAGCAATTTTCTTCCGAATAATGGTTAGCAGTGTTATTAAAGTGAAATGCATTTGGGTCGCATCTGGATCCAAGCCTTTTCCAGAAGTGTAAGTAGTGCAAGTCCTGTCCATCATGGTGGAAAGTTTTTTCGACGCCTTCATCTCTCGTTCGCTGGCTGCGCATGAGAATGCCTTCAGAGACTTATATTGGCTTCATTGAAAAAAGTTAAAGAACTCTCAGTGAGGGGCTGAGAAACCAAGCTAGCCAGCCAGTCTGAATCGAAGGCCATGCGTCCTTGACACCAGTCGTCAGCGATATGCTACGAACCAGTGAGCGGCGATAAGCGGAGCGGCGAGCCGTCCCGGCCGGACGGACTCGTCGGCACCAGCCGCTATGACAATGTGCACGTGTCCCGCCCTCCTCGTGCACGCGGCAGCGCGATTGGCCGACAGAGGAGAGACGCTAGGCTGAGACGACTGAGAGGCCGCCATTGGGGCTAGAGGCGAGGCACTCGCTGCAAAGGTGCTTCACCTGTGCTTCACGAAACGCCGGGTGGCGAGTTCGAGTCATACAGCAGACAGTCCTTTGTTGCTGACTGCAAGTGAGGCAGTAGCCACTGAGCCTCGTCTGCCGCCATATGAATGGGGCTGTTTGATCAGCTAGGCTTTTCTTTTTAATTTACCTTAAATATATTGCATAATAATAGCAGTTCGCATTCTGCACAAAGCGAAGTGAATTTGAATGAACTCGGACTACTGCGCTTAATCTGCTAGCATGGCCACCATGCTGACAATTGGCCTCAGTGCAACAAAGCAGCGAGTAAAGACCGGAGCAGACGACTTGTGCAGAGAGAGTCCATAGCCGCCTCGTTTTGGTCACCGCTAAGGTGACCGCGGCTAGTAGCGATCTTCGAAAGAGCTTCCGGCTGGTCTCCGGACGACGAGCGACATAGAGATTGCTGCGTTCGCGAATTTCGCCAGCGCTCTCATTTGACCGCCTCTAGTGGTAAGATCAAAACACTCATCCCAGCAAGTCTAATTCCTCTAGCAAATCATCCACACTCATTGCGGGCATTCGTTGAACTGGATTAAAATGGCCATCCAGCACCCCGACTTGTCAGCGATTGCTAGAAGCTTAAGTGGGATGAGGGCAAGGGTCAAGGCAGTCGCCGGCCGAGGCTACTGCAGCGCATACGGTTCGATCGCGGCCGCGAAAGCCCGCGGCCGCGAAAGCCGGCGGGAGCGATGCCATAGAGCGCCGATAGGGCAATCGACGCGAACGGAGACGGCGCAGGCCTAATTGTACGCTCTGCTGCGTATAAAACATTCTCATTATCGCTCACTGAGCTGTGCCTCCAAGGGCGCGAGGCCGGTGGCGGCGGCGGCGGCGGCGGCGGCGGCGGCGCAGTACCAGATTGCTCGAGCGCGGTCCGGGCGTTTAAGGGCAGAGTGGCGCAAAGCTTTTCTCCAGGCAGCAGACGGTCGAGCTGTCAACGCCGCAAGTGAGTCTGGCCGCTCTGCGCCTCGCTCAGGTGCCGATGAAGTCTCAGCGAAAGGAGCGCTCAGGCGCCGCCGGAAGCCGGAGCGACGAGCGGCGAGACCAGCAGCCGCTGCGCACCGCTGCAATCGACCGCGGGGGGTAGCGAGGTAGCGGCGAGCCGGCGCAAGCGACAGCCCTGTCGTCAGCGCCGGACCGACTTTCTCACCACTGCCCGAACGGGCGACGTGGTCGAGCGCGCGCGCCTTGGCGAGCCAGCATTGGCCTTATTCGCAGCGCCCTGGGCTTGCTGCAGGGAGGCCCCACCGCGTTAGCAGCTGATTTAAAAAATGAATTTTTTCCTGCGAACGCGGCACTTCGCGAAACTGCCAGGCCAATAGGGCGGGGCACTACGTGAGGCCTGCAACGCAGTTCTTCGTTGCCGGCTGCTACAGGTGAAAACCGCCGGCGCTCGCCTTCCTCTTTGCGCGCGCACCGGAAGCCGCTTAGGCTTTGAGTGCGCATGTAGGAAACTCCCTTACATAATGCCCACTTAGTCCAAACGGCTTTGAACAGCTGCAGAGCGACGAGCATTGCATTAAGCTACATAAAAAATAAGGCCGTTAAATCTGCTGCTCCGGCAGCGTATCCTTGCGCGTAGCGGCTGCGGTGCATACGCTGCTCTACCTTTGCAATCTCGTCATATCTTACTCTCTCTCAACGCCCGCTAGCGTTCTCGCCGCTACGTATTCGTTACAGTCTACGTAGTTGCAGCGAAGCGTCGTCCCGAAGGGACGCCGCCTCAACTTGGATGCGCACTCATCCATTCCCACGCAGCCTCGAAGTCAGACCGCGCGTCCGCCCGACTTCTCGCTCAGACCTCGCGGCAAGCGCTTTCAGCTTCCCGCCCCTAATAAGTCTCGCCACTTCTTTCCTTGCGCAGCTCGCCGCCTCACCACCCCCCCCCCCCGCATTGTAGAAGGATGAGAAATGTAATTCATTGTTATTATAGCGTATCACTATATTATAGCCGATTACAAGTTAGCCGGTTACAAGAGAGTGACGGCCGGTGCTTTGGCTCCACTAAGTCGACGCAGAAAGCGGCTGAGCGGTTACCTGAGAAAGCGGCGGTTAGAGCTCTGGCTGCTCTGCCGGTAGCGCGAGTGTTCTCGTCATTTTCTCTGCCGCTGGATAGAGAGAGAGAGAGAGAGAGAGAGAGAGAGAGAGAGAGAGAGAGAGGGAGGGAGAGATCTTGAGAAATAAATAGCTAGAGAAAGAAAGAGAGAAAGAGAGAGAGAACGAGATAGCTTGAGAGAGAGAGAGGGAAAGAGAGAGATAGAGAGAGAGAGAGAGAGAGAGAGAGAGAGAGAGAGAGAGAGAGAGAGAGAGAGAGAGAGAGAGAGAGAGAGAGAGAGAGGGAGAAAGATAGCTTGAGAGAGAGTGAGATAGCTTGAGAAAGAGATAGCTAGAGAAAGAAAGAGAGAGAAAGAGAGAGAGATAGCTTGAGAGAAAGAGAGTGTGACAGCTTGAGAAAGAGATAACTGGAGAGAGAGACAGTTCATCCGAGAAACCTCAGAAATATTGGGTACCTCAAGATATGTGCTTGGTCTCATTCTTTTCACGATTTATACTCTCCCTCTTGCCAATTTGATTGCAAAACTCTAGGCTTTCACTTCCACGCAGATGACGCCCAGTTGTTCCTTTGCTTTGATGCCTCCCAGCCTTCCAGCGTGTCAAATTCTCTTAACTCCCTTGCTGCACGTATTTATGACATTCGCACATGGACGGCAGCAAACTTGATAAAATTAATGCTGATAAAACCAGCTTACTAGTTATGAGAAGACCAAGTGTGCTTCAGAAATTGGAAAAGCTAACGCTCGGCAAATCTTCTGTTAAATCCGCACGAAATCTAGATGTCATGCTCCAAAGTGAACTTTCGTTAGACGACCAAATCAGTTCAACAATCTAATCCGCCCACTTTCAGCTACATAACATTGCTCAAATTTGGGCTTGTATAGACAGGGATACCACATACAAATCGGTCCATGCATTTGTGCCATCCTGTCTCGACTTCTGTAACTTGCTGCTTGCTGGTCTAACGGCCTATGCAATCAGGTGGTTACAGCTGGTACACAACTCTGCAGCTAGGCTTGTCTGTTGTGAGCGTCGCAGTTGCCACGTCACATCACTTCTCGCCGACCTGCACTGGCTACCAGTCGAGCAGCGCATCGATTTCAAGGTTTTGTTACTCACTTTTGCGTCTTTGGCTCCAGCCTATCTATCAGATCTACTCCCCACCAGGCAAAGCATCGTACCACTCGCTTTTCGGAATCTGACTGTTTATTCATACCTTCAGACAAATCTAAAATCCTTTGGAGACCACGCCTTTATTTCGTGTGCTCCCAAAGCCTGGAAATCACTCCCGACCTGCATCACGACATCTCCTGATTTGATCACATTTAAAAGAAACTGAGAAAGCATCTATTTACAACAGCATTGATTGGGTCCCTGTGATTCGACTTGTATGTGCTTACGCATGGCGACACTGTGCATGCTGCCACTAACTACACTTGCATGCTGACCCTGTGTATGTCACCCCTAACCGAGTTGTGTATTCAGCATGCTACCGCTAACTATTCGATCGTGCTTCATTTGCAGCAAATGTAAAGTGCCTAGACAGAGATTGAGTTATCTGAGGGCACTATATCTAGTGTATTATCATTATTAAGAACTTAAAAACACACCTATTTAGGACAGCATTTAGTGGGTCCCTGTGATTCGTCCTTTATGTGCTTATGCGTGCTGACACTGTGCATGCTGCCACTAACCACATTTGCATGCTGATCCTGTGCATGTCACCCCTAACCTTGTTAGTCATGTTGTTTGTTTATCAAGCATGATGTTACTTACCATTCAATTGCATTTCTCTTTGCAGCAAATGTAAAGCGCCTTGAAAGAGATTGAGTTGTCCGAGGGCGCTTTATCAAGTGCATTATTATTATTATTATTATTATTATTAGAGATAGATAGAGACGGAGAGAGGAAGAAAGAGCGAAAGAGAGAGATAGCCACACAGAGAGAGGAAGAGAAAGATAGCTAGAGAGGGAGAGAGAGAGAGAGAGAGAGAGAGAGAGAGAGAGAGAGAGTGCACCGGTTTTGTCGCCACGCGCCCGTTAGACGAGGCAATGTTTGCTGCCGCGAGAGGGTTCGTTCCAGCTGCCACAGGAGCGGCGTGCTTACGCTGAAGTCATCAGCTCTCCGGCTTCGCTCGCTCTCGCGCCCAGACGAAACACCGGAAACGCGGCAGCTGTTCCAGGGCGGACGTTTCAAGTTTGCATTCGTCGTTTTGCGGGAAATGCCGCTAGGCGGCGGGCTGCAGTCCGCTTCGGCGGCCACGTAGCTTTTTATAGCCGGGCAGCGATAGCGGCGAGCGGCGAGCGGCGAGCGGCGAGCGGCCGGTGCGTCAGTGCCCGGCGGCGTCGCCGTAGAGCTGATTGCAAAGCCACGTGCATCCCGAACAAGTGTGCATATGGGCACGACGGCGAATCGGGCTGGCTGATAGCCGGCGCAGGCGCTGACAACCGCAGCGATATCTGATAAATCTCTTCGAATCCGCAGACATTAAGAGTGCCCTTAACAGCGGCGCGCCGCCGCCGGCTGTACCGGCTCGGCGTAAGGGCAGGCGCCGAGTTTCGCCGCCTGGGTGCGGCGCTGCTGAGCAGCTGGACCGCCGCCGCCGCGCGCCGGTAGACGAGCGCAGCGAAGGCGTGTCAGATGCACCGCGCCTACGACGGAGACGCGACTGCTCATAATCGTAGTTCGAGCTGATAGACTTTGACGGTCTGAGAGTGTAGTTATAAAACGGAACTCGAAATAGTAGCTCCATCTGTAACTCCACACTGCCATGAAGACAATGCGGGTGTTACGCAGAAAATACATATCGCCCCACGGGATCGCCACTCGACGAGCAGCCGATCGGGTAGGCGTCACGCCGTCGGCGGTTACCGTTGTCGTGCGACGTCGTCATTTATCGGTGGGCTTTCCCGTGCGCGGACCGCGCTTATCCGCCTGTGCGGGAGAGCTCGCTCGGAAGCGCCGCTACTCTCAGATAAGCCAACGAGATTCGCGGGATCATTGGCTGGGGGCGGGGGGTCAGCAGTGTGCATGCGCTACGAGTACGCTGCTAAGCGGATATTGGGATAGCCGGGTCGACGACATCGCCGTCGCCTGCGTCCGGTTTCGGCGTCTGCGCGGTGCAATGTCCTTGAGAGTACGACCCTTGAGCCCTGGCCGCAGACTTTCAACCGGAGAGCGCTAGCGAAACGGCCATGACCAGTAAGCTTACGAGCAGAGCGGTATTTATCGAGGAAGAATCCGATTTATGAATGACATCCTACCTGACTGGTGTATAAGGAGAAACCCTGAGAGTGCGATGGAGGGGGCTCCTTCGGTGACGCTCCTTCCGCTGGTCGGCGGGCTCTTGCGCTGCGCATTAACTGCTATAGAATTGCAACGAGTCGGCCTCAAGTCGCCTGCCTTGAAACCGCAATCTCTGTAAGTAATTTCCCGTTCGCTCCCGAGAGCGGTGCTTTGGATACTGCAGTGAATCGGAAGCGAAGTCTTTACCGTTTGGCGCTCTTCCTGCGTCGGGGCATTGCACAATTGAAGCTGCTGTGCCGCTGCCTGATCTAGTGAGGGCCACGCGGACGCGACTACATGTTCTGACCGGCGGTTACTCGGCCGCATTCGTTTCCCTCCGCGGAAAAGCACCGCGAGCAGAATGCCAATGCACCGGGCACTGGATTCGAGCCCCGTGCGGGTATATACAGTTGACATGAAGAATTGAACCTCGATCGCCTGTTTCGTTCGCATTTTCGTCCACTGGCTTCCATCTCGTTTCGACCGTCCGCGCTCAGGTTGCGCGTCAGTTCGCACGGTCCACGGGCTACGACGCGCAGCCTGAACGCGGGGCCGCTGGCCGTAGCCGTCCTAGGTCGAGGTCGGCGGGCGCGTCGTCTGCCGCTCTCCTGGCCGTGGCGAGTGCGGGTGGTGTGGTACCGACGACCTGATCGAACGGGATGCATACAACCAGAGCCAGCCGGAACTTAATCTACCTTAACCTCAACGAGCTAGCGGGCGAAATGCACAGAGATCATAAAAAGCGAAGCGAGGAGAGAGGGGACGAAGCGAGAAATGCTTAAGTATTAGCGGAGTCTCCAGAAAGCAAAAGGTGTCATGCGGCATGACGCAAGTCACTAGGTGACTGGGCGCGGAGGGAGTCAGGCTAGAGAGATGAATATGGCGTCAGTGCCGCTCGGGTTCGTTTTTCGCCTCAAAGAGGTAGAGAATTTAGTGCATGACCCTGAGTACCTCAATGGCGCGTATTCGATTGCTGAAAAAAAACTTTAATTCAGAAGAACTAAGAGTAGAGTTACATTAATAATCTGTAAAAGAAATTAAGTTTAATAACAATAATAAGACATTTGTATAGCGCTGTACGAGAACTAAACCTCTTTCTAAGCAATCTACGTGTGCTGTAAGGGAAGCGTGTCAATTGGGTAGTTGTAACATGTATGCACCGTGTCAGGGCGCCCAAGATAGCAATGGATAATGCACACGCGGCAAATGTTGTAACAACCAGGAGCGCTTTTAGCTCTTTATACACATCGTTAAGTCAGGCAGCGTCGTTACGCAAGCGTGGAGAGAGTTTCAGGCTATGGGAGCACGCGAAGGCCCTGTCTCAATTGGATGCAGCTGATACTGAGTCATTTGCTCATCGAATCGGGTCAGCTTCTGCTATGGCCACAGTGCCATAGCACGCTGTTCAATTTAGCCACCAGCGTGCGTTTAAAAAACACGTTTCAGAGCTATCTTTTTAGATTACTGTTTAGGATTTCGGATTTAGTATTTAGGAGCTGTGTATACTTTAGGTTTATTGTTTAGTGATGTAATGTAATGTAATGTATCTCCGTCTGTAACTCCACGAAATCATAAAGACCACGTGGGTGTTACGCAGGAGAGTTTTGTATAGCGCACTCACAGCCTAAGCGGCTTTCGGTACTTTGTCGGGTTTGAGTTATTCGGCTAAGAGCTTAGGTTCTTGGGTTTAGAAATAAGGTTTTATAGAGAAACTCTAGGCGGAAAAGATGTCTAAAAACGCATCTATTTAACGTAAGTGTACTCATACCCTGGAGACCACATTGAACAGCCTGCTATGGGCACTGTGCCCAGAGCAAAAAACGACCCGTCTTTATGAACAAACGACGCCGCATTAGCTATAGGATTGAGGTTGGCTCGAGGCGCTACTAGGCATGTTGCGTAGCACTAGAACTCGCTCGAAGCCCTTGGCAGAAATGTCCGACGCATTAGCGACGCTAGTGGGAAATCGCAAGAAAATATAGGTTTTGGCATGCATTCGCTCGGAGAATGCACGAGACTTTTTGCGAATGCAGAAACGATAGGAGCACCACACTGCCGGAAACAAAAAAATTGATCCGTTTTATTAAATGCCAAACGCACGACGAAGCTAGCGACGCCAAGTGGCTCAGCGCGCTGCTAGACGCAAAGGTACCCGTGCACGTGGAGGGGATACGAACTGCGAAATGAACAGTGGACGCCTCGAAGTGTGGTGTGCGTCTTTTACATCCGGACAGAACTAGACCGCAAACGCAGCGCCCGTAACGGTGCCAGTCTCAGCCCGCGCGCAACGAATACCGCTTGAACCTAGTGTCGAGGCTCACGTGACTTGCTGGTACAGCACCGATGCACGCCGCAAGTATGCGGAGCACGGCGATGACGAACAGTGCCCATATATCAACATAAAAAGTCCGAATCCGTTGCGGATGGAAGTCTATTAGACAGCGCTGGATAAAATAAATAATAAATACTAGCTGATTTAACAGCCTCTTTTGTATAGCGACAGAAGAGCCTTTACGGTTACCACCACCGCTTGCAGCGTCGATAAAGGATCACTCACCGCAGGATTCGAACCCACGAACTCGGGACTGAGGTCGTAAAAAGCAACCGCCTTACTTAGTGTGCGATCGCGGCTCAACGCCGGAGTATTGCAGGCGTTCAACAGCTGCCGCCATGACGTACATCAATGGCTCCGTGGCCAAGAGCTCAAATCGGCTCAAATGCCTCGGAAAAAATGCGAACCAGACAATGAAAAAATGCATTTGCTATGGCACCGGCTTTCATGCAGCCTCGGCCATATATTGTCGCATAATCGGTCCCTAGCCATTACAATTAAGGAACCACGAATAATGAATATCATTCGTAACCTGGTTTATTTAGCTTGGCGCCAGATTGGCCCAGGGGTCATTGTGCTCGCCTCTAGCTAGCTCAAGCTCGTGGGCTCGAGCGGTGGCGGCATGTGCAAAGCGCCTAGGCGGAGATGAAGTTCTCATACGGCGCGTTACTAGTGAGGAGTGCGTTTCTTATTTATTTGAGTCGATTGCCGACGCCGCGAATCGGTCCGTGGCGTCGGCAATGTCGTCGCGGGAGCGAGCGAGATGCATTTTCCGCTCTGCAGGTTGCACCCTTCTGCAATTCAGCTGAAGCAAAATTCAGGGTGAACAAGCGTTGGCGCTAGCCAGACGTTCGCCGCGTCAGGGCGCACACAGACCGGAAGTGGCGACGAGCTCCGGAAGGGTGCGCGCCCATATTTTCTCCGAAATGAGCGCCGTCCTTG
>WPIO01000007.1:11657500-12032500 GCA_009760855.2 Cristatella mucedo
TCGATGGCGGAGCTTGATGCTGTTAATAGGGCTGTTTTTGGCACACAACGGAAGCGAAATCGCTACCGTTTGGCGTCCATCGGGCGTCGGGGCATTGCACAATGGAAGCTGCTGTGCCGCTGCCTGATCTAGTGAGGGCCACGCGGACGCGACTACATGTTCTGACCGGCGGTTACTCGGCCGCATTCGTTTCCCTCCGCGGAAAAGCACCGCGAGCAGAATGCCAATGCACCGGGCACTGGATTCGAGCCTCGTGCCAGTCAAGGCGACATGAAGAACTGAACCTTGATCGCCTGCTTCGTTCGCATTTTCGTCCACTGGCTTCCATCTCGTTTCGACCGTCCGCGCTCAGGTTGCGCGTCAGTTCGCACGGTCCACGGGCTACGACGCGCAGCCTGAACGCAGGGCCGCTGGCCGTAGCCATCCTAGGTCGAGGTCGGCGGGCGCGTCGTCTGCCGCTCTCCTGGACGAGCGGCAGGCCGTCGTGGCGAGTGCGGGCGGTGTGGTACCGACGACCTGACCAAAAAGGATGCACAAAACCAGAGCCAGCCGGAACTTAATCTACCTCAACGTCAATGAGCCAGCGGCGAGTTCACAACGAGGGAAGCAACGGAGAAAGGTGACGAAGCGAAAAATGCTCAAATATGATCTCAAATTCTATAGAAAGCAAGAGGCGACATCGGGCATGACGCAAGTCGCTAGGTGAGGAGAGAATCAGGCTAGGAAGACGAGTATGTCGGTGCCGCTCCACGGGTGGGTTTTTGCCGTCCACGTGGTAGAGAGAGTTTAGTAAACCGTTCGCCTTGGCGATGACACACACGCGCAGACACACACACTCAGACACACACACACACACACACACACACACACACACACACACACACACACACACATATATGTATATATATATATATATATATATATATATATATATATATATATATATATGTGTGTGTGTGTGTGTGTGTGTGTGTGTGTGTGTGTGTGTGTGTGTGTGTGTGTATAGAGAGAGAGAGTGAGAGAGTGAGAGAGTGAGAGAGGGAGAAAGAGAGCGAGAGAGAGAAAGAGAGCGAGAGCGAGAGAGAGAGAGAGAGAGAAAGAGAGCAAGAGAGAGAGAGAGAGAGAGAAAGAGAGCGAGAGAGAGAGAGAGAGTGAGAAAGAGAGCGAGAGAGAGCGAGAGAGAGAGAGAACCAAACTGAGTTCCCCACGAACGAACCTGAATATAAAAAATTAAAATTGAAATAGCTTCCCAGCAATAGATTGAATTTTATTCGACTTATTTTAGTACCTTAGTAGGGAATTGTACAGGGAAGCAGCCTGCTACTCATTCCGCGTTCCAATGAATTACGGGTACGCCTTCATTGGCTATTGCCTGAAAGCTGGCATTAGGTGCAGCCAGCTCCTTAATTGCACCAAATGACCAGCGAACAGTCATTACGTCAGCAGGATTAGAGCCGGTTCCTTTAACATCAAGGAGGTACATTCTTAGTTACTTGGTAACATTATAACCGTGAACAAAACCCTCACAGTATAGCAAAAAGAGTTAGAACGATACGTATTTTATATGCCTTTATTTTTCATCTCTTTCTACTTATTTAAGCAATCGTCAAGCGCGAGAGTTTGATCGCAGATTGCTCTCGCAACCCTCTTCTAAGGCTCCTGCTCTGACTCCCACTTCCGCCACGAATATGATCCCATAGCAGTGATGGCTTCATTAGCTGAGGGAGGATGCGCCCAGCCAAGTAGTGCCGCAGCAGTTCTCGCGCTGTTTCCCTCTCCCTCCCTCTCTCTCTCCGCCTCTCTCTCTCCCTATCTCTCCCCCTCTCCCTTCCTCTCTCTCTCCGCCTCTCTCTCTCCCTATCTCTCCCCCTCTCCCTCCCTCTCTCTCTCCGCCTCTCTCTCTCCCTATCTCTCCCCCTCTCCCTCCCTCTCTCTCCGCCTCTCTCTCTCCCTATCTCTCCCCCTCTCTCTCCCTCCCTCCCTCCCTCTCTCTCCCCCTCTCTCTAGCTATCTCTCTCCCCCTCTCTCTAGCTATCTCTCTCCCCCTCTCTCTAGCTATCTCTCTCCCCTCTCCCCCTCTCTCTCTCTCTCCCTCCCTCTCCACCTCTCTCTCTATCTCCTCCCTCTCTCTCCCTCTCTCTCCCTCTCTCTCTCTCCCCCTCTCTTCCCCTCTCTCTCCCCTCTCCCCTTTCTCTCTCTCCCCCCCTCTCTCTCTCTCTCTCCCTCTCTCTCTCTCCCTCCCCCCCCCCTCTCTCTCTATCTCCCTCCCTCTCTCTCCCTCTCTCTCTAGCTATCTCTCTCCCCCCCCCCCCCTCTCTCTCTCTCCCTCCCTCTCTCTTCCTCTCTCTCCTCTCTCCCCCTCTCTCTCCTTCCCCCTCTCCCGCCCTCCTCCCCCTCTCCCTCTATCTGCCCCTCTCTCTCTCTCTCTCTCTCCTCTCCCCCTCCCTCTCCCTCTCTCTCTATCTCCCTCCCTCTCTCTCCCTCTCTCTCTAGCTATCTCTCTCCCCCTCTCTCTCTCCCCTCCCTCTCTCTCTCTCCCCTCTCTCCCCTCTCTCCCTCCCCCCTTCCGCCCTCCTCCCCCTCTCCCTCTATCTGCCCCTCTTTCTCTCTTGCTCCCTCTCTCCTCTCCCCCTCTCTCTTCCCCTATCTCTCTATCTCGGAGGCTGCTCTTCGCACTGCTGGAGACACCTACATAGATCTCGTGCAAGAGGCTCGCCAGATTCATGAGCGTATAGATCGCGTGCTCGCGATCAGCTTAAAGTACCATCGTGTATCATTCGCAGGGAAACGCAAAGAGTTCTTTCTAGCCGTCCTTAAAATACTCTGGTGCTTTCCGGCGCTCAACCGTTGATGGGAGCAGCTGACGCTGCAGCTAAATTAGCTTTGTGAAGGCGACGGCATTGAAACGAAGGTCACACACAGCAAGGCGATCGTGGATTGTGGTCTAAACAAAAGTAATAAGCGGTTTGAGTGCGACATGAGTATTAAGAGCGTTGTGTTTCATGCTCTTAGGCTTTTATATTTCGTAAAGTTATGCGAGCGAAGGTAATAAGAGAACTGGGGAAGGTATCGGCATATTAGCAGTCTGATCGGCGCCCTTCGTATTTCGCATACGCTCCGCTTGCAACTGAAGAACTTGAGGAATAACTGAGAGCAGGATGATCTCTCGTTGTGGCCACAGCCGAGCTATTTCTGAGGCATTAGCAGAGTCCCTTGATTTTGAAAGCACTATCTATCACATATTCTCTATCTATCACTATCATGTATGCTCCGGCTGCCGAATTTTGCATTCCCTTTCCAGAATTCATGAGCTGCTGCTTCCGTGCTACTCACTTCCTTAACTGCCCTACCGACTCAGCTATGCTTCTAAAATTTTCGTTATCGTGCTAGGTGAAGTCTTTTAGCCACCGTATGTGTACCGAACGTCGCTAGGACTTCAAAACTCTCCTGCGTAACACCTAGTTAGGCGCTGTGTTTTTGTTTAGTTACAGACTGAGATACTTTGGCACGCCAGTGAAAGCCACTGAGGTTCTTTTGCCACTATATAAAACGAGGATGTTCCATCAGCTGACCTTTACTTATTTTTCATTGCGGTCGTGTTCAGCTACCGTCAGCAATAGAAGCGTGCGATGGGGCTGCTGCTACGTATTGTCAGCCTTGCAACGCTTCAAAGCCAGTTCTGCTAGCATAGTCATCTCGCCGACTGAGGCTTAAGCCGATGGCTTAAGGAGACATCATCGCCCACAGCAGCTGCGCACATTCGAATTATCCGCTTGTGAAAAGACCGTAGGCCTGCCCGCTCTCGATAGTAATCGCCAGAAACGCTAATTGTCAAGGACCGCGTAGCGAGGCGATCGCACTACGCGTCGAACGCGTTCACTTCTCACTTTCATCGCTGCCAGCCGATGACGATGAAGCTACTGCCAGCATTTCTCCTGCTGAATTTGCACGAAATCTATGTGTCATGTTCCAAAGTGACCTTTGATTAGACGACTACACCAGTTCCCCAATCAAGTCTGCCTACTTTCAGCTACATAACATTGCTTAAATTCGGGCTTGTTTAGATTAGGATACCACATCTAAGTGGGTCCATTCACTTTTGACATCCCGTCTTGACTTCTGTAACTCACTGCTTGCTGGCCTGCCGGACCTGTGTAATCAGACGCTTACAGCTGGTGCAAAAGTCTGCATCTAGGCTTGTCTATCGTGAGGGTCGCAGTTGCCACATCACACCCCTTCTCGCCGAACTGCACTGGCTACCAGTCAAGCAACGGATCGACTTCAAGGTTTTGTCACTCACTTTATTGTTCCTCTATTCTTTGGCTCCAGCCTACCTATCAGATCTACTCCCCACGAGGCCAAGCATCGCACCGTCCGCTTTTCGGAATCCAACAGTCTAGAAATACCTCGTACAAACCTCAAATCCTTTGGAGACCATGCATTTAGTTCGTATGCTCCCAAAGTGCGGAAACCACTCCCAACTTGTATCGCAACATCCCCCGACTTGACCAAATTTAAAAAGAACTTTAAAACATAGCTCTTTATGACAGCCTTTACTGGGTCACTGTGATTCGTCCTTTATGTGCTTATGCGTGATGACACTGTTGCATGCTGCCACTAAGCACATTTGCATGCTGGCCCTGTGCATGTCACCCCTAACCATATTATTTGTGTTCTTTATCAAGCATTATACCACTCACCATTCGACCATGTTTCCTTTTCAGCAACTATTTGGAGGATTATTATTATTGTTGTTATTGATTATTTGTAGGAATTATTATTTGAATTTAAAATATAAAGCGACTAGAAATAAATTAAGTTCTCTGGGGGTGCTTTATAAAGTACATTGTTCTTCTTGTTATTGTTATTACTTCGGTGGGTTCTTTTTTTCTTGCAAGGACTCGACGGACAACCAGCTCGTATGGAGAGCACAGCAATCGACGCGGCTGGCGAAATCGACCAATCAGCTCCACAATAGCGAAAGCGTTACGGAGCCAGCTTGCGCAACGTATTAATTCTATTAAACTTTAAAAGAAATTACATTATTAGCGCGTCAAGTTTGTGCTACTCTTCGTTCCCTCTCAAAGGCATTTTGCTATACGCCACGCGCGAAGCGCAGAATTATTTTGTACACATTAACCTTAAGACGCAGAATTATTGTGTACACATTAATCTTAAGACTCAGAATTGTTGTGTACACATTAATCTTTAGACGCAGAATTATTGTGTACACATAAATCTTGAATCGAAAGAGCGTAGATTCCTGGTTTCATAAATTCCAAGCTAAATGCAGAAACAGTACGTTTCTGCAGTGAGCCTTTGGGCAAACTTGTGATACAATTTGGTGGTTTGCCAGCAGAGCGACAATCTTGCCTGAGTTTAGCTAGCTGAGCGTGCCCAATGGTAGTATTGGCCAGTTAATCATGATAAGCTTGCTTACATGCTGTGAAGACCTTTTTAGAAGTAATCGAGCTATATTATTTCGACCATACGTTGGTGCGCACGTCCAGTCAACAGAAGTTACCGAGGATTTGCTGGACGGCGCTGACCAATCGAAAAAGGTCCCAAATGAATTTAAATGCAAATGCAAAATATATTTCAGAGCTGAAAATTGAATCAGTTCACTTATATGAGACCAATGGTGAGAAATTAGCCAATAAGGGATCCTACCAAGCTTTGGTAGCAATTGATGGGTCCATAACAAGTGAGAGCAAGGAGCGGTGAGTGAATGTCTGTAACCAACTAACTCAATCGAAGGCGACAAAGCCAAATAATCTAAAAATCAGAGAAGTCCAACCAGCTTCGCTCTTTCAAAGCATGAGGGAAGCGCGATTTCCATCAAGCTCACCACAGTTAGAGACTGAAGAATAAGAAGCCAGGGGCTCTTTGATCCCGCGCTGTTTCTTGCTCCATATTGAGTCTCGAGTCAGCAGAGTTTTGAGACGGTCTATTTTTTTCTTTTTGATGTCGCGTAGGAATAAAAAAAGACCAAAAACTTGCATTGGGCTCATTCAACGGCTGAATCAGTGAATTCAATCAGAATCAGTAGGCAACTCAAAAAACAATACTAGCTCATACTCAAGTTCCTTGCCATGCAGTGAAAACCTCAGTGGAATCGTCATGCGTGCGTAGTTTATACTTACAGTGTGCATACAGTGCGGCTTCGGCCCTTGGCTGCGTGCTTGAAGGTAGCTTCGCAGTCAACGATATTCGCAGCGAATATGTGTAAGAATGACAATAATAATCATACATTTGTTATAGCGCCCTCGGAGAGCTGAATCTCTTTGTAGGCACCTCAAATTTGCTGCAAAGGAAGCACGATCGAATGGTTAGCAGTAGTATGCTCAATGGCAACAAGCTTAATGTAGTTGGGGGTGACAAACACAGCATCAGCATGCAAATAATATGGTTAGTGGCAGCATGCACAGTGTCAGCATGCATAGACTCATAAAGAATGAATCAAAGGGACTCACTAAGTGCTGCCATAAATAAAAGCATTTTTAGTTTCTTTTTAAATGTGGTTGAGTCAGGGGATGTCATGACGCCAGTCGGAAGTGAGTTCCAGGCTTTGCGAGCATACGAACTAAATGCACGGTCTCCAAAGGATTTGAGATTCGAACAAATTATAGGTAAACGATTAGATTCCGAATAGCTGGTGGTATGGTGCTTAGCCTGGTGGGAAGAATATCAGGTAAGTAGGCTGGAGCCAAAGAATAAAGGAACCTAAAAGTGAGTAGCGGAATCTTAAAGTCGATGTGCTGCTTGACTGTGAGTCAGTGCAGGTCAGCGAGAAGCGGTGTGATGTGGCAACTGCGACGTTTGCGACAGAAAAGCTTAGCTGCAGTTTTTGCACCAGCTGTAATCACCTGATTGCACAAGCCAGTAGACCAGCGAGGAGTGAGTTACAGAAGTCGATATGGGATATCACAAATGCATGGAACAATTTACATGTGGTATCCCTGTCTAAACAAGCCCAAATTTTAGCAATTTTATGTAGCTAAAAGTAGGTAGACATGACTGTGGAGCTTAAGTCGTCGTCTAATCAAAGTTCACTTTGAAACAGGACATCTATATTTCGTGCAGATTCAGCAGGAGACATGTTGGCAGATCTTATTGTGAGCGCTGACCTTTCCAATTTCTGAATGATACTTGGTTTTCCAATAATTAGCAATATTGTTTCGTTATCATTCAATTTAAGAAAGTATACCGCCATCCAAATGCGGATGTCATTAATACATACAGCAAGAAAGCTGAGAGAATTCGACTGGAGAACTGGGAAGATCAAGAAATATATACAATCGAGTTTCATCTGCATAGAAGTGAAAGCCTAGATTGTGCTTGACAATCACATCGGCAAGAGGGAGAGAGTAAACAGTAAAGAGAACGGGACCAAGCACAGAACCCAGAGATATCCCATACTTCAGAAGTATTCCGTGATATTGGGTTTGCTCCAAAAATCGCGGCTTCCAATCAGTTATCCATGTGCAAGGCATAAATAACTGATAAGGTTTGTAATGAAGCCGTGGTTTTCTCGATATTGCACTCAGAGAGACTTAAGGCAAGCGTACGGCTACGTAAATGCGAACTCAGCAAATGACCCGCCTGAGGCCGAGACCGAGAGATGTTTAGACGTCGAGGCTCGGTTAGGACTACCTCGTCTCTATCAAAATCGGACAAACTGATGACCTAATTACAAGCAGTCTCATCAATTTATTACAGACACTTGAAGCTCCTAAAAATCTAGAGAGCGAGAAACGCATTGAGTCCGCGAACACAGAAATCTTCCCAGCGCAGCTAATTGGCTAACGATTTCGCTAACGATTTCGCCGCAGGTTTCGAATTTAATTTCGTCACGCCCCTTGGCTCAGCAGCTGACACTGATGCATCGGACATTGTTTTATCCATGGCAGAGGCGCGCGGTGAAATTTTTTGGCGCCCGGGGACAAAGCTACAAATGGCGCCGTCTCCCATTGTCAAAAACGGCTGAAAAATCGTTCCACCACAGAAGAAATGCAAAAAAGCACGCTAGCAGGCATAGAGAGTCGAGAAAGTGGTATTAACTGTAGTAAAGATGTAAGGTAGCTATCAAAGCTTTAACCTAGGTGAATTCTTCAGGTATTAACGTGGCAAACTGATCTAATACAGTTTAAAAGTCAATATTGCCTGTTTTTCTATCTCTATGCTTAACAAGGCCAAATGAGAGAGTCGATCTTGCCTTATTGATGCTCTCAGATAAGACAGAATTATCTTTAGCTTGCAAAAGAAACGCTCAAAACTGGCTACTGATACAGCTATCGTGAGAAGAACCTTCATAAAGCATGAGATGCGGATGACCGACTAATTCCATCACTTAGAACTAGGTGCGAAGTCTTGAACACAACGCAGCTTAGAAGAAAAAGCTCGTAACTGTTATATGAAGCAGGCGGCCACAACCGAGAAAACGATGCTGTATTTAAGGAAGCAGATTTTCTACAAAAAATGCATTGGCTACTGCAGAAAAAAAACACTGTAGTCCCACTGACACATCAGCAGAAGACTTATTTATTTAGGTACTTCACATTGAAGGTTATTTAATCATGATTAAGCAGTTCCCTTGCCAACTGCCGTATCCAACTTATCAGCTCCCCAAAAGGCACTGGCATTGCCAGAACTATAGCTGAAGTTAGTGGCAAATGTCCTTCATCTCTCACAGGCATTAATCGCAAGGAAAATTTCCTGAGGCAGACCGAATCTTCAAGGACTTTGCTCACCGACACAGTGCACGTTCACAAATTGCAAGGCAACTAGATTGACTCGTACACGGAAAGTTCGGAATTTTTTCCATTCGATCGCGTTTCCCTTTGCAGCAAATTTAAAGCGCCTAGAAAGAGATTGAGTTCACTAAGGGCATTTTATCAAGTGTATTGTTATTATTATTATTCTTATTTCTGTCTGCGATACCTCAAAAAACATTGAATGAAAGTAGCTTGACAGAACAATGAGGTTTCCAAGTGAGAATTTCTTACGAGATATGCAGTTACAAGATTGTCGCCCCATTTCTTAATTTAATATAGTGTATCTCTTCCTGCAACTCCACAAAGCCAGAAGACTGAGTGAGTATTACGCTAGAGAATTTCTATAGCCAAATCAAAGCCAAAATGGCTTGCGGTACGAATACGTTACCTAACTTATTTCATCTCAATCTACAAAGAGAAAGTGGGAAGCACAGCTGAGTCTGCTGGGTAGTTAGGGGATGCGAGTAGTACGGAAGTCGCATCTCAGAACAGCTGGAAAGGATGTGCCTCAGTCGGCAGCAGGAGAATAGATATATCTGCGTAATAATAGCGAGAATGAGTTATAGAGTCTAGGACCTGCAGAGCAATATCTTCTGTCGATACAGTGAGCAGATTTTTCGCAAATTACTATAACGTTAAAAAGTAACATCAATACTGACGCTAGGAATTTTCCAAATTGCAAGAACGTTTCAATACCCTTACATATGTATGTGTATATATATATATATATATATATTTATTTATTTATTATAGTACTCATGACGGCTTGATTTTGCATCAGTTACTCATGTATGTGCTTCAATAGGAGGCTGAAATACATAACAGAAAATACTTTGGCTAGGGTGAAAGATTTAACTTGAGATGGAATACATTTGTAGATGGAGAGTGTTTCTGCTTGTGAATCTATTATGAGATGGAAATTATTCATTAATTGAGCTTCTAGAATAAGCATTTCAAATAATCTAGAATATACATTAATTATAGATAGTACAATTAAATCATATATGTGTATTGTATATTCAAGAATTATAAGACCTGCATTGGCTCCCAGTCATAACCCTGTGCATGTCACCCCAAACCATGTTATTCATGTTTATCAAGTATGATAATACTCACTAGTCAATCGCGCTTCCCTTTGCAGCAAATGTGAAGCGCCTAGAAAGAGATTGAGTTCTCTGAGGGCGCTTTATCAAGTAAATTTTTTTTATTATTAATCAAGTCAGTCAGTCAAGCAACGCATCGACTTCAAGGTTTTGTCACTCACTTTTAGGTCCTTTCATTTTTGGCTCCAGCCTACCTATCAGACCTACCCCACCACCAGGCTAAGTATCTTACAACCCGTTTTTCGGAATTTAATTGTTTACCTATCCCTCGTAAAAAACTGAAATCCTTTAGAGAAATTGCCTTCATTTCTCATGCTTCCAAAGCCTGGAACTCACTACCAACTTGCATCATGACATCTCCTGAATTGGCCACATTTAAGAAGAAACTGAAAACGCATCTATTTATCACAATATTCAGTGGATCCATGTAATTAGATCTGTATGTGCTTATGCGTGCTGACGCTGTGCATGCTGCTACTAACCATATTTATATGCTGACCCTGTGCATGTCACCCCTAACCATGTTATTCTTGTTGTTTATCGAGCATGCTACCACTATTCATTCGATCGTGCTTCCTTTGCAGCAACTGTAAAGTTCCTAGAAAGAGACTGAGTTCTCAGAGGGCGGTATATCAAATGTATCATTATCTAATTTTTAAATTAAATTTCTATTCGATAAAATCGCATTAATTTCATTAAAATTCAAGTTCTTCAACCATTCATGCACCAGCACAAATGCGAAAGGGATTGCGCGTCTTATGCTTTTTGGGAGCTAATCGTCAGGAAGATTTTGACTTCGAGGTGTTCTTACGTTTGAAATTAATGAGGTTGCTTACATTCATATTTATATAATAACTAGGTTTCAGCCCGTCAAGTTTGAAGGGCAAATGTGACTCCCAATTTGTCATCCTTCTGCTTCGTCTATAGTTTCTCCGGCTCGCTGTCGCTGGCGAAAACTTCTCATTCTTTCACTTCCTCCCGGTGCTGAATCTTAATTGGAATTATTAGGTCTGCCAATAATTCGCAGCCATTTTATAATACTGCTAAAACTCACATTGTATAATAACGGGCTAGCTTTCCAATAAGCCAACAGAGCTACGCCTTGCTGAAGCGGGAAACCCGGAAGTGTCAGTAGTCACTTCGAGCGTAGTGAAGAGAGGCAAAGCTGTTTGAATGGAGTAGTGGCTGCCCTATAAAAAGCTCTTTTAAGTTTAAACTTTTCAATAAATTCCCATTTTTCCATGTTAAATATTCATTTGAGTGACTGTTGCAGTTAAATAGGCAAATTAGTCGCTTATCGTCTCTTCTTTTTTGAAACTCAGCATTGCGCCGATCTTGTTACATGACTACACAAATATTGAAAACAACGCCATATAATGCGTATGGCATCAGGGACGAGGACGATCTAACTGACCAACCCTAGCTAGATTATTATAGATAGATAATAATATATAATAGTAATATATATAATATATTAATATACTATAGATAATATATATACTAGAGAAAATAGTAAGACATATATATATATATATATATCCCATAAGAGAACTAAGCTTATGTTTCACATTTTGACACTGTGCATGTCGCCTCTAAACATGCCATGCTTTATTGCATTGTTCAAGTTGTCACTAATTATTTGATGATGCTTTCTTTAGAGCATATGTAAGGTGCCTAGAAAGAGATTTAGTTCTCTGATGACGCTATACAAACATATGATAGTGATTTTTATTTAGTAATTTGCAAATATTGTAAGAAATTTGTAGTTATAAAATGTCTCATAAGCACGGAGTAAATGTCGCGAGGAGCTGATGCATTATTGGCCTCTTTTTAAAGATCAAGTCAGGGATGTCATAATGTTAGTCTATATTGTGCTCCAGGCTTTGGGAGCAAACTAGCTAAGGGCTTCGTGGCCATATGATTTAAGGCTGGTTAGAGCCACAGCAAGCCAACTTGAATCAAAAGAGATGTGGAACAATTTCCAGTCTGCTTGGAAAGTGATTCTCAGCGGTAAGCTGGACAATGAGGATAAAGGAACCTAAAAGAACCTGCTGCTGCTGCTGCTGCTGCTGCTGCGCGGGTGGCGTCATGTGTGACTTCGTGGGTGCCGTCATTTGTGAATTCTTGGGTGGCGTCATTTGAGCAATTTTTCTATTTCAGTTAGGTCTCGGTCATGGCAAAAGTGTCAATGATGTCGTAAAGAACCCTGTCGATCATTACTAGTGATTTATCGCATGTGGAACTGCACTCCATGTGGGAAAATTGCGAGAGTGTCCCACTGAGCGGCGTATAAGAGGGCTGGCTTGATGGATATCAAGTTACACTCGTTGTAGGACTCTAGCGAGGGCCGCGCATCTTGAAACGATGAAAACTTGTGAAGACTCGTCACCTACCCGCTCTCTGTCTGCCTCCGTCTCTGTCTCTGCCTGTCTGTCTCTGTCTGTCTGTCTGTCTCTGTCTGTCTGTCTGTCTGTCTGTCTGTCTGTCTGTCTGTCTGTCTGTCTGTCTGTCTCTCACCTCGCCCGGGTCTTCTGCGGGCGACATCCCTTATGCACAAAGGCAACCAGGAATGCTCTTGAGTACAGCAACAGAGAAGCGATAACGAAGTTGCACAGCAGTAACTAATGGCAACTAACTCACTATGAGTCGGCGAAGCTGTAACAACGGATGGCTCGTGCGCTGGTGCACATGCCGACAGCGAGCGCAGAAGCAAATGCCAATAGGACGGCAGGGAAATGCAGCCACCATTTAATGTATATGAACACTTAATTTTCGAGGGGCCATCGACACAATAAACAGATGAGGTCGCAGCGGATTTGAGATGCCTCAACACTACGGGCTGGACGCCCGTCAGAACTTCGATTTTTGATGTATCCTGCACTAATAAAAATGCACTCGTAGCGCTAGGTGAACCAGAAGCGAGAGTCTTTGATACTATAAACCCTCAAAAATTTATAAAGCAGTGTTCTTGCGCCATTACAAACCAATTGACGCGCTTGTTTTTCGGCTTCTCGTGTTGTCCCCAATAGCTGTTTCCTTAAAGCACTATGCAAATATCTTGTCATCTTATTATCATAATAGCCATTATATTTTACACCCCAGAAACTTGCCTGGGTGTTTTCGTTAGAGCGTGTTCATCGGTATTCCACAGCTCGACGGCAACAACTTCCGAAGAAAGTCTGGTGCGGCGCTGACTACGCGTCGCCGCGTCAGCAACTACGAGCAGACTACGCGTCGCCGCGTCGCGTCAGCGGTGCCAGCCTGTCCTGAGAAGGGACTGCTCAGGGCGCGGTGCGATTCAGGGTGCGATTCTGTTTCCACGCAGCTTGACAGCTTGCAGGCACGCATAGTCTAAAATCGCTCTAGCAAGCCCTATACGAAGCAATTGAGGCCATCAAAACAGCAGCTAGCGTGGCCTCGAGCTATGTTACGTATCTAACCTTTGCCCAACGGCAGCCAGCGGGCTTTCCAATTGCATAGCAAATGCGATTGGGCCTAATTTTCCTAGCCAGATGCCGTTCATGACGTCAGTACAGGACTGCCTGAGATCTAGGGTCGGTGAGTCACGCGTGGTAGGTGAGTCGGATTCGCCGGCCGCACGCAGACGCCGATCGATCGATGCCGAGACTGTTCTCAGCATTTAATTAAAGCCTCGCTCTGCTACCTCGCTCGGAGGATGCGACGAGGTGGAGGAGGAAACACGCCGCTCACATCATTCCGCTCTTGGGATTACAGCGAGTTAAATCAGCCAAACGATGACTGCCGAGATATTTGTACATCGCGGTTCGTGAATTCCGACGGCTAGGAACCGGCTGTTCGATAATCTATGGCTACGCAGCTTAAATGCCAAAGCCTTACAATAGGCATTCTTGGTTATGCTACACAATTTGGGCTGCATTAAACTCTACGTATTGCAACGAGCGGGGTGCAGCGCCTTCCACGTGCGAACAGAACTGGGCCTCAACCGCTGTATGTCACGTGCCGCTACACTAAAATGAACGCGAAGATTGACTGTCTATCTCGCGAGTACAACGTGTCTACAAAGATTTCTCCTCTGCTGGGTTACCACTGGAATCAGAGTACTGCAGAGGTCCGAGCTGAACTTTAACTAAGCAAATCCATTAAAAATTCATCTTTGAAGGAGGCAACGCGTGCTCTCGCGCACGCAGCGGTGCTAGTCTAGCCAATGCGCGACCAATACTTTGGCAAAGACTGAACCTTGTTCGCGGCTAGCGACTCTTAGGCGTAGCACCGGTGCAAGCGAGTAGGCCAACAATGGAGCCAAACATGGCGGCAGCAACGAAGAGCGCCGACTAATCTTAAGATAACAAGTCCGCATCCGCAGCGTCGGAAGTCTATTCGACAGCGACGGAGATTTGGGGCTTATGTACGACTACTCTCGCGACGCGCTCGACCAAGATCCTTGTTTTAAAATGCTGCGCAGCGCTGCGATTGGCTATGCGGCTCCCGCCTAGTGCTGATTTATGCTTGCGACGAGCCGTGCTTTGACAATGCTCAGCATAGCGACAACGCTAGATGTCACATGCCGCTGCACCACAATGAACTCGAAGATTGACTGTCTATCTCGCGAGTACAACGTGTCGACGAAAATTCCTCCGCTGCTGGGTTAGAGTACTGGAGTCAGAGTACTGCAGAGGTCCGAGCTTAACTTTAACTAAGCGAATTCATTGAAAATCCATCTTTGAAGAATACAACGTAATGAATGGACCTCCATCTGAAATTGCACAAAGCAACACATACTAAATGGGTGTTACGCTCTAGAGCTTTCTATAGCGCAGTCAAAGCCTAATCGGCTTCCGGTGCACAAACGGTTCCCAACGGACTTTGTCCCACATAACAAAGAGAAAGTGAGAAGCATAGCTGAGTCAGGAGGTCAGTTTAGGCAGTGAGTAGCATGGAAACATTAATAGCAGCTCACGACGGCTGGAAAGGATGTGCCACAGTCGTCATCAGGAAATTAGATATAGTTGTGTAAGAATTGTCGAAGTAAATTCCACAGTCTAGGACCTGCAGAGCAAAAACTTATGTCACGAATGGTCTTTAAATGGAGGACTTTGACAGCTAATGTATTGCCCTTAGACAACCTGGCGGCATTAGGAAGCTGAAACTGGTGCTGCAGTTCAACTAGATATGGATGGGTCAAGCCATAACAGGCCTTGTAAGTATCAGTAAGAAATTTGTTCTGCATCCATCGTTCAACCTGCACTCATCACAGCCTCTGGACAAGAACCTAGAAAGAAATTAGGTTCTCTGAGGGCGCGATACGAATGTACTATTATTATCATTATCGCAGCTCCTTCAGCATAGCAGGCAAATTGACGAAATTCCAAGATTTATTGGCAAGCCTTGCAGCCGAACTCACGAAGAGCTGCAGTTTTTAATGACTTTTCTGTTTGCCTAACCTAGAATGAATTATAGTAGTCACGCTGAGGCAGAACCATGGAGCTAGTTGAATTTTTAGCAAGCCACCGCGGTAGACAGACACTAATCTCAGACAGAGACAGAACGTGCTGGGTAGCTGTCGAGGCAATTTTCTTATAAAAAGAAATTTTGTAATGTATTTAATGTATGGTAATGTATCTCAGTATGTAACTCCAAAAAACCACAGAAACTATGCGAGTGTTACGCAGGAGCGTTGTACAGCGCATTCACAGCCTAAGCGGTTTTTGGTACGCATTCGGTATCCAACAGACTTCATCTCACGCAACAAAGAGACAGTGGAAAGCATAGCAGAGTCAGAAGAGCAGTTTAAGGTAGTGAGTACCATGGAAGTGAGCTCAGGACCACTCGAAAGGATGTGCCGTAGTCGGTAGCAGGAGAGTAGTTGTCGTTGAGTAAGGATCATGGAAGCGAGTTCCACAGTCTAGGACCTGCAGAGATAAAGCTTCTGTCGCCAACGGTCTTTAGGTGGAGGAATGGAACAGCTAATTTATTGTCCCTACAGGACCTGAGGGCACGAGGAGGCTGAAAGTAGTGCAACAGGTCAGCTAGGTATGGAGGAGCTAAGCCGTGGCGGGCCTAGTGGGTCAGCGTAAGAAATTTGCTCTGTTCCCGTTGATCAAACGGCAGCCGTCCTAGCTTTTTTTTTTAGCAAAGGAGACGCGTGGTCAAACCTCTGGGACTTGCAAACTAGTATTGCAGCCATATTCATAGACATTTGCCGTGGCCCAATTGCTTTTTTGGTAGCCCAGCCGAAAGGGAATTACAATAATCAAGCCGAGACAGAACTAAGGAGCTAGTTAAATGTTTTGCAAGCCACTGTGGAAGACAGGTCATTATCTTAGATAGGGATCGGACGTGATGGTGAGCTGTATAGGCAGTCTTTTGATTAAAGCTTTAAAAGTTTAGGCAGCTGTCTAAAACGACACCTCAATTTCGAGCGCTTGGTGATGGTCGTACAACAGCATCACCTGTTAGAAGAGCAAAGTCTTCTAATCCAGGCACACGCTTAGGGTTTACTATGAGCAACAGTTCAGTTTTATCGCCATTTATTTTCAAGAAATTTTCCAACAGCCAGGATCAAATGTCAACAAGGCAGGCATTCAGTTTATCAGTTGCTGCAGCAAATTTGGACGGATTGAATGACAGACACAGCTGAGTATCTTTATCATAAAAGTGATATCCTATTCCATGGGCCTTAATCACTTTTCCTAGAGATTGAGTATAATTGGAGAATAGCAAGGAACCGAGGACGGACCCTTGAGGGATTTCACAGGTGACCGGTCTCGTGGGTGAGACCTGCTGCCCTTACGGCATTTTGAGAAAATAGGAAGGAAATTGTGTCCAAAAATTGAATGCTTGGTTACGGGTACCTTTAAAATGACAAGCGTGTTGGAAATAAAACCGGCAGCTTTAACGTTATTAAAATAAAGGAAAAACGATTATGTAAACCATATCATGTCTAATCCAGAAACAAACCATGAGGAATACGTCTCGAAGAAAACAATCACCGATCACAGCATTCTAATGAATTGTATCCCAACTCCTTGAACCTTCGTACATCGAGGCAGCTGTTTGCAGATTGTTGAAATGCATAATTGTGACTTAAAAACAGTTTCATTTGCAGTGTAGCTCGGTACCTTATATGAAAAAATAAATCAATACTCCACTGATCTACGTGAAATTTAAAACGTTTTCAGATCTGCTCACACACACACACAAGCGGTAGTTCATTTCTGAATTTGAGTGGAATAAGTTTTATTATACATATCGTCAAACTTCCTCACGTTATATTTTCTGAAACCATGGACACTTACAACAATACTTATTCAATCTAAATCAGAATTAAACTACTGCAGTGATATATAAGCAGAAGCCTGGAACTCACTCACGACTAACATCACCACATCCCTTTACATGACGACATTTAAAATGAAGGTAACACGCACTGTCTTCTCTCAGAATTTGGCGGGTTCTTGTGATTTCTGTATTTTGTGCTTATGCGTGCTGTTGCTGCATGTTAACAATAACTCTATTTACATGTTGACAATGTGCGTGTTACCTCTAACCATGATATGCTTGTTGAAATTGTGCATGTTAACTAACCACAATAGCTAACCACACTAACCACAAAATAATAATAATAATTATTATTATTATACATTTGTTACAGAACCCTCAGAGAACCCAATCAATTTCTAGGCACTTTACATTTGCTACAAAGGAAGCATGATCGAATTTTTAATAGTAGCATGCTCAATGACAACAAGCATAACGTGGTTAGAGGTGACATGCACAGGGTCAGCATGTAAATATGGTTAGTGGCAGCATGCACAGTGTCCGCACGCATGAGCACGCAAAGAAATAATCACGCGGACCCATTAAATGCTTTGATAAATAGATGCGTTTTCAGCTTCTTTCTAAATGTGGTCAAGTCAAGTGATGTCGTGACGTCAGCCGGGTACGAGTACGATGCTTATCAAGTACGATGTTTAATCCTGGTAGGGGATAGGGTTTAGAGGGTATAGGGTTTAGGGGATATGATGACAATTTGGTCATGCTTCATTTACAGCATGCGTAAAGTGCTTGGAAAGAGATTATATTCTATGAGGTTGCTATACAATGTATTATCATTAGTTGTATTTACATTTTAAATATTTCACGTTGATCCTTGAAGCATTTGCCAAATTATGAATTTTAGAAGGCACAGACCTACACTGTAAGTTAAGCTTACTTAGAAGTCAAAAGATATCACATCGACAAGCTGTAAACGTGATCTCAACGTTCCAAGGCTCCAAAAGTGAGACACCGGTGGTAAATGATGCTGATGAGTTAACGTACTCGCGTTAACGTATTCACGCGAGCTTTAGTGAGACTTTCAAATCATGGGGTACCTCAGGGCTCCGTGCTAGGTCTGGTTCTTTTCACGGTTTATGCTATCCCTCTTGCTGATGTGATTGCCAAGCACAATCTAGACTGTCACTTCTATGCGGATGACACTCAGTTGTACCTTTGCTTTGATTCCTCCCAGCCTTCGAGCACCTGGAATTCTCTCAAATCACTTGATGAATGTATTGATAACATCTGCACATGGATAGCAGTAAATTTTCTTAAACTAAACGAAGATAAAAACTAACTTACTAGTTATGGGCAAACCCAGTGTAATTCAGAAATTGGGATGGCTGAAGCCCAATGTTGGCTCTGCCAGCATATCTCCTGTCGAATCAGCTTGAAATCTAGGTGTCATGTTCCAAAGTGACCTCTCGTTAGACGACCACATCAGTTCCACAATCAAGTCTGCCTCCTTTCAGCTACATAACATTGCTAAAGTTCGGGGTTGTTTAGATAAGGAAACCACGTCTAAGTTGGTCCGTGCATTTGTGACATCCCGTCTTGACTTCTGCAACTCAGTGCTTCCTGGCCTACCGGCATGTGCAATCAGGCGATTACAGCTGGTGCAAAACTCTGCAGTTAGACTTGTCTGTCGTGAGCGTCGCAGTTGCCACATCATTTCACTTCTAGCCGACCTGCACTGGCTCCCAGTCAAGCAACTGATCGACTTAAAATTTTGGTCGCTCACTTTCAAGTCACGTCATTCTTTGGCTCGAGCTTATCTCTCAGATCTACTCCCCACCAGGCCAAGCATCGTACCAACCGCTTTTCGGAATACAGCAGTCTCCCAATACCACGTACAAACCTCAAATCCTTTGGAGACTGTGCATTTAGTTCGTATGCTCCCCAAGCCTGGAACTCCCTCCCGACCTGCGTCAGAACATCCCCTGACTTGACCACATTTAAAAGGAACTTAAAAACACCTCTATTTAGGAGAGCATTTAGTGGGTCCCTGTGATTCGTCCTTCATGTGCTTACGCGTGCTGACACTGTGCATGCTGCCACTAACCACATTTGCATGCTGACCCTGTGCATATGACCCCTAACCATGTTATTCACGTTGTTTATCAAGCATGCTATTACTCACCATTCAATCGCGTTTCCCTTTGCAGCAAATGTAAATCGCCTAGAAAGAGATTGAGTTCTCTGAGGGCGCTTTATCAAGTGCATTATTATTATTGTTATTATTATTACTATAATCAGCGGAGCAGCATCGATGCATTTAATCTTCGTTCTCTCTATGAGAAAATGAATGCTCTAGAGGCAATGACGTATCGTGTCTGAAGAGCAATTTAGGACTGTACAACGCAAATGTCGCGACCTACCAACAGTCTGCTGAGAATAACGTAGTTCGCTAATGACAGCAACTCGATTGAGCTTACTAAAATTAATCCAAAAGATGTCATTAACAATAAAAAAGGCCACTGTAGTGTAGACGCTGGCCATAGTTGAAGCTTCGTGAGTTGTAATCGGTAAGCCCGATGAATAGCTTAAGAAGCCCTATACTATTGTTTACACGAGATGATGGAAATGGCCGCTGATAACGTGCAGGTGTCTGGCACTTTAACCTCGACTGAAAATGTGAGGAATGACTCGGTCGTTCTTCCTGTGCCAGTCGCAGCCACTGTAAAGCCGACCTGCGACTTTCATAACTTCCTTCGAGACTGCAACTTTGCAAACTGCTGAGGTTACGGACTGGTGCTCTGATGCTGGAAAATGAGTTAAATTGATTGAAGCGATGACTTTTTTATAAATGCAAATTATGTGGACGTCTTGCTTTGATTTGCAGTAACTTTATTGTTCACTGAATTTTTAAAGTCTGCCAGTGAGTGCGTGCTCATCTAATAGATCTTCTAGATGTTGCCCATGATATCTCGCATTCATTTAAAAATTAACTTAAGGCAGAGAAGGCTGCAGTGATGAAAAGATATCATGAAAGAACGTGATAATGCCCAGTCCCAATAGATTCTGCAACCGAGAGGTGGAGAGGCTGATCCAAGAGAAGTGAAGGACCAAAAAAGAGCCTTATGGAAGTCAGCATGTGACAGCTCTTTTAGATGAGACCTAACAGTCGTTCGACACTGTCTGAATGCTGCTGGGTAAGAATGATTAAAATTAGGCCACGCTACGCCGTCCATACCGATAGCTGCTCTCTATCTCTGAGGCAGATCCTGTACCAATGTTATACAACTAGATACCAGAGAATCATAAACTCATTGCAATGAATACATGGTATCATGCTTATGAAAGCGTGCAAAAGCACACGAGCATTATATGCAGGCCATCACGGAGAAGGATATTAGACACTCGGGCCGTTGGTAACATCAGGGTAATATCAGGTATCAACCATGGTTTTCGCAGGATCTTATAGAAAAATACCAAGATGATCCTGACATCAAAGTGCTGATGCTGTGCACGGAGTTAAACTGCAGCGGCTTAAGCGTGTGCAACGCCAATCGCGTACTTTTTGCCGAACCTATGTTTGAGCCTGGCCTCAAGGAACAAGTCATCGGTCACGTTTACAAGATTGGTCAGAAAATGTAGGTGCTGTGGGTGATCTGGGCTGCGTCTCGCTTGCGTAGTTGCCATGTTGTACTGAATGGAACCAGGGGACCAAACCAGATCGGCTTTTTTTTTAGCGACCGAATGGTTCGCATGACGAGCGTGTCAACCGGTTCAAAGGTAGCAGAAATCTAAGAAACCCTGCCCTCGTCCTCCCAATGCGAAACCGCGTGTGTCTCTAATCGTCGGCTAGCTATATTGGTCTGTCCGTAATAATAAACGTCATCGTTAACGATAAAAAACGTTGCGTGCATGTGTGTGGCAAATCGTCCGTTAGCCTGTTACCGATACAGCTCTCAATAGAATAAACTTCGTCTTCGGACAGGCGCAGTCCTAAATTGGTTCAAATATTATAGGCGCCGGGTCCTGCATCGCTAAGGCGATCAAGATACGGGCGTAATTATCTAATATGTAATTGAAACGGCAACAGTACGTGGAAGTTTTTCCTCCTTATATGGTGTGCACTAATCGCGTTTTAGTTAGATCTTTGAGCTGTCTAGTGACAGAAGCAAAGTTGAAGGCATTCGCATGTCTCCAGCTAAATCAAGCTCTGTTAACCTGTATGTCAGAAAGGTGAAGGGTTTAGAAGTTGCATTGAAGCCGATCCCAACGTCGCGATGGCTGCCGGTGATTAAGATGACTAACATACAGCTACTACAGAAACTAATATGAAGAAGGCGTCTGTAAAGACCAGTAAGCAACTTATTGAGATCTTGAAGAGGTTTCAAAGTTTAGCGAACCCTTGATAGTAAACTTCTGACAATCTTGATTGCTGATGGGCTCTGCTGTCGTGGCCATGCATGCCTACTAAAAATTTAGTGAGCTAAATAGGTCAGATGGTTACAGTGCTAGGAATGATTAGTTGTTTTTAATATGTAGGAACAGGGTTTTTCATAATATACTGTTAAGAACGTATTAAAACCGATCGGGAACGGTGGTTAATCAGCTGCAAGCTATAGCTAGCGCTGAATACGCCTAGATACTCTATGCCTTTGAAGCTTACCGCTCTACCTTGAAAAACTAGCTAATTCAACAGCCTCTTTTATATGGCAAAAGGAGAGCCTTTACGGCTATTACCACCGCTTGCAGTGGCAACAGAAGATCGCCCACCGCAGGATTCGAACCCACGGCCTCGTGACCGAGGTCATGAAAAGCAAACGCCTTACCAAGTGTGCTATTACGGCTTACCAAACCTTACATACCTTAAAGAACCTGGGGTTACTAGTGAGGTATGGGCATTATTAATTACTGACATGCTCGTCTGTGGTAGGTGCAACTGCTTTTGCCGGTTCATTAGCAACGAATCGCTAACCATTCTTCGAGGCGGTACTTTAATCAGTCTACTAGTAGCTAGTCTGCTACGAATCTTAAAGGAATATTGATAGATCTAAGACCTATTTTGTGAATGTAAGAAGCACCCGAGGAATAATGCACGAATGAACACGAACCGCAAAGTGCTTAGCACTTACTGCCATGTCTTCGTTGCAAGCCTCTGTTGTTGCATATTCAGTTTCTGGTGCCCAGCCAATCCAGTACTACCTACCCTACAAGCTTGCGACCGTTTCATGCTCACCGAGGTAGTACGTCTGCATTTCAAGCACATGTTTCTCAAGCCTTCGCAGGTAGACCACGCCGGGGTACCCAGAGGCTGCCAGCGCAAAGCTAGCGTCTATAACACTGTTTCTAATTGTAGTACACGTTCTCCAATTCTGGAACTCGCGTTACGTGTACAATAAAGTGTTTGTTGCTAGTCGCCTAATATGCGACCACGATCTTGACGTTTACTCTGTAACGGAGACTTTTTTCATGTCGACGAACTGTTTGTCCGTCGTCGATTCTAACGTATTAAAGATTCCATTTGTTCCAAGACTTCGAGATCGCTGAAACCTTAAGGTGGAGTAGCGGTTGCCACCAGCACCTCTTTCAATGTCAACTCTGTTCTGTTAATAATCTTTCGAAACTCTGCCGAATGTCACAGTAATTCTTCGTCCTTTAACTAGTAGTCACAGTTTAGTCTCTGACTTTCCAGATCTTCTCTCATTTCTTTGTACATGGAATCTTCCGCTTCTCACTCTGGGTAATTAAAATATCTATTTTAATATCCCATCTGACCCGATGTGTACCAAAATACCTGCATTATTCGAATCTATCTGCCTCCGTGCTCAAGGTCAAGCCCCTACAAATATAAAAGGCAACAACCTTGACCAAATGTAACTTCTTTGGGGTTAAAGACGACAAAACCAACCTAATAAATAATGGCAAGCCTTGTGTCTCCCTTAAGTTGGAAGACCCTGATCTCAATATCTATTCATCTAGCATGACTATAGTGACATACGCAAGAAGCATGGGCGTGTTGTTCCAAAACGACTAGCAATTGGGTAGAAACATTAGTTGAACTGTCAAATCAGTCTTCTTTTAGCTGAGAAACTTTCACAGAATTATAAAATTTGTAAGCTAGTGTGCGACAGCCAAGCTAGCTCATTTATTTTTCAACATTGCATCTATATTACAGGTATTTATTTTTCAGAAATTCCGGCCAATTCCATTTGTCGACAGCAACTGGTGCAACACTCGGCAGCTCTTCCAGTTTTTTATCAAGGCTGTCTGTAGCTGCCACATCATGCTGTTTTTGTTTGAGCTTCATTGGCTTCATATCAAGCATTGAATTAGCTTCAAGATCCTCTCTTGGCTTAAAGATCGCTTCAATCGGTTGCATCGACCTCGTGCTCTTCCATTATGCTCTCGCACCTTCTGCTACTCAGCGCCTCATCGTGGGGCCGTTACACGCGGCAAGCTTAAATGTTTAGGGGGTACGGCCTGCGTAGAGAAAGCCTTGAATTCACTTCGGGATTCTGTCGTCACCGTGTCATTGATTTTGCATAAATTAAGTCTCAGCTAAAGACGCATCTGCTCCGCTTGACTTTTTCTACGCTAAGTAGTGCACTTGTCTTCTGTTTCTGCGTGCGTCGCGCGCGTGCTTACAAATGTACGATTCAGGATTGAGTACATGGTACTAACCACGGTCCCTACCAAACCAAGGCCCCGACGACATTTTTTGTGTGTTTTTGCAGGCTATTCTTAGCACTATATTTTGTGCTTGTGCATGCTTGTCCAAGAATGACACCTTGCATACTATCAGCCGTTAGTTATTGCTTCTCTTAATATTAATTATAGTAATGACACATTTGTAAAGCACTCCTTGCGAAATTAATCTATTTCTTGGCACTTTACATATACTGTTAAGGAAGCTTGATCATATGGTATAATAGCATGCACAGCGTCAACAAGAATAACATAGTTAGAGGTGAAATACATCGGGGGAGGGTGAACAAGCAAATATGGTTAGCGGCAGCATGCACAGTTTCAGTACGTATAAGCACACACAAGAAGAATCACAATTACCCACTAAATGCTGTGACAACGGCGCTCTTAGCTTTTTTAAATGTAATCAAGTCACGGGATGTTCTGACGCAAGTCGGGGGAGTGAATTCCAGGCTTTGGGAGCATACGAATTAAAGGCACGGTCTTCAAAGGATTTGAGGTTAGACGAGGCGTAGCTAAACGATTTCATTCAGAAAAGCGGGTACAATGCCGAGCCTGGTGGAGGAGTAATTCTGATAGGTAGGCTGTGGTCAGGGAATGAAGTGACCTAAAAGTGAGTGACAGAACCTTGAATTCGTAACGCTGCTTTATTAGAGCCAATTCAGGTCGGCAAGAGGGGGTGTGATGTGGCTTGCAATAGTTTGTAAAGCATGTAGGGAGTGGTTTTGTTATTTTGGCGTACTATTAAATGAAAGTAGCTCAATGTTAATCCCGTGATATAGCATCCACGCACTACGTTCGCTGTATTTTTGGCAAAGGAATTTGTTATACGCTAGCCAGTTTTATAAAATAAAAAATAATCAATTCAAATTATTATAAAGATTTAGGCACTGTGAAATGAGTTAAATGAGAGCGAAAAATACAGAAAGTGCCACATGAAGAGCTGCTGGGAAATATTGGTAATTAAAAGCCTCAAATTTCATAAAGATGAAGAAATCTTAGCTCACTTTTAGAGAGCTTAATTAAAAAAATTAATTAGTTTGAGATAGGGTAGCGTATTAATTTGCGGCGCCAAGATTATTTATTAAGGAGAATTTCCAGGATTAGGCATTTAGAGTCCATAATCGGATACCCAAAAAATGGCTACCAGATGAGCCCTGCTTCGCCAGCGATGGAGATTATCTGCCGATGACTTATATTTAAAGTAAAAAAATGAACGGCATTGGCTGATGCGCGTGCGGAGCTTACGTGCATTTCTTTACTCGCCGCTATCAAATATTTTCTATATCAATCAGTTCCTGACGATGCTTGGTCGTGCGGTAGGTACCCTCCAACCAATCTCGGGTTCGAGTCATGCATCATTTACTTATTTGTTCCATGCTGCAAGCTAAACGGTAGATTCTAAGTCTCTTTCCCGCAAAATGAATGAGACGGTTGAGAGTCAGCTAAACGTAGCTTGAATTTTTACGATACTGAAGAAAATTTGAAAGGAAATACAAACCGTTTCAGCCTGAAAGAGTACGCGCAAAGTTCACCGTAGATGCAGCGGCACGAAGTGGAGGTGAATGAGGCGGTGAACGAGCTAGGCTACGTCCTTAATGTATACTCCTAAAATAAGAATAATATATTAATAATAATACCTTTTAAAATAAACCCCGGAGAACTTAGTCTCCTTCTAGGTACAATACATATGCTATAAATGAAGTATGGTCGTATGATTACTGGTAATGTGCGAAGTGTCAGCATGCATAACATGGTTAGTAGGAACAAACATGCAACGTTTTAACGTGCGATTATGGGTACTGTTAGCACGTACAGTGTGAGCAAGCAAAAGCACACAAAGAAAATATCAGTTAAGTCGACTTTTTAACATAGTGTAGGCATAAGCGAGCGAAGCTTCCCCTGTAAGTTTCTCCTTGCTCGTGTTATGCTCCAAACTACTTTTTTAATAATAATAATAATGCACTTGACATTTGCCGTCGTATTCTGCAATAGTCAGAGGCGTAGGAAGGGGGTAGGAGGACAGATGTCCCCGGGCGCCAAGGCTAATAGGGCACCTCAAGGAAAAGGGATTACACATTATTGTAAAGCATTTTATAATAAAAATAATAATATTGCACTTGATAAAGCGCCCTCGGAGAACTTAATCTCTTTCTCGGCGCTTTACATTTGCTGCAAACTGATATGCAATTGAATAGTAAGTAAAATCATGCTTGAAAAACAAACAAAATGAATAATATGGTTAGGGGTGACATGCACAGGGTCAGCATGCGAATGTGGTTAGTGGCAGCATGCACAGTGTCAGCACGCATAATCACACGAAGGAAGAATCACAGGGACCCACTAAATGCTGTCCTAAATAGTTGTGTTTTTAAGTTTCTTTTAAATGTGGTCAGGTCATGGGATGTTCTGACGCAGGTCGGGAGGGAGTTCCAGGCTTTGGGAGCATACGAGCTGAATGCACGGTCTCCAAAGGATTTAAGTTTTGTACGAGGTATTTCCAGACTGTTGGATTCCGAAAAGCAGGTGGTACGATGCTTGGCCTGATGGGGTAGTATATCTGAAAGATAGGCTGGAGCCATAGAATGAAGAGACCTAAAAGCGAGCGACAAAACCTTGAAGTCAATCCGTTGCCTCACTGGTAGCCAGTGCAGGTCGGCGAGAAGTGGAGTAATGGGGCAACTGCAACGCTTACGACAGACAAACCTAGCTGCAGAGTTTTGCACCAGCTGCAAACGTCTGATCGCACATGCTGGTAGGCCAGTAAGCAGTGAGTTGCAGAAGTCAAGACGGGATGTCACGAATGCATGGACCAACTGGGACGTGGTATCCTTATTTAAACACTTGTAATTTTTTGTGAAAAATTTTCATGTGAGAATGTCAATCCTGATTTCAAGCAAGTCCTTGTTTCGATGGACTTGACTATAGCTGGCTAAGCTAGAAGCGTGTTTACAGACTTAGAACACGTAAAGTTCCTAGTAAGAGATTGAATTCACTGAGGGCCCTATATCAAATGCATTATTATTATTGTTATTATTAAAGTCACGAAGATCCATAAAATGTTGTTTGTAAGAGATGCTTTAGTGGCTTCTTTTTAAATGTCGTCAAGTGGGGGCATGTCGTGATATCAGTCAAGAGTGAGTTTCAAGCTTCTGGAGCATAAGAATTAAAGGCACGGTCTCCATAAGATTTTAGGTTCCTTTTGCTGTTTAGCCAAACTATTTGAGTCGGTAGAGCCGGTGGTACGCTGCCTAGCTTGCGTGGGGAGTAGTTCTGTTAGGTAGGCTGGAGTCAGAGAATGAAGAGACCTAAAATCGAGAGTCAAAATCTGGAAGTCGATGCGCTGCTTAATTGGGACACAGTGCAGGTCGGCGAGAAGTGGTGAAATGTGTCAACTGCGGATTCTCGCTACAGACAAGCCTAGCTGCAGAGTTTCGCACCAGTAGTATGTGCCTGATTGCACAAGCCGGTAGACCAGCAAGCAGTAAGTTACAGAAGTCGAGGCGGGATGTCACAGATACATGGTCCAATTTGGATTTAGTATCTGCCTGAGCAAGCCCAAACCTTAGCAATATTATGTAGCTGAATGTAGGCAGACTTGTCTGCAAAGCTGCCGTGCTCGTCTAGTGACAGGTTATTTTAGAAAATGCCACTTTTATTTCGTGCTGATGCTACTGAAGATATGCTGGCAGAGACGATTTTGAGCGTTTAGCTTTCCATTTCTGAATGATGCTTGGTTTTCCCATATATGTAAGTTGGCTTTATCTTCATTCAATTTTAAAATGTTACATGGATGGCAGAAATACGGAGCAGCAATAAGGAGTTGAGAGAATTTGGCGAGCTAGAGAGCGTGAGGTAGCAAAGTATAGGCACAGCTGCGAGACTTCAGCATAGAAGTGAAATATTATATTGTACTTGGCTATCACATCGGTAAGAGGGCGAGTACAAATTGCGAAACGAAGTGAACCGGACCAAGCACAGAGCTCATTGATGTAGTACATATACGGAAATACATATACAGGTCCCTCACATACACTAATACACACACACACACACACACACACACACACACACACACACACACACACACACATATATATATATATATATAGACTGGTTGAATTAAGTTTAAAGTACAGAACTTTTATATTAAATGCGAGCGAACTTCATAATAGAATTGTGCTAGAAGATAAGTTTATCCAGCGAAATCTTCCATTTTATTATTTAGTCTTGATTGACTAAAAGCGGAAGAATAAATGAAGCAGAAGTGGGCAGTATATATAAGGAACTATTTCATTGCTTTTTTCAAATTGTATAGCATTGGAATCTTGCAACAACTTTCCCTGAATCTTGACTCGTCACATTCTCAAGATTTTGCTGTGCCATTTTTTATTCTTTTTAAGTCAATTGGCCTTGCAATCCACACTCAGGCCTCAAAACTTACAGCGGCAGTAAAAAAATTCTGAATGGTCTATTTATTTGTTGAGCCGTGATGGCAAACTGGGTAAGGTGGTTGCTTTCACGACCTCGGTCCCGAGGTCGTGGGTTCTATTCCTGCGGTGGGTGATCTTTTATGGCCACTGCAAGCGGTGATGATGGCCGTAAAGGCTCTTCTGCCGCTACATAAAAGTGGCTGTTTAATCACTAGGATTTTTTTAAGCCCCAACTTTTAGGAGCAAATGTATTTTGCGATGAAATTTGTAACGAATTGAAATACGTTTACTTATTAAAGATTATTTAATGGATTTTCTCGTATTACTTTACATGTATAGTTTGTAATCAGAAAATACACTCATAACTTTTATATCCGCCCGCTGTATTAGATAATAATAATATTGCACTTGATAGATATTATGAATGAATTTTGCGTCAAGCACGTAAACTGTAGAATTTCAGCAGATTCTCTGAAAAGCACTGGAACCTTCAGCCGTGATAGCACACTGGGTAAGGCAGTTTCTTTTCAAGACCTCGGTCCCGAGGTTGTGGGTTCGATATCTGCTGGGTGGGGCGATCCTTTATTGCCGCTGCACGTGGTTGCGATAGCCGTGATAGCTCTTCTGTCGCTACATAAAAAAGGCTGTTAAATCAGCTAACGAAAAGTTCATTTGAGTCAAAATTCTACGTCACAACTCATTATCCTATTCTTAATACTAAATAAATTGATAATTGCTAGCGGAAATTTTGTTTAGATGCTTCTGATATTGTAAAACAGCATAGCTCAGTTTCGCTGTCAACTGTGCATTTGTAGCTCAGAGAGCCTCAAACCTGCTTGGCTGGTTTGGGGTGCGGTCCGGCGGCTGTGCTTTCCATAGTTTCCATAGATTTGCTTATCGTATGTCTATGACTTGTGTCTATGACTCGAGACGCAACTTCGTTATGATTGAGTGGGCCGGCAGCGGAGGCCCAATACAGATTCTTCGTGCTGAATGGACGCATTCGTGCTCCGCAGGCAGTGGTGTCATTGTGGCAGGGGGCGCAAACGTGCTAGTTTTCCTGTCGGGCTGCGTTTGAGTTCTTAGTTAATGCACAACATAATTTGCCATCTTTTTATACTCGCTTGAGTCATCATAGACAGCTTATGCGTCACCAGAAAAAAAAATCTGAGGCAATTTGGAAATTTTCTGACCCAGTTATCGGTCAGTCTTCATTGGATTGATACTGTTTATTCTCCGCGTTTTTCTTTATTTTTCACTTGTGAGTTGCCGGGTTTCCATTGATAGAAATGACCGCATTTTGCATTGAATTCCTCGCATCCCTGCCTTGCAGATGACTCCTCTTGCTTACTTGAATCACCGAAAGGGAGTTAGTGTCTAGTCAGAATGAACATAGTTGAATAACAATAATAATAATACATCCATATTGCGCTCTCAGATAACTTGATCTCTTTCTAAGAACTTTGAAAATGCTGTAAAGGAAGCAGGATCGATTTATTAATTTTAGCCTGCACAATGTCAACAAGCATTACATAATTAGACTTGACAAGCACAGAATCATCATAAAAATATGGTTAGTGGCAACATGCAAAGTGTCAGCACGCATAATAACACAAAGGACTAGTCACATGGACCCACTAAATGCCGTGAACAATAGATGCGTTATTGGCTTCTTTTGAAATGTCTACAAGTCAGGGGGTGTCGTGATGTCAGTGGGGAGTGAGTTCTAGGGTTTAGAAGCATACGAACTAAAGGCATGATCTCCAAAGGATTTCAGCATCACACGAGGTCTAGCGAAACGATTTTTATTCAGGGAAGCAGGTGGTACGATGCCAGGCCTAGTGTGGGAGTAGATCTAACAGATAGGTGAGAACCGAATAATGAAGGGATCTAAGAGTGAGTGACAGAACCTTGAAGTCAATGTGCTGCTTGACTGGGAGCCAGTGCAGGTCAGCAAAACGCGGTGTAGTCATTCAAGCTCAGAATAAATGGCCAATGATAGAGGTTTGGCTTTCGAATTAGTGGCTAGATTTAGGTTTACCTATTATTAGCAGGTGAGTCAGATATTGCTGAGAGTTATTGCAGCAAAACCAGCCAGTTTTCAACGATCCGAGGTTTCCAGCAGACAGTTTTTTGCCAAATCCATGCATACAAATACAAATACAAATAGTTGCTCTGCGGCGGCCGCCGCTCAATCTTACAGCACTTCTACGTGGTTTGATTTTGCTTGAGTATTGGGTAGCCTTTCAATCAATCTCCTCGAGTGACTTTGTACAAGATAGTGTCATCATCAGATCGCCGAAGTAAGCAATACCGTCAACAAGAGAGAAATTCGACACTGAATTTCTTTTGGCACGAATAAAACTTGTGCAATTAAAATGGCTAAAACCTCAGACAGTATAAATCTTAAAGTAATTCTAAATATAGTAAAGCAAGGTTTTCTGGATAAATGTAACAATTAAAATGAATGCAGAATGTAGCCGCATTCCCTATGCCCCGATAATTCACTTTGTGACTGTGCATATGTTCACTGTCGTGCGTGGCAGGCCACAGGCAAATATAGCCATTGCCAGCGGAATTAGTTGTAATATGAACAATAATAATAGTAAGTGTTTTACATAAGACCCTAAAAGAAGAAATGTCCATCCAGACACTGTACAGCTTTCTGCAAGAAAAAATGTGGACTGTGAGTTAATCATAAGCAATTTATCGTGATCTGAAAAGTATTCAAACGAGCACAAGAAGACTCTCAAGTCCACGTGTTAGCGGGACTTTTTGTTAGAAGTGTGCAGGACTTTTTGTTGGAAGTGTGCACATTTCAAGCACAGGTAAGCGTGCCAAGTAGGCAGGTAAAACTACACTTTCACCGGAGAGCAGAGAAAGCTGAGGGGAGCAGGCGCATCTTTAGCTGAGACTGAAATGACGTGATGTGCATGCAGGACGTGACAGAAGCCGGAAGCAAGCTCACGACTTTCGGTAAACACGAGTTTCAACTTAGTATTCGAAGCTGCGAGAAGAGCGAAAGCGAAAGGATGATGAGGCAATTGGAGAGCTACACAGACTGAAGGAGGAAGGAGAAAGAAGTATAGATAGCCTGGTGCGAACGAGGGAAGAAACCTTTCTGTCAAAGTGAACATCTTGAAGTGAATTTCAAGCTTAACAGAGAGCCGATAACGCTCGGACAGAAGTCGAATGACGGTGCGACACCTCGTGAACACACTGGCTAGCTATTTCTCAGTAAACCAAAAAGTGCTCACTTCGTAATGGCCTCCACGCGAAAATAAACTAGTGGTCTAGCTGGCAGTCGCTAGTCCGTTATTCGCCCGCAGTTTCCTAAGCAAGCTAAGCGAATCGTCTGCGTTGTTTCCTTTCATCTTTGTGCCAAATGGATGCTGTATTAGGTTATAGAGAAATGCGGACTATTCGCTTCGACCGCAAGTGAGACGATATGACCAATAGACGAATAACTTGAACGAATGAAGCATGAAACGAAATGCATGCTTAAAAAGCCTTCGGTAATTCACAAAATATCCACAATCGGCACAGTAATAGGGGATTTACTGCCGCTAAGCAACTCAGCAATTAATTGTGGAGCCACTTGTATGGACACCACTGAATTTATATCACTGCAAAAGGCTGCTTGCCTGTCTCAGCGTAACCTATGAGAGCCGCATTTCATCAGAAGCTGACCATTCTTTTCGGGGCTAACTTGCTTTGCTAACATTTCAGGGCTTATACGCTAGCAATAAATGCCCATTGGTTAAATTTCAGTGAGGATTAGCTACCTTGTACAAAGTGTTTTGGACTGCTTCGCACTGAAAAATTCCTGCCCGCCTCGACGCAATGACTGAAGTTGACATCATGAACACTGAAGTCATGAAATATCGTTCCCTCTCGCGGTGAGAACTCCAAGTATCGCTACAACAGGAACTAAAACACTAATGTTTACCTTTGCGGAACCTACCGAGAAAAACAGAGCCAGCCATACGTCGTGCGTGCGTGCGTGCTTGCATAAAAAAGCTCCTTTAGACGGGAGATTCTCTGGTAGAATTAGAATCCAATAAAGTGACTGTATTGGTTTGCGAACAATTGCATGGCACATTATTGCTTAAAATTATAATTATGCACAACATTTTTGAATAACTTGTTAAAATACCTTTATGAGGCTAGGGTCATGTTTGATCCCTGTTTAAGATATTGGGTCTGATTAATAGATTGATAGCCAACTTTTAGCCCTATACAATTCAGAAACCACTCAGGCTTTGAATTTGAAAGTCCTATCACAAAATCTCAGGCTATCACTTGATTAGCCTTTGTAGCTTATTAGAGCTGATACATGTTCAGATTCATTCGCATTTTATTAAATTGGATGTTTTCATATTAGCATATTTACCGCAACTAGTTTGAACAAATTTTTAAAACCTGGTGATCTCCGGAATGGTAGCAGCTACGCTGGCAATAGACTTATCTTTTTTAAAGTCCTTTAAATGTTCATACAGCGACCTATAAGATGCTCATCACTGTCTTCAAATTAGAAAGACAGTACACTTCCGTTTGCGTTGCACCTGCACTTGACAGCTCCTGGTTACTACGCTGGAAGGTTTTCATTACAAGGTCTTTAATTAAATCCCAAGTCAAAGCTTGGAAAGGCTCTGTTAATTTGGAAGGTCAGCCGAAGTCACAGTGAAGAAATTTCCTTACCGTGTCCCGTGAATTCGATTGGATAAACTTAGTGAACGCCATTGGGGCAGTAAGTGGAGACTCGAAGGAGCAGCGACCGCAATTAACTTCTATGCCTCAAATATCAGCAGCCAAAAGCATTCCGGCGTTCTTCTAGAGTAATGAATTATTTTTTACCTCTAAAATTAAGAGATGTGCCGCTTAGAATTTCTGCTCGTTTTAAAACAACTTCTACCACCAATAACGAAATGACCGATGATAAGCTGTTATTATTTAAAATAAATTATTTTTTAAACGGCATTTCAAATTTATTTGTTTATGCGATTATTACTGCTTGGTCTAACTTGCACAAAATGCAGTTTTGTTGATTATCAAGTTTTGTAATTAGGACTTTCCTCTAGACAGGGAAGCTCATTTACATGGTAAGACTGAAGTCAATATAGATGCTGGCACATTTTGGAAACAAATTCTTTGCAAAACTCTTACCGCCTCAAACGATGTCCTGAAAAACAGAATTTATAAAATTGTACATCTTAGTTTTTCTGAATTATATATATATATATATATATATATATATATATATTGGAGAATTGAGGAGCTCATCAGCAGAATCAATACTTTTGGACAAATCAAGTGTTATTCAGATTGCCCCATTTTACAGTAAAATACTCGAATCACAAATCAAGAATCTATCTCTCTCCGCCTGCACTTCTGTCTCTATTGAAACCTTCACTAACTGCATCTCTCTTGCTAAGCCAAACACTCGTCATTTTGATCCGGTTCTAACTGAGGTGCATGGACTTGCTCGAGCCCATCAACCAAATAGTATACATGCGGCCCCTGTTACTGGCAAAGCCATTGCCCTTTTGAAAGCTGCTTTAATCAGGCCACTTAATAAAAATCCGTCCCTTGATCACGTGAACCAAATTAACTATAGTCCAGTCACTATTATGCCATTGTTTTCGGAGGCACTGGAAATAAAATTGACCGACTAGCTAAGCAAGTGGTTCCGATGCTAAGCATTGGTTCCGATCCGTTTTCTCCATGCCTCAGTGACTTGAAGCTTTCTTATCGTTTACCTACCATTGGGGTTATCTTGTAATAGATTAGATCTATTAGGAAGAGCTTTTACAGATGAAGCTAATGGTGATTGGATGAGCCATGTCAGCCTTCAACGCTCGCACTTCTGCCTCATAGTGATGATGGTAAAATGAAGATAAAAATAATAACTTAGGGGAACCATTCAGAGCAGATACTGCAGTAAATCCCTAGAGAATTTCGCGATTAAACTGTCGCCTCCGAATGCAGCGAGGGTTTCACTGACAGACAACCGCCAGGCCAAACATCGTACCACCCGCTTTTCGGAACCCAAGAGTTTATCAATACTTCGTACAAACATCAAATCTTTTGGAGATTGTGCATTTAGTTTGTATGCTCCCAAAGCCTGGAACTCACTCCCGACTTGCGTCAGAACATCCCCTGACCTGACCACATTTAAAAAGAACTGAAAAACACACATATTTAGGACAGCATTTAGTGGGTCCCTGTGATTCGTCCTTCATGTGCTTATGCATGCTGACTCTGTGCATGCTGCCACTAACCACACTTGCATGCTGACCCTGTGCATGTCACCCCTAGCCATGTAATTCATGTTGTTTACCAAGCATTATATTACTCACCATTCAATCGCGTTTCCCTTTGCAGCAAATGTAAAGCGCCTAGAAAGAGATTGAGTTCTCCGAGGGCGCTTTATCAAGTGTATTATTATTATTATTATCATTAGACAGAATATACTGCATGCATACTGCCCACGGTGCCTTGCAGCGAATGCATCCGGAGCTCAGTGAGCAACGGATGCACTCTATATTAATTTGTTCTTGGCCTTAAAAGCTTTGCAGCATCCCGGACAAAGCAGAGCAAAAGCAAGAAATGGACGTTCTTCTACTTGATAGTTGCTACCCTTATCTGATGGCAGAGCCCCTGTTTATACAATCGCAAATAAAATATCAGAGCAACGTATTAATCATGGAGATACTACCTTCCAAAGTACACTCATACAGCATTAAGAACAGCTTGCAAGAGTGGTCTTTGAAGAGCAGTTAACGAGGAGCTTTAAAGTCGTACTGCTTAGCTCGCGATTCACAGAATACTAACGAATATTGTGCAGTGAACACGAAGCTTGGCTGGGATGGCATGATTGGCATTTCCACCACGGTTGTCAGCTGCCTTGCCCCAGGCACATGCAGGCCTCAGTCTTACAGAGCGAATACGCACACCGAGAACGCACTCGTTCGTCAGTACTGACACTTAAGCAGCCAGACCGCACATCCGTTCATAACCTACTGAGCCGCTCACGCTCTCCTCCGCTTTTGCACTTCCGCATTGGACAAACGGCCAATGGGTGGCGGTGGCGACGTTGGTGCGTACAAAGCATCGATCGGCCAGCATACAGCGTTCCTCGAACTAGGAGTAGCCGAAACCTGTATACAGCTTATACTGGCCGCTCCTAGCTTGCGGGAGCCCAGTAGCGGCCTACTTTTCGGGCCAGCCGGTCTTTCCGCTTCCGGCGCCTGTTGGAGTTCTCTGCGTCTTCTTTGAACAGAGTGGCTGACGTCGTGCGAAGCAGCACAGCCCGTCCGTGGGCACCACTCTGACGGACAGCAGGCCCAGCTGCATGCATGGTGAGCAGACGTTGCCTGACAGCTTTATGGCCAGACCAGGCACTGCTTTTAGGCTCCCTGCTTGCAGATTAATCCAATTAATTCACGAAAGGCAGCAGCAATTAACGAATAGTCTCCACGTGTTACCCAGGTTCAGCCATTTTAGATACCGTTAAAGCCTGGCCGACAGTGTGTGTCTCCCTCTTCACCTCACTAGGCGCATACATTGAACGAGGCAGTCAGTGTTCGATGTGGGCCTACTTTCAGTCAAGAAACATGGCCAAAATCAGGGCCTGCTTAGATAAAAATACGACCGCCAAAGTAATGCAATGCAATGTATTCTCGTCTGCAACTCCAAAGAGCAACAAAGACTGTTTGGCTGTTACAGAGGATATTTTTGCATAGCACACTCACAGCCTAAGCAGCTATCGGCACGAATTTGGTAGCCAATTAACTTTACCTCATGTGATAAAGAGAAACTGAAAAGCATAGCCGTAAAGAGATTCTGAAAAGCATAGATGAGTCAGGAGAACGGTTGAGATAGTGAGCACTACAGAAGTAGCACCTTAGAACGGTGTAAAAGTGCCATAGTGGTAGCAGGATAGTAGTTACCTTTGCTCTAGAATCGCTGAAGTAAGTTTCACAGTCTAGGACAGTATAGGCAGAGCTATAAGTATAATGCACTTGATAAAGCGCCCTCAGAGAACTTAATCTCTTTCTAGGCAATTTACATTTGCTGCAAAGGGAAACGTGATTGAATGGTGAATAATATCATGCTTGATAAACAGCATGTATAAAACATGGTTAGGGATGATATGCACAGGGTCAGCATGCAAATGTGGTTAGTGGCAGCATGCACATTGTCAGCACGCATAAGCACATCAATGACGAATCACAGGGACCCACTAAATGCTGTCCTAAATAGGTGTGTTTTTAAGTTCCTATTAACTGTGGTCAAGTCAGGGGACGTTCTGACACAAGTCGGGAGCGAGTTCCGGCTTTGGGAGCATACGAGCTAAATGCATGGTCTGCAAAGGACTTGAGGTTTGTACGAGGTATTGTAGACTGTTGGATTCAGAAAAGCTGGTGGCACGATGCTTGGCCTGATGGGGGAGTAGATCTGAGAGATACGTTGGAGCAAAAGAGTGAAGTGACATAACAGTGAGCGACAGAACTTTGAAGTCGATCTGTTGCTTGACTGGTAGCCAGAGCAGGTCGGCGAGCAGTGGTGTGATGTGGCAATTGCGACGCTCACGACAGACAAGCCTAGCTGCACAGTTTTGCACAAGCTGTAATCGCCTGATTGCAACTACCGGTAGGACCTAAGGCTTTCGTTGCCAACGGTCTTTAAGCGGAGAAGTGAGACAGGTAATATATCTTCCATAAAGGATCTGAGGGCAAGAGGAGGCTGAAACTAGTGGAGCAGTTCAGCTAGATATGAAGAAGCCAGGCAATGAAGGGTATCGTGAGTCAAAGTAAGAACTTTTCTCTCTATCCGTTGCTCAACCGGCATCCATACAAGCTCTTTTAGCAAAGGAGACACGTGCTCAAACCTCTGGGACTTGAAGACAAGCCTTGTAGCCATATTCATAGCCAGCTGCAGTGGCCTAGTTGCTTTCTTTGGTAGCCCAGCCAAAAAGGAATTACAATAATCAAGCCGAGACAAAACTAAGGAGCTAGTTAGATTTTTTACAATCCACTGTGGAAGACAACTCCTAATCTTGGATAGGAATCGGACGTGATGGCTAGCTGCAGAAGCAGTCTTCTGAATGAAGCTTTTAAAATTGAGGCAGCTGTCGAAAACGACACCTAAATTTTGAGCACGTGGTGATGGTCGCACAACAGCATCACCTATTCGAAGAGCAAAGCCTTTTAATCCAGCCGCACGCTTAGGGTGTCTTATGAGCATCAGTTCGTTTTTATCTTCATTTAGTTTCAAGAATTTTTCCGACATCCAGGATCAAATTTCGGCAAGGCGAGCATTCAGTTTCTCAGTTGCTGCCGCAGATTCCGACGGTTTGAATGACAAATACAGCTGAGTATTGTCAGCATTAAAGTGCTATCCTATTCCATGGGCCTTAATCACTTTTCCCAGAGGTGGAATATAAATTGAGAACAGCAAGGGACCGAGTATGGACCCTTGAGGGACTCCACAGGTGACCCGTCTCGTGTGTGAGAAATGACCCCCACACGACACGCATTGAACACGATCAGACAAGTACGATTTAAACCAGGCGAGTGCCTCGTCTGCCAGACCGATCGTTGTTCTCAGTCGTTCAAGAAGAACACCGTGATCAATGGTGTCGAAGGCAGCTGACAGATCTAGCAGAGCTAGGGCAGTGACATTCCCGTCATCGTTGCATCATAAGAAGCCACTGATTACACGAAGATGAGCAGTTTCAGTAGATCTGTGTCGTTTTAATCCTGACAGAAAGTTTTCTGAAAGTTTATTCTGTTCAATGTGCTGAGCGACAATCTTCTCAAGAATCATTAATAAAAAAGAAAGAATGGAAACTAGGCAATACTTTGAAAGGACCCCTATACCTGATCTAGGTTTTTCAAGTACCGGTCTAACGATGGCCGATTTGAAAGACTCGATTGCTATTTTATTTTCCACAGAAGCATTACTAATCTCAGTTATTGCCAAGTTGGTCTGCAAGTGAAAAAACAGAGATAGTGGAAGAGAATATTTAAGTGACGAGCTCTTTTTATTAGCCTTTATTCAGAGTCACATCGCATGCAGAACCTCAGAAAATCTCTTTAGGAAGGTCAAAGGTTGCGACTCAAAATTGACAGGAGTCAAATTAATCCAGGGCATCGCGGGTACTGCACTGCAATGGCTTAAGTCCTACCTCAGTGAAAGACTCCAGAGCATTAATGTGAACGGCAAAAGGTCATCATAGGAACCATTGAAGTATGGGGTACCACAAGGCTCCGTGCTCGGCCAGTTTCTTTTAACTGTTTATGCTCTCTCTCTTGCCCATGTGATTGGCTGGCACAACCTAGACTTTCACTTCCATGCAGATGACACCCAGTTGTACCCTTGCTTTGATCCCTCACAGCCCTGTAGCATGTCGAATTCTGTCGACTCCCCTGCTGCGTGTATTGATGACATATGCAGATGGGTGGCAGCAAACTTTCTTACTTTGAGCGATGATAAAACAACTTCCTTGTTATGGGCAAACCAAGTGTGATTAAGAAATTTGAAAATCTAGTACTCAATCGGTTGTTCCAGCATGTCTCTTGCTGAATCTGCACGAAATAATTGCGTCCTATTTCAAAGTGACCTTTCATTAGACGACCACATCAGTTCCACAGTCACGTCTGCCTGCTTTCAGCTACATAATATTGCTGAAATTCGGGCTCGCTTAGGCTAGGATACTCGATCTAAATTGTTCCATGCATCTGTGACATCTAATCACGACTTCAGTAACTTATTGTGAGCTGGTATACCGATCTGTGCAATCGGGTGCTTAAAGTTGACACAAAAAATCTGCATCCAGGCCTGTCTGTCGTGAGCAGTTGCCACATCTTACCACTTCTCACCGACCTGCACTCACTCCAAGTCACGCAGTGCATCGACTTCAAGGTTCTGTCACTCATTTTTAAGTCTCTTCATTCTTTGGCTCCAGCGTACCTATCAGATCTACTCTCCCGTCAGGCTAAGCATCATACTGCCTGCTTTTCTGAGTCTAATCGTTTATCTATACCTCGAACGAGCCTCAATTCCTTTGGAGACAACGCCTTTAGTTCGTATGCTCACAAAGCCTGGAACTCACGTTCGACGGGCGTCACGACATCCCAGACTTGACGACGTTTAAAAAAGCTAACAAGCTTATATTTGTCACAGCATTTAGTGAGTCTTTGAGATTCGTCCTTTGTGTGCCTATGCGTGCTGACACTATGCATGATGCCACACACCATAGTTCCATATCACCTGTACCCATGTTAATTTTTTTACATGGTTCACGCTACCTCTGAACATATAATAATGCTTCCTTCACAGCACAGGCAAAGTGCCTAGAAACAGATTAAGTCCTCTGACGGTGCTATGCAAATATATTATAGTAATAATTGTTATTATCTATATAAAAGCATTAGTGCATGCCTTTCTTCTTGACTTGACTGAATTCTTAAAATCTACTCATAGCGGAATAGAGTTCAGTAGCTCCATGTCTTGGTAACTCCTATGGCCCATGTCTAGATGGAGACCAGCCTAGTTTGACACTCTGCCTAGCCTGATGGAGACTAGCTGCCTAGTCTGACACGAGGCTTAGCAGTCAGCTCTGAATCTACTTATAACGAAACAACACACTTGGTGCCACTCAGTGACTCAGCAGACATAGCGGCTGGTGACATCATTTTCTGTTGACGGTGGCAGCTGCTGTTGAGGAGCGACCAGGACGACACTGCAGGTTTCGACGATTTCCACAGCCTGCACTCTCTTGGCTACATGAATTCCTGCTAACCTATTCTTAGAGTTATTGACCTTCGCTGAACCCATTGAGCGAAACGAGCCACTACAGGTTTGAAAACAGTCGAAGGAGCAATTCCACACAAGTATATAAATATATGAAATCTTTAAACCTACAAAGTAACCATCAATAAGTATTTTGAGCAAATCGATCCAGAGTCAGCACTGCTGCAAGTGCATAATGAATGACCTTCTGTCAAATACTGACTCTGGTAGTCTCTCTTAGGTCTACTGGCTCTCTCGGCAGATCTTTATACCCTCGGTTCTCATGTCCTCATTTCGCCCCTATCCTCTCGCCTACGCATTAGAGACACTGAGCTTCGTGGTTTAGGTCCTATCTCAGTGGGATAATTTAGAGAGCAAATGTTGTCAACGGCCAACTCGCATCAAGCGAGTCTTTACATTACCGATTGCCTATGGGATCCGTCTCACGTTCACTTATTTTCCTAATTTGTATTTTGAATTTATAATGAATTGATAATGAATATAATGAATGAATTTATACTTTTCCTTTGCTGATGTAGCCCCTGATGTATACCAGGATATAAGGACATAAGGACATACTCTCAATTTTATGCAACCGATGCACAGCTGTACTTGTGCTTTGATCTTACCCCGTTTTCGTCATCTCCAATTCGGTCAGGTCCCATGTAGCATGTTTTGCTGACACTAGCAATTGGATGAAATAAGCCATGTTAAATTGAATGACAACACCCCCAAATTCCTGGCTATGAGCTGACCTAGTGTTACTCAGAAATTGAACAGCCTGAGCATAAAAACTAGGACAGAGTAAATCTTGTGTAGCTCTTCACGCGATCTGAGTTTATAGTTATTAAAGGATTTTTCACTAGGGAAACAGATTAGATCCACAGTCTAGTCTGCCTACTTTCAGCTACGGAACATGGCTCAGATTTTGACTTGCTTGGACATTGATATCTCAACCCAGCTAGTTCACGCGCAATCCCGTCAAAACTTCAGTAAAAATTTGCGGCTGGTAAGGCACTGTCACCGTCTGAGTAGGCGGAGTCGGGAGCCAGCTGGAAATAGATGAGTCGGTCGAGAACAATGAAGCGGTGGCGACCCTGTACGAATAGCAGCATGCGGCTGGCCAGGCAAGGAAGCTTAGGGCTAGAGCCAGAGCGGTTTATTTGTTTAATCACCAGGGGTCAAGGTAAACCGCCGACGTCGGAAGTCGCTCATTTGGCTCGGTAGATGGGCTAAAGACATACACTACGGACGTAGGGACGAGAGAGCATGCACCAATCAATCAATCCGCTGATGAATCAATCACTCTTGGTCTCAGACACTGGCGGGTAGGAGCTGCTAAAACCTGCCGATGACTCAGGCTGTTCTGTCGACTGTAACAGTGGCGAGGCACTGATCTTGTCTTTAGTTTGTATGCATGCGCACCGCTTGTGGATTAATCATTGATGCTCAAAATGGGTAATGGGTGACTGTGAAATGTTGAGCTCGTCCCAAGCAGAGAGTGAGGGTTATTGCAATGCAACGTCAAGCGCGAGCTGATTGAACAGCACCACCGCAGGGAGCAGCGTTCGAGACCTAAGCACCGTTCAAGGTCACAAACGCTCGCTGTGCCTACGACGCTTGCTAAGATGCTGACCCTCGGAGGCCGATTCCCGAGATCTACCTCCATGACCAACGAAACACGTCGGCCTTTAGTCAAATGAACGCACTGGGAAGCCGCGAAGATTCGCTATCGCCACGTAATCCTTGGCTTTGCCTTGGCTGCCGCACGAACCCACTCCAGCCTTATCAAACCTCTCCAAATCCTCGGTGGATCGCGTAGCTGTCTCTCTCTCTCTCTCTCTCTCTCTCTCTCTCTCTCACTCTCTCTCTCTCTATTTCTCATAAACGAGCTGCTCACTGCCTGTGGTGCCATAGTAGATGTACATTACACGTCTATTACGCGTTACTCCCGAAAGTACTGGTCACTGAAGACAACGCTTCGCCATCTTCCCTCGTGACGCAAGTGGGCTATTTTGTAGCGGGACGAAGGGAAGGACGGATTTCTCGCTTATCTTCTTTTCAAAAAATAGCTGCTGGCTTCCGCTGCTAATCTCTCAGTTCGCAATATATGTTACTATTTTATGCAATATACTACTTCCTTTCGTCGACGGCCGTATGTGTCTACCGATCGAAAACTGAAAAGATTATAAAAAAAAATACTAGCCGATTTTTTACAGCCTCTTTTGTATAGTGACAGAAGTGTCTTTACGGCAATCCTCACCGCTTGCAGTGCCTAAAGAGTCGCCCACCACAGGATTCGAACCCACGACATTGGGGCGATGTCGGGAAAAGCAACCGCCTTACCTAGTGAGCCATCACATCTCATCGAAACCTCCAGGTCAGCTGAAGCTACCAATTAAAAAGACTGGCATCTTTCTGACATGAGTTTTAATGTCAGTCGCAATTATTTAGCTTCGTAGCCTAATCACTATTTAAATTTAAATTCTTTTTAAATGTTAACGAGTCAGGAGATGTCGTGAAGCAAGTCAGGAGTGAGTTCCAGGCTTTGAGAGCATACGAACTAAAGGCATGGTTTCCAGAGTATGAGGTTTGTGCGAGGTATGGATAAACAGTTAGATTCCAAAAAGCGGGTGGTGCAATGCTTAGCCTGGTGGGGAAGTAGATCTGATAGGTAGGCTGGAGCCAAAGAATGACGGGACCTAAAAGTGAGTGACAAATCTTTGAATTCTATGCGTTGCTTTACTGGGCGCCCGTGCCGGTCAGCGAGAAGTGGTATGATGTGGCATCTTCACCGCTCACGACAGACAAGCCTAACTGCAGCGTTTTGCACCTGCTGTAAGCAAGAAAGTGCACAGACCAGTAGGCCAACTAGCAGTGAGTTACAGAAGTCAAGACGGGATGTCACAAATGCACGGACCAATTTAGACGTGGTCCTCCTGCCTAAACAAGCCCAAATTTTAGCAATGTTATTTAGCTGAAAGTACGCAGACTTGACTGTGGAGTTACTGATAGCAGGAGTCACGATACGCTTGTCTATGCCATGCTTACACTACATGCTATGCATGGCTGTATACCAGTGCTCACATCTGCATAGTTTATATACTTTTATGCGTTGTAAGTATCTACACACGTAACTTTACGCGTGCATATGCGTGTGCAGAAAACAAATCTATGTGCTATTGGTTACACTTTAGCTTTCTCAATCAGCCAGGTTATCAGAGTTTGTTGGGTATTATTAGCGGTTCATGAGTTGCTAAGAATTACGAGTAGGACATGCCATAATTGAGGGTTTAGGTTGTGATAAAATATCATCTGAAGTAATTTGCTTAGAGCCGTACTTCATGATTGTGCGTTGTTCAGTTGGCCTCACTCTGGTTGATAATTATGGAGCTTCAAGTGAACAGCATAAACTCTTTCTTGAAGCATATGCGACCAATCGCTAGAATCGCTGCCATGCTTTGCTGTCGCCATTATACCTGGGTGCGTCGATGCTGCTGCAGCTATTCGTTGGCTGCCCTTCAAGGTGCTAGCTTCACCAGTATTCTGTCACGCGTACGCAAGAGCTATCACCCATCCAGATGCAGCTTTTTGAAATGACTTTAGTTCTGGAGAAAATGCACGCACATTCGCAACATTTGATGTCAGATGTGAGATGGTCTCTGCTCCAAATTCTCTAACTTCGATAAATACTGCTTTGAAATTTGCCTAGTTTTGGGTAAGCACTACTTCGTAATTCACACAGTTTAGAGTGATGATTTCTTTTTCGAATTCCGCATTCGTTCAGAGAAAGCAGCTATTTCAGCTTTCAGGAATCGCTTCAGCTATTAGTAAATATCAAAATTCAGACAAGTCAACATGAAAAGGCATGCACTTACACTGTTGTATAGGTGATAATATTAATTATAATAATAATACACTTTCATTGCGCCACCAGATAACTTAATCTCTTTGTAATAATAATAATAATAATGCACTTGATAAAGCGCCCTCAGAGAACTTAATCTCTTTCTAGGCGCTTTACATTTGCTGCAAAGTGAAATGCAATCGAATGGTAAAAAAAATCATGCTTGAAAAACAAACAAAATGAATAACATGGTTAGGGATGATATGCACAGGGTCAGCATGCAAATGTGGTTAGTGGCAGCATGCACATTGTCAGCACGCATAAGCACATCAAGGACGAATCACAGGGACCCACTAAATGCTGTCCTAAATAGGTGTGTTTTTAAGTTCCTTTTAAATGTGGTCAAGTCAGGGGATGTTCTGACGCAGGTCGGGAGGGAGTTCCAGGCTTTGGGAGCATACGAACTAAATGCACGGTTTCCAAAGGATTTAAGGTTTGTACGAGGTATTGATAAACTCTTGGGTTCCGAAAAGCGGGTGGTACGATGCTTGGCCTGATGGGGTAGTATACCTGAGAGATAGGCTGGAGCCATAGAATGAAAGGACCTAAACGGAGCAACAAAACCTTGAAGTCGATCCGTTGCTTGACTGGTAGCCAGTGCAGGTCGGCGAGAAGTGGAGTAATGTGGCAACTGCGACGCTCACGACAGACAAGCCTAGCTGCAGAGTTTTGCACCAGCTGCAATCGCCTGATCGCACATGCTGGTAGGCCAGTAAGCAGTGAATTGCAGAAGTCGAGACGGGATGTCACGAATGCATGGACCAACTTGGACGTGGTATCTTTATCTAAACAAGCGCAAATTTTAGTAATGTTATGAAGCTGAAAAAATAGGCAGATTTGACTGTGGAGCTGATATGGTCGTCTAACGAGAGGTCACTATGGAATATGACACCTAGATTTCGAGCTGATTCAACTGGACATATGCTGGCAGAACCAATTTTGAGAGTCAGCCTTTCCAATCTCTGAATCACACTGGTTTTGCCCATAACTAGTAAGTTATTTTTATTATCGTTTAGTTTTAGAAAATTTGCTGCCATCCATTTGCGGATGTCATCAATGCACGCAGCAAGTGAGTTGAGAGAATTTGAGGTGCTTGAAGGCTCGGAGGGATCAAAGCAAAGGTACAACTGAGTGTCATCCGCATAGAAGTGAAAGCCTAGATTGTGCTTGGCAATCACATTAGCAAGAGGCAGAGTATAAACCGTGAAAAGAACCGGACCAGGTACTTTACATGTGCTGTAAAGGAAGTTAGATCATATAGTTAGTGGTAGTGTGCACAATCTCAACAGCCATAGCGTGGATAGAAGTGGCATGCATAGGGTCAGCATGCAAATGTGGTAGCAGCATCGTGCCCAGTGTCAGCACGCACAATCATACAGAGAACATATCAGAAAGGCCCAGTAAATGCTATGATTAACAGTGCGTTTTAGCTTCTTTTTAAATGCTCGCCAGTCAGGGGATGTCATGACGTCAGTCGAGGGTGAATTCCAGGCTTTGGGAGCTTACGAACTAAACGCACGGTCTCCAAAGGATTTGTGGTTAGTACGAGGTAGTGGTAAACTGTTGGATTCCGAAAAGCGGGTGGTATTTACCCACACCCTATATAAACCTCAAATTCTTTAGAGATCGTGCCTTAATTCGCATGCTCTCCAAAGCCTCGAACTCACTCCCGACTTGGGTTACAACATCTCTTGACTTGTCCACATTTAAAATAAACTAAACACGCGTCTATTTATCACAGCATTTAGTGGTTTCCTGTGATACGTCTCGTATGGGCTTATGCGTAGTGACACTGGGCATGCTGCCACTAACCATAATTTCATGCTGACCCTTTGCATGTCACCCCTAACCATGTTATTCTTGTTGTTGATTGAGCATGCTACCACTAACCATTCAATCGTGCTTTCTTTTGCAGCAAATATAAAGTGCCTAGAAGGAGATTGAGTTCCCTGAGGGCACCTTATCGAATGTATTATTCTCATTATTTATAAAATTCTTATTATAAGCTCAGTATGATGGAAACGGAAACCAAACAGACGGTCTTGAAAATTTGGGTTTACAATTTTTCAAAAGAGTATGTAACTAGCTACAGGTGTCCGAGTGCACGTGTCTGATACCTTCTCTTTAACTGATTCTTCTCAACTGATTTTGGGGATGAGCAAAGGGGACCATTTTTCCTGTGCGGTTTGTTCGTTTTGAAGAATGCGAGCACGAAGACGTGCTTTCGAGGCTGCATGGTAATCTGTTGAGGTTGTGAGCTGTTGCTCCGATACTGGCCAAGAAAGTTTATTGACCATCGGTCATGCAGCCCATGGTTGCAATTGCTACGAGTCACGTGACTCCTGCTAACTCTCGTTATTTACCCAATGAGAATCCGTGTTTCGGGAATGTACAGCGAACCGAGATGCTATGCCTTGTATGCATATGCTTTAAGGTGAGGGTAAAGGCCTGTTTGTGAGTCACCCGGTTCCTAAGTTTCGATTGAAAAGATTAAGAAGAAACCTTCTTTAACACCCTATGAGAATCTCTTTCAAGGCATTTTACGTATCCTGGAACGGAACCGTGTCAATACATTCTCTATGTAGTTTTGTCGACTTTGGAAATGGGTTGTCGATTACTATCATTCACTAGAGGTTTCAGCTTGGTCAATGGAATATCTTGATATTCGCTCTGCCGCATCTCAACCAACACCTTGCAATTACGACCATGCCACGTTCACTGAATCGGTGTATCTTACAAGAAAATGAGTTGGATTTAAAGCTTTTATTCACAGTAACTTAATTTGTAATTGCATTTCGGATTTCAGCTAGTGAATGGGTGCTCAGCTAAAAGATCGGATAGATTTAACTCATGATACCCTAAAGGCTGTCTTTCTGATTGAATGTAAACATGGCAGAATTTGATTGGCAAGACCTTCCAAAAATGAACAGGTCAATTTTCAGCGACAACATATAATATGATTCATTTTCATAGCACCCTAAGAGAACTTAAATCTCTATTTGGGCACTTCACATATGCCACGGGGCTCGAGCCCACGACCTCGGCCATCAAGTACATTCGTCTTGACCTCGATTGGGGAGAGCATCTTAACCACTGGCCGGCGATCACTTGTGAGAAAATACAAAGACTTTTGCTCCTCCTCAGATGGAGTGCTCTAGCTTGAAATAGTTTTTAAGTACATTATGCGATGGAGCTGAGGCTCACGGTCTCCGCCAGTCTTTAGCCATGAAAAATGCTTGTGGTCCGATCTTAACGTGAGCAAAGCTGACTATTTAGACACGTATTGTGCCCAACTCGAAGCACCCACGTCTATCGGTGATGACGATGAAGTGAAAGCAGCTAGAACAATCGCTGTAAAGAACATGTACACAAATCCTTGGTAGAAATGCATGTAAGAGCTTGAAGAGGAGGTGAAGTCAAAAGTTAGCACCTACAATAGGTGGTAACGTTAGGTTTCTTTTCATCCTCCTAGCCCATAATATTTACTAGGACTCTTTTATCATCCATGCCGAGCGCGATTTTGACTTAAGGAGGAAAAGAAAATTTGGCATGCTAAAGAACCAAGTATCGATAGTTGGTATTTGAGTTTTCACAGTTGATTAATATATATATATATGTTTCCTTAGTTGTGATCGCTAGGAACCTGATATGTCATTCTCTGTGGCTTAGGCCTTATGAAGGACCCCTTGGAGTGATGATGAGCGAGTTGCATTTGACGGCCCATCCTCTGAACAGGTAGCCCCTGTGTGGCTGTGGAATATATAGCTATACGTGTATGACATGGGCTTTTTATTATTAATCTATTGGCGTTCGTGATTGCTGACATGCTCTGATATCATAACTATAATGTCGTGCGTTCGTTGGTGATGCTTCTATGACTTTTTGCATGTGTTTCGAGGTGCAAGCTTCATCCGTATCTATCACTTCGCTTCACAGACGTGTACAATAACGTGCACTGTGTTCGCTGAGTGGACTGTATGGCTGCAGCCAGTACATACGTGTTTGTAAATTTTCCAAAATAAAGTTTCTTCTCTCATAGTATATCCATAATAATCTATCCAATGTGCGTACACACTCATACACACACGTGAGAGTGTGTTTTGTGGGTGTGTGTGTGTGTGTGTGTGTGTGTGTGTGTGTGTGTGTGTGTGTGTGTGTGCGTGAGTATGTGTGTGAGTACGTCATTTATTGCCGCATATTTATAGAAGTTTTATGAATGTTTTTTAACATGATGCATCACTCTAATATATAATCATTTTGGGTGCCTTTCTTAAAATAGATGTTGAAGCCCTATATACTTAAATATGTTAGTGGTTATTATTCTTTGACTGTGGCATTGTCCCCTAAATGAAAATATGGCTCCACTACTGGGCGAGGCCATATTAAGCAGAGAGCGAAGGAATTTTTCATCTTGTGCCTACATCGCATGAGCGAAACCTCAAGCTACATAATGGAGTGCTTACAACAGTGTGGTACAATAAGCCTTGGAAGACGCAGAAGGAAAAGCGGGATGCAGGTAGAGCACTTTAGACAGTCTCGTCAGCTCGTCACTCTCTGACTTAAGTTAAGGAATGATATTTCACTATAAAAAGTAGTCTTTTTTCGTTAGGTATTTTTTTGTTATTTTTTAATTGCTTATGCCTCAGAAGTATGGAAATAGATCGTTATGCTTTTCAACATTGGCTTTTTTTTACCAGGACCATAATTAATTTGAACTTCAGCCATTTCCGATGAGAAGCTGACAAATTCGCATATAGTCAGATGAACGGCAAATGTATCAACAAGTAGTTACCCTAAGTCATACAAAAACAATGACCACCGAATAGGATTCTGAAATGAGTGGATATAATTAAAAGAATTAATTCATTTGTATAGCGCCCTGCCAGAACTTAAGTCTCTCTTCAGGCGACTCACATATGCCATGGGGCTCGAGCCTACAACCTCGGCCAGACCTTGGTCGGGGCAAGCACCTTCACCACTGGGCTAGTGATTACGCTGCAAATCGCTTTCTCGAAGCAGCCCCAAATGTCTCCTTTCAGGTTTTCATGACAAAAAATCCTTGGGGATGATGTGCAATGTGAAGTATATCGTGATGAAAGTGCTCACCTTGCTCCTCTTAGCTCCAATTTTGACTTTGAATTTTTAATAATAATAAAAATACATTTGATAAAGCGCCCTCAGAGAACTCTATCACTTACTAGGCGCTTTACAATTGCTGCACAGGAAGCACGATCGAATGGTTAGTGGTAGCACGCTCAATCAACAGCAAGGGTAACATGGTTGGGGGGTGACATGCACCGGTCCACATTTAAGTGTGGTTAGTGGCAGCGTGTAACAGTGTCAGCACGCATAGCACATCGGAGGGACCTACTAGATGCTGTCATAAATAGATACATTTTTAGTTTCTTGTAAAATATGGACAAGTCAGGAGATGTCGTGACGTAGGTCGGGAGTGAGTTCAAGGCTTTGGGAACTAAAGGCGTGGTCTCCAAAGAATTTGAGGTTCGTACAAGGTACAGTTAAACATTAGCTTCCGAAAGTCAGGTGTTATGATGCTTAGCCTGGTGGGAGAGTAGATCTGATAGGTAGGCTGGAGCCAAAGAATGAAGAGACCTGAACGTGAGTGTGACAAAACTTTGAAGTCTATGCGTCGCTTGACTGGGAGTCAGTGCAGGTAGTCGAGAAGTGGTGTGATGTGGAGACTGCGAAGCTCATGACAGACAAGCCTGGCTGCAGAGTTTGCACTAGCTGTAAGCGCCTTAAGTGCACAGGCCGGTAGGCCAGCAAGCAGTGAATTAGAGAAGTCAAGGCGGAATGTCACAAAAGCATGGAGCAATTTAGACGTGGTATCCATGCCTAAAGAAGTCCGAATTTCAGCAATGTTACCGACTTGCAACGGCTGCCCATCAAGCAGTACATCAAATTCAAGGTTCAGTCACTCTCTTTTAGGTCCATCTATTCTCTTTCTCCAGCCTACCTATCCAAACTAATTCTCAATCGAGCCAGGCATTGCATCCATTGATCATTTGAGTCAAGTCATTTAGCTACGCCTCGAACCAATCTCAGATCCTTCGGAGACCTTTAATTGGAATGCTCCCAAAGCATGAAGCTCACTCCCGACTGACGTCACGACATACCCTGACTTTACGACAATTATATTTTAGTAAAAGAATAGCACCTGTTTATCGAGCAGTTGCTGGGTTTGAGTGTACCATCTTTTCTTTTCTTACATCGTAAAGCACCTACAAAGAGAATTCTTTGAGGGGACTTTATCAAATGTATTATTATTATTATTATTATCATTTGTTCAGATAATATATATGTTACTAATCGTATTATACGATAAAAAACTAACAATACTGACATGCTCACTATAGAGCATTTGTAAAGTGACTATAAAGAGATTAATTTCTTTAAGGGAGCTACGCAAATGTCTCATTGTTGTTATTCACTGGGACTACAGATTATTCCTACAAACTAGACTTACACATGAGATTCATCACTAGAAAAATTGTTGCAGAAGCAAGCTCATCTTGCCTTCTGAAGAGGTTGGAAGCAAGTTGGTAACTCTTTCTCTAATCTGCTATTTTAACACTTTCATCTAAAAAGTTTCAATCCTTGATCTCGAGCGTCATAAGCTCTGCATTTGACCGAGTAAGAAAGACCACGGTCTCTGATTGGAGCGTTGAGGTAGTACTGGCTGGGGAACTATGGCTTCCTCAGCCGCACCCGTGAAATACGAATCTGAACCTAGAATATTCTCTCGACTACCTGAATTTCAGCTTTCTCCTGAAGATGGCCGATCCCTCTCCTGGGGGTAGGAATGAAAAGTTCATGGTAGTGCGGTACTGCGGCGATGGATGAAGGAATGTGAAATTGCATGAGAGGTGACACGCATTTACCGACTAAACATTGGGAATGAACCGCCATTATGGAATAGCAGTTGTTTAAGTGGTCACTTCGTTGGCACCAGTTTCTTAAGATAGAAAAATTAACAGCTCTCTTTTCTTTCTACCCTGTACTCAAATCACCAATATATAGATTTAAAAATATAATAAAAAATACTATCGTGCAAGCAATTCCATCAAGCGCAAAGGAACCGTTCATCGGGATTTCAAGAGTTCTCTTGCAACGCTCAAATGTTAGTTGGGGTAAAATTAATTCTTACTGCTTACTGGCATAGCGGCATGTGCGATCAGGCGATTGAGGCTGGTGGAAAACTCCGCAGCTAGGCTTGTCTGTCGTGAGCGTCGCAGTTGCCACATCACACCACTTCTCGCCGACCTGCTCTGGCTACCAGTCAAGCAACGGATCGACTTTAAGGTTTTTTCGCTCACTTCATTCTTTGGCTCCAGCCTATCTCTCAGATCTCTTCCCCCACCAGGCCAAGCATCGTACCACCCGCTTTTCGGAATCCAACAGTCTACAAATATCTCGTCCAAACCTGAAATCCTTTGGAGACCGTGCATTTAGTTTGTATGCTCCCAAAACCTGGAACTCCCTCCCGACTTGCGTCACAACATCCCCTGACTTGACAACATTTAAAAATAACTTAAAAGCACACCTATCTAAGACGGTATTTAGTGGGTCCCTGTGATTCGTCCTTCATGTGCTTACGCGTGCTGGCACTGTGCATGCTGCCACTAACCACACTTGCATGCTTACCCCGTGCATGTCACCCCTAACCATGTTATTCATGTTGTTTGTTTATTAAGCATGATATTACTCACCATTCAATCGCATTTCCCTTTGCAGCAAATGTAAAGCGCCTAGAAAGAGATTGAGTTCTCTGAGGGCGCTTTATCAAGTGCATTATTATTTTTATTATAGCAACAATAATACATTTGTATAGCGGCATCCAAGAATTTGGTCTCTTTCCAGACAATTGAGATTTGCTGTAAAGGAGGCATGATTGAATGGTTAGTGATAATATGCATGCGTTTAGCAAGCATAACATGGTTAGAGGTGACATTCGTAGGGTCAGCATGCAAATATGGTTAGAGGTAGCATACCCAGCGTCAGCACAAATAAGCGCCAACAAGAGAAACCATATGGACCCACTAAATGCAGTAATTAATGGATGAGTTTTGGCCTCTTCTTCAATGTATTCAATTCAAGGAATGCCGTGAAGCCAGTCGGAAGTAAGCTCCAGGCTTTGAGATCATACGAGGCACGGTCTCCAAAGGACTGGATGTTCGTACGAGGTGTAGGTAAGCGATTAGATTAAAAAAAGTGGGTGGTAAAATGTTTAGCCATATGGGAGAGTAGATCTGATAGGTAGGCTGGAGCCAAAGAATGAAGGCACCTAAAGTGAGTGACGGAACCTTGAAGTAGATGCGCAGCTTGACTGGGAGCCGGTGCAGGTAGGTGAAAAGTGGAGTGATATGGCAACCGCGATGTGGCGTGATATAGCAACCTTACTACTGACAAGCTTAGCTGAAGATTTTTGCACCAACTGTATGCGCCTGATTGCACAGGCTGGTAGACAAGCAAGAAGTGAGCTACAGAATTCGTGACGGGATGTCACAGATGCTTGGACCAATTTAAACGTAGTATCAATGCTTAAACTATTCTGAATTTTAGCAAGGTTTTGTAGCTGAAAGTAGGCAGACTTGACTGTGGAGCTGGTGTGATCGTCTAATGAATGGTCACTGTGGAAGAGGACACCTATATTTAGTGCAGATTCAACAGGAGAAATGCTTCCAGAGCCGACTTTGAGCGTTAGGTTTTCCAGTTTCTGAATCTGATTTAGTTCGCCCCAATTAGTTAGTAGGTTGTATCACTATTCAATTAAAAAAGATTTGCTGCCATCCATGTGCAGATATCAGCGATACATAAAGTAAGGGAGTTGAGAGCATTTTACGCGATTGAAGGCTGGGAGAGATCAAAGCAATGAAAGATACTAATGAGTGTCATGTGCATAGAAGTAAAAGCCTACGCTGTACCTCGCAACCATATCGGCAAGAGGGAGAATTTAAAGCGTGCCCGTGGTTTATCTCGATCCCCGAAAGGTATGCCGAAGTATGATTTTAGGCCTTGCACACGGTAGCCGACACTATCACTCAGTAATCTTTCATAAATGTCCCGATAAATCACATACAAATGTGGTAAAAGAAATTTGTGTAGGCAGGTGTAAGAAGCCTCTCGATACCATGTCAGCCAGATATTGCTATTCATGTCCCTTCGTCTGCAATAAAATGAAACTAAATTAAGGCACCTATACCGTGTTGAACTTTCATGAATTTTGATTTTAAGTGTTTTGTCCAATTAACCCAGAGTTATTTGAGCCGAAGCACAAGGCGTGATATATGTACAAACCTGATGTCCGCACCGTGCCTAACAGGACAGCTTGAGAGTCACTGTCCCGACCGGGAAAGGAAACTGTTAGCTAGTCTCTATTTATTTTATGCATGCGGGACTAGAAAAACACACAGTCTGTATTTAAGAACATGAAATAAATTGAAATCTGTTACTTAGTGGACCAGCTCGTTTTCATTTAAAGCCATTAGAGAACAAAATCTCGATTCGACCGCTTTAAAACTCCATGCAGAAAAAATGACAAAAGGTGAATGACTAGCCCGGTATCACGGTTCGACAAGTATTCACGCACATGCATAGACACTAAAGAATTACTTGTTTGAAGAAATCCTGGTTAGTAGCATGCATTAGCTAGTTAAGCACGGAAAGCAGGTAAGATCAAAAAATACAGGATAACCTGAGCAAAACCGGTGCGTGCGTCTTCGGAGATTTAAATGTGACGAAGTTGATACAGTGGTGATAGAAGCTAAAATCAATTTTCAGACTTCTGTTTCACACGAACTCAATACTCATCGCCGGCAGATTCAAAGTTAGTATAAAGAACTTCAAGATGACTTGAAGCCGAGGAGCTGGTGCTGCGCGACATGGCCCAATGGAGAGCAAGGAGGTCGGATGGGTCAAGGCTGATGATGCAAGTGGGTGACGGGTGACCTGAAAGCCAAAGAGAGAAACTTTGAAATATATTCGATGTACGTTTGGCAGCAACTGAAGCTCAGACGGAAGTTTGATGTGGCAGCTTAGCTGTTGTTGACAGACCAGACCAGCAGGCTCCAATCGGCACCAGTTGCTGTTACAACTAGCCTTGTAGCTAAATTCATAGCCAGCTGCAGCGGCCTAGTGACTTTTTTGATAGCCCAGCCAAAAGAGAATTACGGTAACCTAGCCGGGATGGAACTAGGTAGCTAGTTAAATTTTGTGCCAGCCACCGTGGAAGACAGTTCCTAATCTTAGATTGGGATCGGACGTGATTGCTACCTGTGAAAGCTGTCTTCTTAAGGAAGCGTTTAAACATTTAGCCAGCTGTCAAAGATGACACCTAAATTTCGAGCACATGGTGATGGTTGCACAATACCATCAGCTATTAGAAGTGCGAAGTTTTCTAGTTCAGCCACACGCTTGGCTACGATACTAAAAGCACATGAAAGCGAACACTTAATTCACCAGCATCGACAATTTAATTTTTTCAAAAGCATAAGTCGAGCAAGACTGTGAAATTTAACGTGACAAAGCATGCTTTTCGCAAGATATCGCCAATGTGAAACTGTAAAGGCTAGAATCCTAAATATCGGTAGATTTGGGCCTCGATGAAAAAGCATCCACTTTCAAAAGGTTTCTTCAAACGATATTGATGTAATGGCGTCACTCAGAAATGAGCATAGAAACGCTATGAACTACCGTAGTAGCTGTTTCAGAAGAATGCTTAGCTGAATCAGCGATGAATAGCAGTCGGATAGCAGGCTAAGTAAATGGCTTGCCCAATGACTACGCAGCAACTCCGAGTCTTAGCCGTAGGTAGTAAGTTTAAGTCCTGCAGCAGACAATCATGTAATGCATGCGGTAAGTGCCGTGAAAGCGGCAAAGGTTAGTCTACTAGTGTATAAATGATGCTATTTAATCAGCAAAAAAACTTTCTTTACTTTAGCTTTTACCCACTCTTTTCTGTGAGCCAGCTATGGTACACCATATGCAAAACCCTGACCTATGAAAAACGCAAGGCGAAACCCTGACATATGAATAACGTGCGAAAATTATACGAATAGCACGAGCACCTGCGTGCTTGCAGTGCCCTAGCTACTTAATTATGTGGTTCCCATTGCAAGAAGTAGCAAGTTACAATTACCAGAATTAATAATGTTAAGGTCAAACAGAGTTATGAATTAGTCTTTTAATTTTGAAAAATTTAAATATTTGCATCAAGTTCCTCGTCTGAAAGTTGTGAGAGCTCAATCCGAGGATGAGGGTATAGGTTAAGCTATCCGTGCTATCACAGTCTTGAAAGAGAGGCAGCAGGGCTCTGTGTTTAGGGAAGCATAGACTGAGCTCGGCATCTTGTAGAAACTACACGAGTAAGCAGTGCTTGGACTAGAGGAGCACTCAAAGGCTGTCCAACTATCTGAATAATTACATTATCTAGCCCGAGAAAGGTGGACTGTCGCGTGGAGACCACTCATACGTAAAGTATTTCAGACTAGTACCGCGATCTCTAAAAATCCACGCGGCCAAACAGCGGCCCACGCTGTGTTAAGAGGAGTTTGATGGAGATCTCTAAATAAGTACAAACACAATCTTCAAAGAAATCTTATCCAGACATTATTCATTATCACCTTCAAGAACTCGGTCAACCGCTCCTTTTAAAGACTGTGAGGCTATCATCCTCAAACGATTCAGCAGGTTGTTGGCATCCACTACGTCCACCATTTTAAAAGCCTAGCTTGCTAATCTGTAATAGCCTCAGGCCGTCACCACCGCCAGCTTCCGCGTTCTCATCAGAGACACTTGTCACTCCCAAGACCTCGGCTCGCGTATGCGCCACGATCCCTTATCGACTCACCTAGGAGCGAATGACCTACAGAGCTGCTAAGTAACCGGGCCGGTGGCACAGCCTTGATAGTATTACAAACGCGGTGCAGCAGATTATTTGCTAACGCTTTTCCGGTGTTTTTCACGCCCCGGCAAATACGTGCACCGTCGCGCGAGCGCTGCGTCGAGGCGTAAGGCATAAGGCATGAGCCTCAAACAGCGCTCGTAACGCTGCTCGCCCTTGCCGGCCCGTGACAAAAACCGGCTAAGCGAAGCTAGCAATAGTCAGGTGCACGCACACCAGCGTCCGCATGCATGCATGCCAACGGTAGAGAGACAATGCGGCGGCGGCGAAGCAGAGCGCCCAGAGCACCTTAGGATTGCAGGTCGATGCCCGTAGAGCTGAGAAATCTATTCGAAAGAGACGGAGGCTAGAGGGGGCTAGAGGCCTCCAGAACGAGCCGCGGCGTACAGCAGCTCTCGCTCGGCACCCAGAGCGCACCGCTCAACTGGCGGCCCTGCACCGCTCATAGCCTAGGATGGAACTTCCGACCACCTCTAGTCTAAAGCTAAGCTGACTGCCTACTGCATGACGTCGGCTGCCATGCAGCCCATCCATGGACTGTGGTATATGGCTCTTGGTTGCTTAATACAGGAACCGTAAATATATTTCCGCAGTCAGTCGCAAAATGGCTGATTGTAGATGCCGCCGCTTCAAGAACAATAAAATAATATTAAATGCAATAGGTAATTTTATAAACTCTGTAAGAGAACGTCATCTCTATAAAGACGCTTTACAGCTCACTTCAAACTAATAATTACCAGGCTTGGTGGCTTGTACGGTATTACGCTTGCGAAAGCAAACAACTATCACGCTTAGGCCAGCACGCTAAAGCAGTCATGAAGACACTCATGGCCAGCGTTTAGTAAAACCTACTGCTAGTAGCATGCAACGAATCATTAACAGGTAAGCATGCAAAGCACACCGGAGTAACAGAAGCAGACAAGTCCACAGGGACGACGGAAAAGGCGACTCAAAGTTATGAGTAGGTCGCTTGCATAAGCACCCTAGGCTAACCAAATCTTTGGCAGGCACTTTACGAAACCTGCAAGAGATGCACTAACTAATGATGTTATTGACCTTAAATCGTGCTTAGACAAAGCTTGCAGAAGCACAGAAATATCAACCTTAGACCAGCGTGCAAACACTCACATGAACACACACTCAGGGCTGCCGCTAGTTAGGAAGCCTGGGTAGGATATCCTGCACTCAATCGTGCTCAGGTAAACATGCAAACCCCACCAACGTGGCAAACCACAAGCCAATTTGCTGGGGCGCAGGAGCAGCTGAGCGGTACAGAGCGGTACAGAGGGCAGCGGCTCTTTTGCCGACTCTTATTCAAAGTCAGTGCACCTGGCGATAGAAGCCGGAAGTGCAGAGGCCCCGTTAAACTGAAAGTTGAACTGAAGCAGGGAGCTTCGGACTGTCGGGGCATATAAACTGAAACTGAAGGCCCGATCGTAAACAGATTTCATTTTAGTGAGAGGGAATAGCCATGCCTCCAGATGGTTCTGCATTCCGTGTCTCCTGTTTGACGGTGGGTATGTCGTTTTTACTCGCAAGCAACTGCGTCTGCCTCGGCTGCGAAGCTGGTTGCATTAGGACCATCGGCAGTCATGCAGCATATTTGACTATTAGATCGAACGGAACCAGTGACGTTACCAATATAATTGCTACCCTGGATGTCGCTAATCGCGCGAAGAAGAGCAGTTTCGGTGCATTGGCCTTTGCTTGAATAACGTCTAAAATGTTCCTGGCAAACCACTCCTCTTTACTGTACTCCAAACACCACTGAGTCACAATCTTTTCGAGAATTCCGGACAAAGAATGACTGATAAGAGACTAAGAAATGCTTTGCTTGGGTATCAGAATCCAATGTCGACTTTTTAAATATCGGTCTGCCTAACGATGGCCAATTGTACCATGACATTCTGATGCATCGTGGAACGAGAGAGGAGTGCTTATTTTTCCTTTGCTTATGATGCTCCAACAGTTAATTTTCAGGTTTTCAACGAGTCAGTAATTTCTCTCTTATGATAATCTTCATGTCAATCTAATTACTTCTAAATTTGTGTCGTCGAGATTTGAAATTGGTGAATGCAATTTAGGAAGCGTTTTGCCCCTGCATTCCAACCGATGTCGCTCGGTTGCAATCCTGCTGTACTAAACGGCCAGGGCGCCAAGCAAGTATACCAAGTGGACTGCTTGTTATAAATAACTGCATCTTTAGCGTTAATAAAACAAATAAAGTTAGTCACTTTGTATAACACACTAACAAAACTAAATCTCAATAGAAGTGCTTTAAAGCTAGCTGCAAGAGAAGTAGTGACAAGAGTCAATATAATTATTGTGAATATCTCCGTGGCTATCGATGAAGTCCCGCCACACTGGAAAACATCCGACCGTAATCTATGAAGACTAATCCAAAATGACATCGCCTTAGATTAGTGCTTGTCTTTTACTGTCAAGTTGGCCCACAATCAGTTAAGGACCATTGTCAAAACAGAGCCTGCTTAAAAAAGATTGCGACAGCCAAACCAGTTAGTGGCACAGCTAGATTATCGCGTTTTCCTTTCTTCAGACCTCTAGACCAGTGTCCTTAGTTGTCAGCAACTGGCGCAAAACCCAGAAGCTCGTTGTGCCTGTCTTTAAAAGCGTAGAGCTGCCGCATTACTGCATTTCTATCTGAGCTGTAATGGCTACCTATCAAGCGTCGAATAAATTTTTTGAGATTCTCAGTCTGGCTTCCTCTATTACTTTACTCGCCACTGCAAGCGGGGGTGATAGCCGTAAAGGCTCTTCTGTCGCTATACAAAAAGAGGCTGTTTAATCAGCTAGCATTCATTCTTGCATGCGTCGTTTTTTTTTCTCTCAAGTCGTCAGATCTTCTGATCTTAGTTCTACACCCTAAACACATATTTCATCGTCAGACAAACTGTCCAAGTATTTTCTTGTTATTCACCCTTAATTTCTCTTAGGGTGCTATAAAACTGAATTTTTTAAGTATACAAAGGACAGATCACAAGGAATCATCAATTAATGTGAGTAACAGATGCGTTTTTATAATCTTATTATATATGTAGTCAAGTCAGCGTATGTCGTGACGTCTGTCGGCAGTGAGTTCAAGGCTTTCGGAGCATACGAACTAAGGGCACGCTCTCCAAAGAATTTGAGGCTCGTTCGAGGTATAGCTAAACGATCTGAGTCAGAAAGCGGGTGGCAAGGTGCTTAGACTGGTGGGAGAGTAGATCTGATAGGTAGGCCGGGGCCAAAGAATGAAGAGACCTAAAAGTGAGTGACAGAACCTTGAAATTGATAGGCTACTTGACGGGGAGCCAGTGCAGGTCGGCGAAAAGCGTGTGTGTTGCAGCTGCGATGCTCATGACTGACAAGCCTAGCTGCAGCTGAGTCCAATGGGGATGCTGTTACCTTAGGGATGTACTATCGGACCTTGCTGACAAAGAAGCTAGGAAACTGCTCAGCTAAGTCACCACAAGGATCGGTAGGTAAGGAGCTAACCCGGGAGCGACTAAGGAGTTGGTTCATGATAGACATCAGCATTTTTGGATTGTGCCTCTGCGATTCGACAATATTTTATATCGAAGCTGGCATTTGCCTTTCTTTGCTAGGATCGATTGGTATGGTCTGCAGAGGTTCTCGAGTGCCTGTCGATAGTCAGTCAGTCCTGATCTTAGGAATGCTTTCTTAAGCTTCCGCTTACTATACCAAGCTAGTTAGTTTAATGTCAGCAGTAAACCAAAGGCCGTCTGGCGAGGGCGAGCAGTTCACGTAGCTAGAGGTGGAAACTCGTCAAGAATGCCGGCTAACGTGGTGTTGTGGCATTCCACCAACGAGGACAGGTGAGAAGGAGGATTGAGAAGCAGTGGCAGAGAGGATACTCTCGAACGGACCGTCTCAGTTTCAAGGGTCGTAGGATTTCACGATTTATAGACAATTCTAGATGTCGAGGAAAGGATGCACTGCTGACGGAATGAGATTCATATATATATATATATATATATATATACATATATATATATATATATATATATATATATATATATATATATATACATATATATATATATATATATATGTGGTCAGATGAGCTGAACTTGGGAAAAAAGGAGACGAGAGCATACAATTGTATGAGATTATATATGTATTTGATCGAACGTGTGACCCCTTTTGTGAGTGGGATCACGCGCAAGAACTACGAGAAAAATTAAGTCCGTCGGTGCACAAAATTTGGCATTAATGTGTCAGTTAAGGCATCAAAATGAATGTTAAAATCATCATGAATGAGGAAAACACGATTTCTTGCACACACAATCAGAATGAGCTCAGAAAATCTTAAATAAAAGAGGATCTGATATCTGGGGGCCACAGATTACGGCCACAAGTGTCAACTTGCTGTTGGATTGACTCAAAACAAGAGATTCGAAAGACAGGACTTCGAAGGGACAGCAAAAAACGGTTTGAAATTGACCAAGAAACGAGCTATAATGGCGTCTCCTCACTTGCTTTAATTAATCGAAGGTATTCTTATAATAATAATATTATTATAAATATTACCGTTAGCTGTTCTCTAGCTCGTTTCTAGAGCTGCATACGTAGTAAAGACTTAAATTTCTATAAGCGGCCTTGAGTGAGAATTTAAGATTCAAAATACGCGGAGAAAAAATACTTGAAGGCTCGTGGACCACAAATTCATCAGTGAAAACTCTCATTCTCTGGGTACGAATAAACAAGTGGTGACATTTTGGTACGGCTAGTACTAATCAGAACGAGGATCTGAGCCACCTTGCAAGTCTAGCGTTAAAGGTCAATGACAATGTAATCACTGTGCTTTGAAACCAGCAATACTGGTATGTCTATTGTATCCACATATTTACATAGGTGTGCACTACAAAGAATAGGTGCATATCTTTTAGGTACACACACACACACACACACACACACACACACACACACACACACGCACGCACACACACACACGCACACACACACACACACACACACACACACACACATATATATATATATGTATATATGTATATATACATATGTATATATGTATTTATATATGTATGTATATATGCGTGTGCGTGTGCGCGCGTGCGTGTGTATTATTTTTGGATTATTAGAGGTTATTAGAAATTGCTATGACCGCAGTCGCAAAACATTCTCAAAGCTACAGCAGCTCACGTCTATATAGAGGCGTCAGAACGTTATCAGTACAAGTTCATGCATTCTTTTTATCAATTTGTAACTTTCGCGAAGTGCACCCTGGCGGCTTGTAGTCATAATGCTTAATACTAAGCCAGAAATGTTCACCAAGTTGCACTGGCGGTGGCTTTTGCATTTTGTCGTCAGGACTCATAATGACGTGAGCATTAGAGCTGCAGGTATGAATGAGCGCGATGTCAGAAGTCTGCTGTAAGTTAATAAATTCGTCTTCCCGTCGTTCCTGCGATGCATAATATGAGTAGCGAGCCCGGATTGTTTTCTCAACCCTTCGAAATCTTCAGCGATGAGACTTTCTCCTTAAATTTGGTTATTAAATCGGCAATCGGCGTATGCTAATAACAATCACTTGAAGGGCCATTTTCCATGAGATAACATAACACTAATTCATCTGTATAGCACTCTAACATAACTTAATCTCAATTGAGTTGCTTTACAAATGCCGCGGGGCTCGAGCCCATGACCTCGGCCTTCAAGTACATTCACCTTGACCTCGATTCTAAGCGAGCGCCTTAACCGTTCTGGGCCAAACTGGCCAGAGAAGATGTATGCCGTGCGGAAAAGATGCATACCTTGTCAGGATAGAACGTAGGGAACGTGCAGTCTTTTGCCCTACCCTTCCGAAAAGAGAATTATCAAGTCAGCTGCAAGCGCGGGAGCTCGTGCAGCGTCGGTATATGCTAGTGCACGGGCTCCGAGCGGGCTGATTCCAGGGCTGCTTTCTATACGATCACCCTTTGCCCAGTCGCCGGTTTGGTAGATGTCGCGCTCGAGCAGTTAATTGCTCCTCTAAAGTTAATTAGAAGAATAAGAATTCTGAAAAGTTCGCATTATTTCTGGAGTGTAGCTAAGCCGTCATCCCAACATGGGTGCTTTCTGCGAGACTGGTAGACATTTTGCCGAGTCTCGACGTCTTCTTTTTTGCGTGCGCTTTTCTCCTCCGATCAATTGAAAGAAAATTCTTGGCTAAGTATGAAAAGTACACTAATAAAAAACCTAGTCACCAAAATCGGCTGCAAATTTATGCACGTTCTTTTCGCTTCCCATATTCCATGGATTGACAGATGAGATTTTGTCCACACTCGTAGCCTACCGTACAGCTATAATTGGTTCAATCTGAAAAGTAGTGCTTCTGTCACTGATGAAATGAAGATTCTGAATCAGCCGCTCTTTCGACTGTAGATCAGCTAGAGCGAGGACCGAATTTTTGGGAGGAACATGCCAATAACCGCTTGCGGCCGGCAATAAGCCGAGCTGGTTTGGTACATCGGCTAAGGTGCTCGCCCGGGGGACCAAGGTCTGGCTGAGGTCGTGAGCTCGAGCCCCGAGAAATGTGCGAAGCGCCTGAATAGAGATTAAGCTCTCTTGGAGCGCTATACAAATGAATTATGTTTTAAAGAAGTACCTGCTGCATCCCTCGAATCCACTAATCCTGGATCTATAAGTGGGAGCTCGTTACCGCGGGGCAAAATCTTAGCTGAGCTACGTTGCAGAAATAATTTTCTCGTCGACTGCACATTCACATAAAAACTGGACAGCACTTGCGACGGAATGCTCACGACGACCAGCGTCTTAATTGACCACAACTCTGCTGCATGGCATGTATGGCTGATGCGTTGTTGTTTTTTAGCCACATCAGCCATGTCAAAGTTAAAGCAGTGTAAGGGATCATCGATTTATAATTTTTAGGCTACACTTGCGTTTGCATACAATTTCTGGATCAATTGTAAAATGTCAACAGACACACCTTTTAAGCTTGATACTTACCTAGTCATTTACTTTTACTTATTGCTTCTCTTGCAGCGAGGCGTAAAACACTCGGATCAGTATCTGGTTCCCTTACGGCGCTACGCACAAGATTTCTTATTATCCTTCACCTTAGCGATGCAGCAAACCCGATAGGGGTTGTTGATTCCCAGCAGCTGGGAACTACGTAGCTAAACAATGGATACGTTCTCCGGTCGTTGACCACAGTGGATGTAACAGTTGTAGCTTGACATCCAACTGTAACTTAAAAGTGCAAATGCATTCAGGCTCTACGAGGGAATTCAGCGTGAGTATGGAAGTCAAAATTTAAAGAAGGCACCAAATGCCGCAGAACGGTTATCTGAATAGTGGTAGAACACTGGACCGGCAACACCGAGGTTCGGCCATGGCGTCTCCTTCAAAGAACAAAATGGCCGTCAGCCAGTCGGTCGGTCCCGAGGCTGCAGACGGCCTTCATTCTGTATTTTGAAAGCAACTGATTTTGAATGGTAGGTATTTTCTAGAAATTCCACACCCAGAATAATTCAGGAAGGCTTTAGCCGCCAAAAGAGGCGAAAGAGTTGCGACCGAGGCGCTGAAGCGCACTGCCTCGAAGAACGCGCCTCCTCGTCTCTCGTCTCCATGAGCTCCCGCGCGAGCCCCCGCGCGTGAGCTGAAATCAGGTCTAGATCAAGGCAACGCCTTCGAGGTCGCTCAGTAAGAGACAGGGGTAATTCAATCTGTGCACACACACAGCGTATCAGTGAACCTGCGCGTGCCCAGTCCGCAGCCCGGCATTCGCTTCCAGGAACCCTCCAAACGAAAAGGTATTGCACCTCATCTGCAAGGAAAATGGCCGCCCTCCTCTGGAAAAATTATCCCGAAAGTGGGTCCCACTGGACAAGTCACTTTATCTATCCAGAACTTCACTAATAACCAGGAACAGGGCAGGAACTTCGCTGTTAACCGGGGTACTATACGCAATATGTGTCCTTTTAGGTAGCAGTAGGTTCATGCACCGCCTAAGGAGAACAGCTCAAACGCGGTCAAAAGGTGTAGAGGCATTCGTAGCCTGGGAGACATATTTGGCAATAAACTCAATGCAGACGTGAAGGAAGAGAAAATAAAAAGAGTGCGATATGCGGTTTTAGTCCAGCAACGAGGACAGTGAGCGGATCTAGTTCATAATCCGTTCTAACTTACAAGCGAAGGCCTTGGAGAAACCTTGTGCTAGGTCTCCATTGGGATAATAGTGGCATTCATATAATAATAAAAATAAATTGTACCGCAACCTAAGAGAACTTAATCTCTTTCCAGGTACTTAACATACTTCTTACGCAACGCCAAGTGTTCTCCGGCTGCTGACTATGGCTCATCCTTTCCAGCGGTCCTGAGCTGCTACTTCCGTGCTACTCACTACCTCAACGGCTCTACCGACTCGGCTATGCTTCACACTTTATCTTTGTTTCGTGAGATGAAGTATGTTGGCTCCCGAATGCATACCGAAAGCCGCTTAGGCTGTTAGTGCGCCATATCAACCTCTCCTGCGTAGCACCACATAGTCTTTGTGGAGTTACCGACGGAAATATATTACATAAAATTAAATTACACATACTGTAAAGGAAGCACGATCCCATGGTTAGTAATAGCGTGAATAATGTCAACAATGATAACATGGCTATAGGTGACATGCACAGAGTCAGCAAGAAAATATGGTTAGTGGCAGCACGCACAGTGTCAGCATGTATAAGCACAAAAGTACGAATCAAATGACCCACTAAATGCCGGGATAAATATATGCGCTATTAGATTGAGTAAATTGGTTCTTGTACCCCTACCCAGCGGTACCTCCTCCTCCTCCTCCAAGCAAGCAGCCGACGACCTGATTAAATAACAGAGTGCAAAGCAAAGTTTAGTTGATTAAACAGTCTCATTTATGCATCGGCAGAAGAGTCTTTGCGGCTCACATCACCGCTTGTAGCCGGCAATAAAGGATCGCCCACTGCAGGGTTCGAACACACGAACAGGGTGGTCAAGTGAGATCACCTTTCCCTTGGAACTTGGACTATGCATTGGCAAAAGCGTGGACTGAGCCTTAGCTAATATGGATAGCAAAGACCTAAAATCAAGCTTTTTTGCTCAACACCTCAGCTATTTTAAATGCCTCTTTTTTGTTTAGCGACATAATTTAATGTAACTCCGTCTGTGATTCCAAAAAGCCACGAAGACTATGTGGGTGTTACGTAGGAGAGTTGTGTCTAGCACACTCGCTGCCTAAGCGGCTTTCTGTACGCATTCGGTAGCCAACAGACTTCGCCTCACGCAACAACGAGAAAGTGGGAAGCGTAGCAGACTCAAGAGAGCAGTTGAGATAGGGAGTAGCAGAACAGGATGAGCCATATTCGGCAGCAGGAGAGTAGTTGTCGTTGCCTAAGATTGTGGAAGCGAGATCCACAGTCTAGGACCTGCAGAGCGAAAGCTTCTGTCGCCAGCGGTCTTTAAGCGGAGTAATGAAACAGCTAATTCATCGTCCATACAGGACCTGATGGCGCGAAGAGGCTGAAACTGATGCAGCAGTTCGGCTAGGTACGGAGGAGCCAAGCCTTGTGGGTCAAAGTAAGAACTTTGCTCTGTATCAGTTGCTCAACCGGCATCCATCTTGCACTTTTCGGAATCCAACAGTCTACAAATATCTCGTACAAACCTCAAATCCTTTGGAGACCGTGCATTTAGTTCGTATGCTCCCAAAGGCTTTAACTCCCTCCCGACTTGCGTCACAACATCCCCTGACTTGACCACATTTAAAAAGAACTTAAAAACACACCTGTTTAGAACAGCATTTAGTGGGTCCCCATGATTTTTCCTTCATGTGCTTATGCGTGCTGACACTGTGCATGCTGCCACTAACCACATTTACATGCTGACCCTGTGCATGTCACCCCTAACCTTGTTAGTCATGTTGTTTGTTTTTCAAGCATGATATTACTCACCATTCAATTGCATTTGCCTTTGCAGCAAATGTAAAGCGCCTAGAGAGAGATTGAGTTCTACGAGGGCGCTTTATCACGTGCATTATTATTATTATTATTATTATTATTTCTTAGTAAAGGAGACACGTGCTCAAACCTCTGGGACTTAAAAAGACTAGCCTTGCAGCCATATTCATAGTCAGCTGCAGTGGCCAATTAGCTTTCTTTGGCAGCCCAGCCAAGAGGGAATTACAATAATCAAGCCGAGACAGAACTAAGAAGCTAGTTACATTTTTTGCAAGCCACTGTGGAAGGCAGCTCCTAATGTTGGATAGGGATCGGACGTGATGGTGAACTGTAGAAACAGTCTTCTGAATGAGGCTTTTACAATTTAGGCAGCTGTTGAAAACGACACCTCAATTTCGAGCATGTGGTGATGATCGCACAACAGCATCACCTATTAGAAAAGCAAAGCCTTTTAATCCAGCCACACGCTTAGGGTGTCCTATGAGCAGCAGTTCGGTTGCATCGTCATTTAGTTTCAAGAAGTTTTCCGACATCCAGGATCGAATGTCGGCAAGGCAAGCATTCAGTTGCTCTGTTGCTGCAGCAGATTCCGCCGGTTTGAACGACAAATACAGCTGAGTATCGTCAGCATAAAAGTGATATCCTATTCCATGGGCCTTAATCATTTTCCCAGAAGTGGAATATAAATTGAGAAAAGCAAGGGACCGAGTGTGGACCCTTGAGGGACTCCACAGGTGACCCGTCTCGTGTGTGAGAAATGACCCCCACACGACACGGATTGAACACGATCAGACAAGTACGATTTAAACCACGCCAGTGCTTCGTCTGCCAGACCGATCGTTGTTCTCAATCGTTCAAGTGGAACATCGTGATCACTGCTGTCGAAGGCAGCTGACTGATCTAGCAGAGCCAGGGCAGTGACGTTCCCCGTCGTCGTTGCCACGTAGAATGTCATCATTACTACGTAGGTGAGCAGTTTCAGTGGAGTGCTGCCTCTTGAATACCGATTGAAATGTTTCTGACGTATCATTCTTTTCAACATGCTCAACCAGCTGCTTAGCAACAGCTTTTTCAAGAATCTTCGACAAGAAAGGAAGAAGGGAAACTTGGCGATAGTTTGCAAGGACCTCTGTATCTAATCCAGGCTTTTTTAATTATGAGTCAAACGATTTCTGATTTGAAAGACTTGGTTACGACCCCTTTTCCCAAAGAAGCATTAAAAATCTCGATTATGGCAGGGCTAAGTTAGTCTGCCAGTGAAGACCACAGAGATGATGGTATGGGATCTTCAGGAGACGAGCTCTTTTTGCTAGACCTTATTAAGGTAGCCGCGTCGCATGCAGAAACCTCAGAAAACCTTTTAAGGAAGGTCACAGGCTGTGATTTTTCAATTGCTTCAGTCGGAGGGGCTTCATGGAGGTATGAATGTGCACAACTGTTTCAGTAAAGAAGGCTGAAAACTTGTCGGCTGAGCCCTTAATACCTGGGTAGTCAGACCTCTCAGCATTGGGCAGTACATGGTTTACTGTCTTTTAAATCTATTTAGGGTCCGACTGGCAGGAATTCAGCTTTCGAGTGAAAAAAGAAGCCCTGGCTTTTTTAAGCTTCCGGGTGTAAAATCGAAGTCTTTGAAATTGACTAGATCTGCATCAGACCCCGATTTCTCGAAACGACGTTCAAGCCTGCGCTTATCGCGGTGTATCTTTAGGAGTCTTTTTGTAAATTGAAAGGAATCTCCGCGACTCTGTACACGGATAGAATGAACGGGAGCATGCTTGCCAAGAGCAGTCCTGAATGTCCTGTTCTCTGCATCAGCGAGGGCATCGAGTTTGCTGGTCGAATCTGAATGCAGATCAAGAAGACTTGCACCACAAACAGATTTAAAAAATCTGTCCATGTCAGTGCTCTAAAGTAAGCCTTAAAAGCTATCATCTCCGTCTGCAGGGGGAATCAATGGTCGTCCACCGCAGGATTCGAACTCACGACCTCGGGACCGAGATTTTAAAGAGCAACCGCCTTACCTAGTGTGCCATCACGGCGCACCAACCTATAAACGGCTGAGCGCATGCGTGACCTGCAGTTGCAGCGACACGTAGATCGGCACTTTCCATTTGCAGAATTACCGAAGGCCGAGAAGAGCTCCGAGGAAGGGGAGAGCTTTAAGTAGGAGGAGGAGGAAGATGAGAGCTCTGAGGAGGAGGATGAGAACTCTGAGTAGGAGGAGAAGGAGAGCTCTGTGGAGGAGGAGGAGAAGAGATATGATGAGGAGGGGAAAGAGGAGGATAAGGAGAAGGAGGAGGTGAGCTCTGAGGAGGAAGAGGAGGAGAGCTCTGTGGAGAAGGAGAGCTCTGTGGAGGAGAGCTGTGTGGAGGGTCAGGGGAGCTCTGTGGAGGAGGAGGAGGAGAGCTCCGAGGAGGAAATCTCAGCTTGCTGCGCTTGCTACTGCAGCTGCCCTGTAACGACTCGCTCTTCGGTTTGTGCGTAGCGCGAGGGGAGCTAATTCAGAGTGCTTTAGATTCGCGAAGTTCAACGCTGCACGATCTGAATGCGACTGAATGAGGACCTACGAACAGGCTGACGATCTTCAGGTGGAATACGCTGCGACCCGTGTCTTTAACCAGGGGCAAGGCGCTACAAGCGGCGGTGTGAGATGTTGAGGCTCTTCTGCCACCACATAAATTAGGCTGTTTAATCAGCTAACCTTAGCTTTATACTCGGTTACTTAATCAGGCCGGTTGCTTGGAGGAGGAGGTGCCGGTGGATGGTGGCACGAGAACCAACTTACTCTAATTAATACCGCATCTATTTATCACAGCATCTAGCCGGTCCTTGCGATTCATCCTTTACGTGCTTATGCGTGCTGACACTAGGAAAGCTACTACTAACCACACTTGCAGGCTCAACCTGTGCATGTTACCCCTAACCATGTTATTCTTGTTGTTTATTGAGCATGCTACCACTCACCATTCGATCCTGCTTCCTTTGCATCAAATGTAAAGCGCCTTAGAAGAGATTGAGCTCTTTGAGGGTGCTTTATCAAGTGTGCTATTATTATAATTGTTATTATAGGTCATGCAACGTCACTTGCACCGCCGTTGGTTACACCCATTCAACTACAATCCCTAGCTCTCTGAAAGCCAGTACGGCTACGGCCCTGGCAAAAACCGTCGAGCGGCCGCAGTTCCCTGATTGGGCAGAAGTAATGGCACTTGCGCCATCCTTCGGCCGACTGACCGCAACCTTAGCGGAAATGATGTATAGCCACCAAGTATGCTGCGGCCGATCAAGCGAAGTGCGTAATAAACTTGGCGAGTGGAGCGGCAATTACAGCTGCTGCTACGGCAATAAAAAAAGAGAAATGCATTGGAGCTCAAAAGTGACTGTTTTTAAAACAACGCGCTGCTTGTGCGCCTCACAACTATCGCTACCGCATCCCGCAGCTAAGAAGCCGGCGATGTACGGCGATCGCCACTGCCAGCTCACACGTACGCCAATGAGAGACCTGGCACCAGAGAGCGCCTAGCGCTGGAACGCATGCTGCCGCGCGCGGTAATTAGAAACAATTCGCTAGGAACTCCGCGCCCGGTGTGTATAGCGTGCGCCTTTTAATATTAACTGCGTCTCGTCGCTGCGTCGCCAGCGCTCGACAGCGACGCCAGCACCTTGCAGTATAAATATCTCGTCACTCTGTAACTTCGCCTCGCGAATCTGTGTTCCCGCCGCTCCCCCTCCTCCCGTCGCTCCCACCGCCCGCTGTCATACCCACCACTCCACCCACCCACCCCCCCCCCCGCTGTCCCCACAGTTGCCGTCGACAGAAGAAGTCGTACGCGTTCGTGCAACGGATGAATGCCGCCCGGAGCCAACTTGAAATTTGAAAATCAGTTTGGAGACCTTTCCGTCTGAGACGGTACACTCCAGATTAAATTAAGAGTCGCCCTCATATCCACATATACTATCTAGCTACACTCTTCTCGACGGCACGCCCGGAATGTTATGCGTGCCGCCGCCATCCGCCACGAACAATAAGCTTCCCCAAATCGAGGAAGTTGCCCGTCGAGGAAGCGAATGGTACTCGCAGGTTGCACCGTCTCCTTTCGCCGCCTCCGCCGCTGCTGCCGACGAGACGCCGACGGGACGCCGTCACGCGCCCCCCCCCTCGAGCCGTCTTGTGTTTTGCGCACGAGCTGTTTGCGGTTCGGCTAACTGCGAAATTACAGTTGCCGATGCGTTGCCGAGATTAGGACAGGTGCTATCGAAACCGGGTCAGCACTTCAGAGTTCCCTCGCAAGCGGCATTGGATATGACCGTACAAGTACATGGTGGGCAGAGCATCGCCGTCGCGGTCGTTTCTCTGCCAAGCTCCGAGGCGCTGCGGCGGCCACCGACGCTGGTGCCCCCGGCGCATCGTGGAGCTGGCGGGCATGCGGCGGAGGCCTCGGCCACCGCTAAACAGCTCAGCTGTTGCGACGCCCGGACCGGCGATTGCTGCATAGTCGGCGCGACTTGCGTCAGAGTACACTTTGGGGCGCGCGCGCGCGGCCCGCCGATCGCGCTCGCGCGCCCGGTTCGCACGAGCGGCGAGCGCACAGGCAATTGGCACCGGCGATATTTGCATAATGTATATTCAGTATCGCCACCTCGCTGGCGAGATTAATGGCGGCAGTTGCTTATTGGCTAGCGAACGCAATGTGAGCTGCTGCTCCTATTTCGCCCGGCGCAGCCTGACTAGATTTTCGCTCGTGCCCTCGCGGCAGCAGCAGCAGCAGCAGCCGTCGCCGCCGCCGCTGCCGCTGACGGACATCGCCGGCCGGCCAGCCGCAGCTGCCGCGTCCGCCCGGCGCTCCCTGGCGCCGCCGGCCGCGCGAGCCGCGGCTTCCACGCCCTCCTGGTACCGCGAGCTCGCGCAGAGCCGCCGTAGCGAGCGGCGCGCGATCGGCCGGCGCGCTGCGACCGCTCGCACAGCGGCGAAGGCTCGGTGCCGAGCGCACGACGATCTGCCACTGCATTCGTCCAGCGAAAGAACGACTTCCCGTCGACCCCCGCCCGCCTTTTTTCGTTCGTCTGCCTCTATCGGTCCGGCCAGGTGAACGTTCGATTCGACGCTCAAGCTTAAAATCCGGAGGATACCCAGGATTGATCGTGCGGCAATGCGAAGAAGGAAGTCGGAAGACAGTCACGACGCTCGCGCGCGCACGCGCGCGCAAGACAGCGAGCGGAGGGGGAAAGCAGTCGCAGCTGGGTAAGGGTCGCCATGGAGACGAACGCGGCTCTACCGAAGGACAAGCGCGTACGCTGCTTTTGCGAACGGAAGTTGCGCCATGAGAGAAATTGCGTTCGAGATTAAATCTGTTTGGTTGGAAATACCACTGGATTAAGACGGTGCCTTGCATTAATCGTCACCTGCAACTCTGCAAAGCCACAAACCCGCTAAGTGGATGTCGCGATGGCAAGCTTTCCGCGGCGCGCTAAAGGCCCGAGCGGCTTCGGTAGGCCGTTCGATGGGCGGTTGCGCCGCGCTCCGTGCGGGGAGCGCGGCCGCGCTGCCGACCGCCGATTCGCGCTCACTCCGCGCGGGCCGCCTCAACGTGGCAGCCACGCGGTTGCGACAAAATGAGCCGCGACCGACTCGCCCGTCGAAAAGAGTCGCGCGCGGCCAGCGCCTCGAGATCGCCATCCCGGGAATTCGTGCCGGCCGCTGCCGCCGCAGCCGCCGCGGTCGAACAGTCTCTCTTTTGTCTCTACGCGCCGCAGCCATTATCAAAGCAGGTCAAGCCAACAGCAGCGCTTGCATGTCGGGAGCGGAAGCCTCTCTTCTTTCACCGCATTCTATTTCGGGAAAGGAAGCGTACGCTCCCATAGGGGCTCTTGTGTCGGTGCAAAAACCCACGAACCTCGGACTGTCAGTCGTAGCAATCGGATGTCCGTAGTCCAATTGCTCTCGACGCCCGCACGTCCTTCTCTACCGTCGGATCGCGGGCAGGCTGCTGGCCGGTGGGTTCCTGCATGCAGAAACTCATCGTGGAAAAAGGAGACGCGAAGGACGAGCGAGCCGGCCGAGCGGTCCCGGAGGCGACAGGGGAGGGCGACAATGCGCGCTCGCTCGCTCCCCAAAAGAATGCTCTCGCGGATGCAACGGCTGCGCCGGCGGCCGAAATTGGCTGACTCTAAAAACAAGGCACCCACCGTCCGGAGGGAGAGAGCCGTCGAATGGCGCGCGCGCGCGCGCGCGCGCGCGCGCGGGTTTGGGCGCATGCGCGCGCGCGCGCGGCAGTCGGGCCTCGCTCGAGGTCGGAGCGGCAGAGGAGGAAGAAGAGCTGGCTGGCGAGTGCTTCGGCTCCGTAGGCCGCAGGCGAAGCGCCGTCAATCGCGCTCCGTCGGCCGCACAGCGAGTCGCCTTCCACAGATCAACTTGGCACGGTGCACCTCGTGCTGCTGCATTTTTACGCGTGCGCGCGCGCGCGTCCTTACAGAAGCCCGCAGGCAGTAAGTTAGCGTCGCTAGCTTACTGAGTCCCCGAGGCGTCTCCGAGGGATTGTGACGCGCTACTCACGCGCCGCAACGTAGTCTCGTTAGCCGGTCGAGTCGGAGATCGCCCGCCGCCGAATGCGAGCGAACTTGGCGCCGCCATCCCATTTTCTAAATTCCCCGACTGCCCACTTAAGCCGCACCGGCGGTGCGCAGAGACGGACGCGAATGATAAATAAATAAGTAAATCCTAGCTGATTAGACAGCCTCTTTTTGTATAGCGACAGACGAGCCTTTATGGCTATCACAATCGCTTGCAGTGGCGATGATGCAAACGAATCTAGGAGAAAATTCAAAAGTTCAACGGGGCTCGTGCAATAAGATAGATGGCGTGCGCTGCACTTTTCAATTGTCCGCTTACAATTTTTCCGGGTTTCAAGCGGCGAGCCGCCGGCGCTCTCGACTGCCGCGCGCCTTCTCAGAGCGGCAAGCTAGCAGCCGACATCGCGGACGGCGGTTTACGGTATATTTTCTAAAATCCAGAACCGTTTGACGAAGAAGAAAATTGTAGCAGCGTGTCCAGCGGATGAAGTTCTAAATTGAGCGGCGTTCTCTCGCGTCGGTAAAGAGCAGACTTGCCCTACGGATAACGATGTCGATCAGCAGACGGACAGCAGAGACGGAGAGCAGATCGACCGCTTCGAGCGGCCTTCGCGCTACGCGCCGGCTAGCGCAACATCTGCCTCTCGGCGTCTTCTTGCGCGGCGTCTGAGCAAGAGCCAACCGGCGATAGCCTGCATGACGATATTCTGCACGCGCCCGCCAGTCGCTGACCTAAGCACGCGCGTCGACCCTGCGACAGACTATCCGCGCCTACTATCTCGGCGATGCATCTACATGGCGCCGCTGCGCCGCCGCCGCGCTCCTCGCTTTCTGACGCGGGCGCAGCCACGCCTCGCAGTGCGGCGCACTTCCTGCTACCATTTCGTCCCAGCATCGGGCGCCAGCATCGTCGTGCGAAGCGCTCCCCCCCGGCTCGTCTTCGTCTCTGCGACCGCCTGCTCATCGTCAGACGTCTACTCGCGCCCAACTACTTCGAGGGCGCGCTTAGCTCCAGCAGCGATCGCTATCGCACGTTTGCAGCACCGGCTCGTTACTGTTTGACGAAGGCGGGCGATGGAGGCGGAAACAGTGCGGGGCCGCGGCGGCTGCGGCCGCCGTCGACCGCTCGGCTCTGCGCCGGAGCTCGTGATCGAAGGCGGAGGCGCGCGCGGTGCAAACGCCTCCGCCTGCGGCGGCCGCCGCCGCCACCGCGGTTCGGCCGCCGTTAAAAAAAGTCAAAGCGAAGAGCAGCTGATTAAACATCTGGGCGTAGCAGCGGAGGAAACTCGGCGGCGGCTTTCAACGCACGCTCGGAGCGAGCGGCAATACATTGCCCGGATGCGAGAGCGAAGCCCGCGCCACGACCTGGCCGTCGCAGAGGGATCGAGCGCCGAGCACCGCCGCGCGAGCATCGCTGCTCCCGAGCAGCTATGCTGCGGGCAGCGCTGCTGCTCCGGCCAGCGCTTCTCCAGGCAGCGCGCTGCGCCGAGCACGGCGGCGGCCGAGCACCGCTGCGCCGAGCATCGCCGCGATTTGAGGCGTGATGGCCAGGCTCCGGAGCAGCAGTCGGTTACGACCGGTGGCAACAAGTAGCCGAGCGAACCCGACCGCCGGAAGCGTAGTCGGCGAGGCGGCGGCGGCGGCCGCCACCGCTGTAGTGCCCGAGCAGCGCCCGAGCGCGGCAGGCCAGGCGATCGAGCGGCACGTCGCGTCGCAGGCAGCACGACGCGCGTCTTCGGCCCAGCTGAGGTCAGAACTTGAGAGTCCCGTCTCTCAAGATGCTCGGGAAGCCGCGAAGCCTGCTTAAAATGGGCGTGAATCGGTGGCGCCGGCTACCCGGTCTGTAGCCTTTTCACGCGAGCCGTGCCGCCGCCGCGTGTCGGTTCGGAGGCACGCGAGATTCGCGCCAGCGTGCGCGTATCAGGTAGCCGGGGCGTTAGAAAGGGCCCCTGGGCTGTAGCCCAAGGACAAAGTGCTTGCTTTTCACGACCCAGGTCGTGAGTTCGAGTACTTCAGTTGGCAATCCTTAATTGCCCACTGCAAGCGACGGCGATAGTCATTTAGGCCCTTCTGCCGCGACATAAATGAGGCAGTTGAGTCAGCTAACCTTGTTGTTATTACAGACGACACGCCTCGGCTCCCCGAACTGACCGGAAGGGGTGCGCACGCCGCCCGACAGGCACGTCCAACGGTCCCACGCTCGGCTGCCTCACACTCGGTGGCTTTAATATGGCACACGTCGATGTGCAGAAGTGAGCTGTTGCGGCCAGATCGACCATCGGTCCCCGGAAGTGAACGTCGGCGCCACGTGGAATTATTTTCCTGATTTTGCACACGCGATGCACCAAAGAGCTTTCTTATAGACTGAAGAGCTATCCTTCAGCGTAACAAGTTCAAGCGGGTAAAGGCTATCGTAAAGTAATGCTTCGGTAGACAGCAGGCTGTTGAAAGCGCGTCCTTATTTATTTTTTCATCGCTTAGCGATCGAAGCTCGGGCCGCACTGAGAAGCAAGGACGAATGGTGTCCCAATGGGGCAGTGACAGCTGTTTATCTAGACGGTAACTCTCTTTACTGTCCGTGCGGGGCTTTGTCCTCTGCGCGGGCTTTCCGTCCTCGTCCGCTGCTTCGGCGTAGACGCCAGAACCTAAGAGTCTCTCCTTGGCTAGCTAACTGCAGTAGTCCAGGATGCCTTCATCATTGGGTGCACGCCAGCTGGTACCAGCTGGTGAAAACGATCCGAGGCAAGAGCCTGCGGACGGCGGTAATTGCTGAGCTGCAGGTCTGCTCTTCCTTGACCCGAGGGCACTAACGGACAATGGATCCAGTGTCCCGGCGGCTGTCCTATGGCCCGACTCGGCTCGCTTCTCTAAGCTCATTGAAGGACTTGCCGGCAAAGCGCACCACCCGCGTGCTCAGCCTAAGAGGGAATTTATCACCAAGCTATCCCTTCGGCTAATCCGCAAGCCAGGTGGGAAAAGCATCTCAATCAGCGTCCGGCCTCAGCGGTTGACTAGAAGGTTCAGCCGGGTAGCTACGCGCCTAGCCAAGGTAAAAGGGTCAGGTGATAGATGACCTAAGCTGCAGCTGCTAATAATAACAATAATAATAATACATTTGTACAGTGCTTTTAGAGAACTTAATATCTTTCTAGGCCCTTTACATGTGCCGTAAAGGAAACATCATCAAACGATGAGTGGTACGGTGCACAATGTCAGCAAGCGTAGCATGGTTAGAAGTGACATGCACACTGACAATATGTAAAAGATGGGTAGTAAATGCAATTCATTTATATATATAGCACCCAAGAGAACTTAGTCCAGGTGCTTCACATATGCCTCGGGGCTCGAGCCCACGACCTCAGTCAGACCTTGGTCGGAGCGAGCACCTTAACCGCTAGACCAAACCAGCTCGGGTAGAGATGGTACGCACAGTGTCAGCTCGCATAAGTACGCAGAAAATTAATCCCGCGGAACTACATGCTGAGATAAACAGGTGCGTTCTAAGCTTCTTTTAAAATGTGAAGTCAGAGGATGCCATAAAGTCAGTCACGATTGAGTTTCAGGTTTTGGGAGCATACACACTAAAGGCATGGTCTCCAAAAGATTTGAAGATAGGTCAAGGCACAGCTGAAGACTTGAGTCGGAAGAGTGGTTGGCTTAAAAGCTGGTCGGATTTGAAAATAGTTTGGATAGATAAGCCCGATCGAGAGGATGAAGAGATCTAAAACTGAATTGTAGATTCTCGAAGTCGATACGCTGCTTGACTGGGGAACCTGTGCAGGTCAGTGAGAAGTGGAGTGATGTGCCTATTGCAACATTGACGGCAGACAAGCTTAACTGCATAGTTTTGCACTGACTGTACGAGCCATATTATACTGTCCGAAAACTTACATGCAGAGAGTTGCAAAGGTTCAGGCGGGATGTCACAATCGTCTGAACAAACATAGATGTTATTTTCCTGTCTAAGTAGCCCCACATTTTTGTAATATTGCATAGCTGAAAGTATACAGACTTGACTGTTAAGCCAACATGGCCTCTATATTAAAGGTAGCTTCATAACTAAACACTCGGATTGCATGCAAATGCTAAAGCAGATGTGCTTTCGGAGCCGACTTGAGGTTTAGGTTTTCTAATTTTGGAGTAGCTCGAGGTTGGCCCATAACTAGTAAGTTGGGTTTATGTCCATTTAATTTGATACAGTTTTCTACCATCAAAATACATTAGCAATACAAGACCTTTAAATATAATCGAAGGAGTAAACGGCTCAAAGCGTCGGTGCACGTTTTGTGTGCCATCTGCATACCAAGGAGCTTGGATTGTGCTGGACTACTATACCGGCATGTAAGAGCATGTGCAAAGTGAACAATGGCGATGGTACCCGGTGCAGTCTGGTAAGTGCAGATGGCTGCGGTACCCGTACATTAGAGGATCTTCGGATGACGTTTGCGAGTTGTTATCAATGCCACGAAGTCTCCCATTGAGATAATAACCTAAACCATTTCTGTGCAAGGCCAGTGATGCCCAAGTGAGACTACTAGCGTTCCAAAAATGATCTGACGATCAACGGTATCCAAGGCTACCGAATAATCCAGCAAAGCTAGCAGATATACCTTACTTAAATCTGCATTAAGTTCTCCGATGGCGCTATACACATGTATTATAATTATTATTATTACTATCATTACTGAAAAGATTGTTATATGCTTGCAGCAGTGCTTGCTATGTTCAGTAATTAGTTCTAAATCCTAACCGGAACTTTAATTGCTAGATTAGAAGAGCAAATGTAAAGCGCCTAAAGAGAGATTGAGTTCTCTGAGGGCGCTTTATCAAGTGCATTATTACTATTATTATTATTATAAGTCAGCCCTCTTCTATCCATGATTGTTTAGACAAGTTATGTCAGCTGTACGACTAAGGTTGTCTTGCATAATCGGTCAGGCCTCACAGTATAACAACAATTTTTTGTTTAGAGAACTTAAGTTAGCTGTACGATTAAGGTCGTCTTGCATAATTGGTCAGGCCACACAGTACAACGACAATGTGCTCCTACCTACTAGAAACGTGGCGGATTACCTAGGCGCTAACGATTTGGGCGTATCCTTCGAGACTCGTCGGTGTACCGGTGGTGGACAGCACGATGTTGTACCTGTGGCGGACAGCCCCGGATGTCGCTATGTCAATTGACAATGGAGGAGAGAGATGCATGAGACGCGGGTGAATAAAGAGAACAAACATGACGTATAGATTAAAAAGGGAAATTCGTTTAACGAATCAGAGACTAACATGGTCTACCTTTTGAAAGAAATGTATGAATTACCGACAGGGCTTATATGCAGCATCTGTAAAGTGCCTAGAGAGAGATTCTGCTCTCCGAGGGTGCTATACAAATGAATCATTATTATTCGTGTTATTATTATCAATAAGTCGAACGGGTAAGCGTTCCGCTTCTCGAGGCGCGGCGCGAGTTGGTGTCGTGGATTCCTGATGCTGAGCCGTTGGCCTCGAATCCTGCTGGCGGTACTATTTGCAGAGCGTTCATTCGAAACCTAACAGATAGCCGGGAGATCGCAAGCCTTCTCGTCAAACCAAGTGCACAACTGCAACTTAAGGTGCAGACAAGTGCCGCCGCCGCCAGGTCGCAAGGTCAGCGAAACGGTTCTGCGACTGAGCCCTCGGTCAGCCTTAGCCGAGTGCTATCGTCGGTCCGATTAAGGCACAGCCTAAAATCCTTCGGTAGCGCTTGGCTGGTTACTGAATAGTGGGCACTGCGTTGCAAAATGATGAAAATTAGCCAGCTCCGACCAGTCGAAGATATCGCTACGAAAGGATATCTGCTTTACATCTGGCCAAAATGGAATACGTTTGCATGCGTAGGTGCGAACGTGGCTGAGTGGGTCCGGTTTGTTGACGCTTCTTATTTCTATTTTGTTGCTTGCTGGTGTCTCCCTATATGGAAAGTGCTTGCACAAACTTGCACACACGCGGATGTGCAGTCTAAAAGTGAATGCACGCACGAACGCACTCGTGTATTGACAAAAACCACGTCCACACATTCGCGAACTCATGCACGTACACTCACAATAGGCTTCAGCAAATTCGTGCCAGATCGTTCAACTAGGAGAGGCATGATTGATAGAGAGAGAGAGAGAGAGAGAGAGAGAGAGAGAGAGAGAGAGAGAGACAGACAGACAGACAGACAGACAGACAGACAGAGACAGAGACAGACAGAGACAGAGACAGACAGAGACAGACAGAGACAGAGACAGACAGAGACAGACAGAGACAGACAGAGACAGACAGAGACAGACAGAGACAGACAGAGACAGACAGAGACAGACAGAGACAGACAGAGACAGACAGAGACAGACAGAGACAGACAGAGACAGACAGAGACAGACAGAGACAGACAGAGACAGAGACAGACAGAGACAGACAGAGACAGACAGAGACAGGCAGAGACAGGCAGAGACAGACAGAGACAGACAGAGACAGACAGAGACAGACAGAGACAGACAGAGACAGACAGAGACAGACAGAGACAGGCAGAGACAGGCAGAGACAGACAGAGACAGACAGAGACAGACAGAGACAGACAGAGACAGACAGAGACAGAGAGACAGAGACAGAGAGCGAGAGACAGAGACAGACAGAGACAGACAGAGACAGACAGAGACAGAGAGCGAGAGACAGAGAGAAAAAGAGACGCGAAGACAGAGACAAGAGGCAGACGACAAGGGATCAAGAAGGCAGACAGCAGACATAGAGATATACAATCAAAAAAGCGAGCGAGCGAGCGGCCACGATCCATGTTTTCTAAAAATGACAAACGCTGAGATTCGTGCGCCGTTTCCACATGATACGTCGATCATAGAACGATCAATTCCACGTCGAGCAAAGAACGATCTTCGTTTCTCACTTCATTCCGCCGCTTGCCCATGCAGTCACTCTGAAGCAGCCGAGTTCAAGGTCTTGCTTACGAAGTCCTGCTCACGTCGCCGCGGCCGCGCTCATTTAGGCTTGACACGTAAAAATCAGCCGCGGCGACGATTTGCCGTCCGCTCAGCGAGCCACATACAGCGAGCTCGACAAAAATCAACAGCAGCCGCCGAACGACGGCTGCTGTGGCTCGCGAGCGCTCGGTGTGTGAGCTAGCGGCGGCCGGAGCGGATGCGGCCGCCGCTAGCTCAGCGTCGTCGGGGAGCCGCTCCCCCGGCGACGCTAGCGACACCGACGGTGCGCAATCGCTCCCTCTTTGAAGGCAGCCGCCGCCGGAGTGCCGCCGCCGGCGCTCCGTTGCCGCGGCTTTCGCGGCTTCGCGGGAATCAGGCCGAAGAGGGCGGGGCGCGGCATCTGTCGAGATGGGTATTAATTATGGGCCATTCTTTGATATGAACGCCGCCCGGACCGTCAGCTTCTCCGACTGGCGCCTGGCGGCGAACGTCCGGTGAGAATCCTGCTCCGTCGCTCTCTCACAAAGGACGCCGAGAGGATTAAGTCTTTTTTTTCGTGCTGGGCGCGGGCAGCCGCCAATGCCAGCGAGCGTCTTCGCAGATTTTCGGGCCTCTACGGGTCAACGATCCTCCCGCGTGCGCTTAGCGAATTCCGCGCTAAGAGCTCGGCTACGTGCAAAATCGCAGCCGACAAGGTAGAGAGACTGGGGCTGGAGAGGCCGGCGCATCCAATGCTGTGCGCACACGCCCAAGACCGCTGCCGCGATCGGGCGCAGCGCGTTGCTAGCGGACGGCTTGAGCCGCTAGCTATTGTTTGCAGCCGGTGTGGATACGCTCGCGAATCTCGCGGAGCTCGAGGCTCCGCGAGATCGCGCAAAATGTATCGTAAAAATGTATGTAATGTAATTAAATGCGTCGTAATGCGTCGTACTGCGTCCGTGTAATGCGTAAAATGTTGCTGTAAATGTAAAATGTATCGGTGTCGTACTGCATCCGTGGCTGCGCTCACGCGCAGCGAGAGCGGATCCGATATAATGAATATAAAAATATCACTACTTATATAAGCGAGAGTCAATCACGCCGCAAGATGGCGAACTGACGTCACGTGGCTAGATGGCGTCGTTCCGTCTAACGGCAAGATGGCGCAGCGTTATTTTCCGTGACGGAACTACTTTGACTCAGCGAATCGAGTCCGCAGGCAGTGAGCCGCTCGTGTAATATAATTCGTTTGTACAGCTCCTAAAGAGAACTTAATGACAATTCAGGCGCTTCACATATGCCACGCGGCTTAAGCTCCTTCCTCGGCTATCAAATGCTTTCACCTTGACTTCAGTCGTTAAGGGCTATGCGTGCTGACACTGTGCATGCTGCCACTGACCACATTTGCATGCTGACCCTGTGCATGTCACCCCTAACCATGTTATTCATTTTGTTTGTTTTTCAAGCATGATTTTACTTACGATTCAATTGCATTTCCCTTTGTAGCAAATTTAAAGCGCCTAGAAAGAGATTAAGTTCTCTGAGGGCGCTTTATCAAATACATTATTAATATTATTATTATTATTACCACTTTAACCACTGTGCCAAACCGGCACAAAAAGAAAATGGAAGAAGTAAATGGAGGCCCACTCCGCGCATCCGAGAGCTAACCGTTGCACCAATGCAGAGCTCTCTCTCTCTCTCTCTCATTCTCTCTCTCTCACACTCTCTCCCTCTCGATCTTTAATTACGCTTTCTAGCTACGAACAGTGATTTCGTGAGCTCCCAGCCAAACTGACGTAAGTGTCTCCAGCTAAATGGCCAGTTCGAAAAGCGATATTTTTCTCGGCCGCACAAACCATGTGCGAAAGGACGCAAATGCAGACTCTCGCTTTCACTGCTTTTTCAGAAAGTCACTTGGATGCTCAATCCTTTTTACGACACAAATAATCCATTCACTCTGATTGTGCACAACTTGGCAAGGTACCCAGAATAAATTTAGTCCTCTTAGGGCTATACACATGTATTGCTGCTATTATTTTTAGGACTTGATTTCAAACTCACCGATGTATTTTCACACGTTATTTTCTGAATCATTTTACAGTTCAAGTTTTCTCAATTGCTAATGCTTTTATTTTGCAGTTTGAATATCGAGGTGTCTAGTGGGGTTGTGGTATTTGATGAGCTCAGAACCAAAGAAGCTCCTGTGATAACTGGTAGTTTATTTAGCAAGCACTTTCATGTGGCTACAAAAATTATTGAAACAATAATGAAACATTTGAATAGCACCCCAAAATAGCTAAATTTATTTCCAGGCACTTTAAAAATACTGGAACGGAAGTATTTCATATGATTAATGATCCAAGCACAATTTCAGCATGCGTTAGCTCATTAGGAAAAACTCGCGCCAGCAGATCAAATATCAACAACTAACAGGTTTTTCGCTAGCTTTTAAATTTGGTCGAGTGGGATGTCGTGATATCAGTCGGCAATGAGTTCCAGGCCTAGGGTACATTGCAGCTGTAGGCAGAGGCTTCATAGGTTCTACGTTGTTGGGAGAAGCAGCTAAAAGACTATCACAAGCACCACGATGTCACGACTGAGGAGTGCCTACTTAATAAGAGATAGGCCCAAGCAAAGGAATGAAGGCATTTAGGAGCGAGTGGCAGAACCCGGAAGTCGATGTGCTACTTGATGGGAAGCCACAGCACATTAGAGAGAAGTGATGTACCGAGGCAGTTTTGTGCCCAACGACGTGCCCAACGGACTCAGTCCGAATGCGATGCCCCGTATGAACAGACCATCATAGCGGTGGTATCCTTATCGAAGCGAGCCCACATTTTCGGCAACGTTACATTACTTAACATAGGAAGATTTGGTAGTGCAGCTGACTTGGTCATCTAGAAACTGAATAGCATGGAAGAGCACACCCGGGTTCCTTGCTGAGGCCTCGAGAGATAGGCTGGCCAAGCTCAAACTGAGGTTCAGCCTTACCAGTTTTTAGGAACACTGGGTTTGATCTTGACCTGTAAGTGGGTATGAGCATCGTCCAATTAGAGATATTGTGCTACGATCCAAGTGAGAATGTCAGCTGTACAGGCAGTGATGGAAGTTGCCAAAGGCAGCAAAGAATCAAAGCACAGATAAACCGGTATGCCATCTGTATAAACATGAAAGCTTAGATTCCGCTTAGCGATTAAAATTTAATCTAATGCCGTGAAATAATGTACTTCCGTCTGTGACTCCACAAAGCCACAAAAGCTATGTGAGTGTTACGCAGGAGAGTTTTATGTAGCCCACTCACAGCCTAAGCGGCGTTCGGTACACATTCGGTAGCCAACAGACGTCATCTCATGCAACGACAAAAAAGTGAGAAGCGTAGCTGAGTCAGGAGAGCAGTTGAGGTAGTGAGTAGCGTGGAGTTAGCAGCTCAAGACTGCTAGGAAAGATGCACATTAGTCGGCAGCAGGAGAGTAGTTGTCGTTTCGCAAAAATCGCGGAAGTAAGTTCCACAGCCTAGGACCTGCAGATTAAAAGCTTCTGTCGCCAACGGTCTTAAAGCGAAGAAATGGAACACCTAGTTTATTGTCCATACAGGATCTGAGCGCACGAGTAGTCTGAGAAAACTGATGCAGCAGTTTAGCTAGCTAGGATTCAACGATAATCGTTGGAGAGCATGCATCACGAAAATTGGTGGAGACCTAGAACGGAGCCCCGGGGGTAGAACCAGACTTCCAAGTCTCATCGGACCACTGCTGCCCGTTGAGAGATTGTTTAGATGATTTAACAGCATCATTTGTATAGCGGCAGGGGAGTCTTAAAAGCAATTTCCGACGGCTTGCAGTGGGCAATAAGGAGGACGCATACAAATACAGGATACAAATACAAATACAGGACGCAATACAATACGCCAGCTGCGGGACTCAAACCCACGATCTCTGGTTCTTGAAGAGCCAGCATCAGAATCTCCTGGCGAATACTCAAAGGGACAAAGGTCTGATAAGTTGAACTCGCCGGCCGCGGCCGATGCCGTCCACCGCAGAGGCGGCGTCCGCGAGCGAGCGCGGCAGCTGCAGGGTGGGCGCGAGGCCCTGTCACAACCTGACAGCCAGACCGGCCGGAAGCGCCGGGGAAGAAGGCTGACGAGCTTCCGGTGGCTGTCACGCCCACCCCAGGCTGCCGACACGCACGATCGGAGCTCGAGGCCAGACCCGCAGCGGGCAGTGGTGCAAGCAGCGCGCTTTGGTTTGAGAGAGAGGCAGACAGAGAGAGGCAGACAGAGAAAAAGAGAGAGAGACAGAGAGAGAGAGAGAGAGAGAGAGAGAGAGAGAGAGAGAGAGAGAGAGAGAGAGAGAGAGAGAGAGGGAGAGAGCCTCGGCAGGGAACCGTCGCCTCACTCAGGACGCCGTGCCAACTGCCCGCCGAGAGAGCCGCATGCGGCTCTCTCGGTTGCGGTCGAAGTCGGCCCATTTCATGTCTGCCGACTACAATTGTCATCGGGCCTTCCCATCCGGCTGGAGTCCGGCCCGGCCGAGGGTGGGTGGGAAGCGAAATGTTGTCCGCCTGTTTACGCTTCCGCCCTTAGGCACACTTACCATGAAAAAACCTCGCTACTAGATCTTGTCATGCTGGCGCAGTGGCTGCGGCCGAGTCAATAGTCCAAACCTCAGCAGCTAACCTACCGAGTTGTCAAGTGGGAGCTCGTGACCGCTCTACGAACGACGCCCGGTGCGAGAAAATGACAGAGAGAGAGAGAGAGAGAGAGAGAGAGAGAGAGAGAGAGAGAGAGAGAGAGAGCCATAGACAGATGGAGACGGAGACAGACGACAATGACGAAGAGTCAGAGCAGAGACGGAGATTCAAAGCACGACAGAGAGACAGAGGTTGAGCAAGAAAGAGACTGAGGGAGAGTGGAACAGGCTGACAGAGAAAGTGATTGAGACAGGTCTAGCAAGAAAGATCAAGACATGGAGAGATAGATTCGGGAACAGAGTGAGGTGGGCAGGACGGGAGCAGCGAGTTCTCAGCGAATTCATTTGCGGATTTGGCAGCGAAGCTTGATGCCGACCGAATGAGGCCCCCGAACTGGGGAGCGCTGTCAAGGCGCCGATCCCCCCTCCCCCCCCCCGCTTGCGGGAGGAGAGAAACGGAGGCAGCCTTTGCGCCACCAGCTTACAATGATGGGCATTTAGCTTTGTTAAAGAGCTTCTCCCGATACTTACGGCCCATAGCGGGCAGCCATAATGGCCCGCCGCGAACAGTAGAAAAACGCTTAAAGGATATTTAAGCTCTCGCACGATTTCCGCGATTCCAGTTGTCAGTGCTCGCGACGCGGCGCGACACGCTACGAGCGCGACCGCGGCGGCCGCTCACCGTTCGGGCTCGTCGGCTGTGCGTCCGCCACTCAGCATCCGCCTTCGGTCAGAGACCGGCGTCGCAATCTCTAGACGATGACGAGAAGAGGTAGAGACTCTGCGTCCGCCTTCGGTCAGAGACCAGCGTCGCAATCTCTAGACGATGACGAGAAGAGGTAGAGATGGGACGGACATCGTTGGCGACTACTGCACGCAGCCGGCGACGAGCGGGGCGCGACAGGTACGCGAATCGGACGCATGAGGTGACGGCGGTCAGCCGTGTCGCCGCTGCTCCGCCGGTGACACGGCGGCTCGCCAAGCGGCAAGCGCTGCGCCACCGCCCCGACAGAGGTCAGGGCCGTCAGCCTCTCGCGTATTCGCGGAGCGTGCAAGTATCGCTGCGGCGAACATCCGTCTAAAGGCGGACGCCGTGGCGTCGCGGGGGCCGCAGGCGGCGGCGGCGCGAGCGCTGACATAGTTCGGCAAGTCCGCCCTCTGGTGGCGTGTCAGCAGCACCGACTGCAGCGCCGCTGCCGGCAGGGGCGAGGGCGACGGCGGCGACGCAGGAAGCGTGCGTGGGCCCGGCCCGGCCGGTGAGCGAGCGAGCTAGCCCTCGGAGGCAAGCTCCCGGTACCCTGCCGATTGGCCCGCCCCCAGACACGTGACCGGCACCGGCGCTACAATTGTGGGCGCTTCACCTGAGCGGCGTACATGCTGCCACAGAAGGGCGTCCGCAACCCCCAGAGCTACGGGATGAGCTCCGCGTACTACGGAGGCGGCGGCTTGGTGCCGGGATCCCTTTCCGCAAACGCGGATCCCGTGTCAGCGTACTATGACGCCGGTAAATATTCGGAGAGCCACCAGTACGTCTTGCAGAGCGGGCACGGCCACGGTCACGGCTGCGACGGAGGCGACGCGGCGGCGGCGGCCGCCGCGCACCTATCTCCGGGCGCAGCGTTTCCTCGATTTCCGCCGTACGATCGCCTGGTGCACAAGGCGGGATACGAGTCGACGGGCCATCTGTCCGGCGACGCTTTCGCAGCCGCGGCTGCAGCAGTGCGGTTCAACCAGTCGCAAGTTCCGCAGTTCGCACACGACATGCACAGAAATAACGCGGCGGCGGCCGCGGTTCCGGCGCGGGCGCCGTTTCCCGGCTCGTACGGCGCACCGCCCAACATGATGACTGCGTCTCCGTCCGGTCTACCGATATTCCCGTGGATGCGCACGGCCATCTCCGGTGAGTCGCCGCGCCGCGTGCCAGCGTGCTGAACGACAGACTCTCGCACGTACGCGCCCGATCGCACAGTGGCTCGTGGTAGGCAGATAAGTCGCCACTCGCTAATCTCTTGGCGGCGACCGCAGCGGCGCGAGCGTCGCAGAGCGCTCTCGCCGCCCGAACTCGCCTTCCCCCCCCCCCATCCAGCGAGTCCGTCCGGAGCGACCGAGTCTGGAAGCCGGAACGGAGGGGGCTACGAGGCGCTCTGACGTGCTCGCAAAATGGCGTACCCAGAGGGTCGTCGCGACGCGGCTGAGTTGGGGCGATTGGTGTTCTCCGTTCGAGTCGAGCTGAAAATCGCCACGCTCTTACCGCCCTTACCCCGAACCACCCCTGGCCCACCGCTCGCAGTGTCGCTGTGCTGCCCACGCCGCCTGCGATTGATGTCCTATCCGAATAATCATTTTTACTAGGGCCTAATCATCATCGCGGCTATAGCTGCCCCTCAGCCGCTGCTGCCGATCGCCTGATAACGGTCTGATCTCTTTTGATCTGGCCACCAACCAAGCGCCCCATGCCGACGCTGCGTCGCATGTTAATAAAAATATACCGGAAACCTTTCGGCCTTCGCGCACACCGCTGACTTCGGTTGGCTACCGGACTGAACGAGACGTCCGATCGGAGCGCACTGCTCTCTCTCACACATATATATATGTATATATATATATATATATATGTATGTATATATATATATATGTGTGTGTATATATATATGTATATATATATATATATGTATATACATATATATATATACACACACACATATATATATATATATATATATATGCCGTTTTCTGACCGGTGTCTGAGTCTGCTCATCCCGACTACGGCGGATTAGTAGCCAGGCAGAGCGTCAGCAGCAGCGGTAGCGGGACGAGCAGTCGCGTGACTCGCCTTCGTCCGAACACCGTTGTCCCGCAGACGCTCACGACTAACATCGTGCACCGGCAAGAGCGTCCATCATTTTCTGTTCGTCTGCGTTGCCCCAGCTTAACCTCTCGCACCCAGCCCACTCTTTCTTTTCAACTCTCTCTCTCTCTCTCTCTCTCTCTCTCTCTCTCTCTCTCTCGCTCCCGCTTTGGGCCACTGCGGCAAAACGAAGTAAAAGAGTGCGAGTAGAGTTCTGCTCATTCAGCCGCCAAGTTCTTGTGTAGTAGCAGAAGAGCCTCTGTCGCTAGCACTCCCCCAACCCTCCCCCCTGGCAGCATGCAAATGGAAAACTAAGGGTTGCCTGCGGCGGGGCTTGAACCCACGACCTACGACGTGAAAAGCAAGAGTATCTTACCCCAGGGCTATTACCCGAACCAGCTGTCCTGAATCGCCGCAGGCAGAGGCTCTCCCCTCCTAGCTCCGCCTTCGCTGCAGGCGCTGCTGTTATAAGCATTTTCCAGCACAGGAGCGAGCTGCTAATTTAACCCCGCGGGACGCCAATAGCGGCCGCTGGAGCCTTCGTCGAAAGCCGCAAGGTCAGCAAGGCCGACGTCGCATCTGCCGCGGTGATGGGTTAACTGGCTTTTCTGTTCGCAGCCTTCGCCAGGACTTGCCGAAAGTGCGGCTGAGCGCGACGTTGGCCAATTTAGACGAGAATGGTGCAGCAGCTGGCCTCCCTCGCGTTCGTCCGAACTATGCAGACAGCCTGGCTGGCTGGCTGGCCGCTAAGCTGATTCGAAAGAGCCGCTGAACTCAGCTCCTTATCTAGTGTGCCGCTGTCGTTTAAGTGAACGAAGGACGGTCTCGCACGTCTTTCATTCTCGCCGCTCTCCCTCCTTCTCATTCTCTGTTTCTTCCTCTTGTGCGACGAGTGCTGTGGCGTGTGCAAGTTCGGGCCTTCGTAGGCGCTGTCGCCAAGCGAAGCAGCACCCCTTCCGACAGCATATCCGATCTCGATCCGATACGAGTCCTCCTTTCTGTCTGTCTGTCCTTCGCATTCGCTTCTGGCTCCGAACCAATGCACTGCCGGTGGTGACGTGGACAATTCCCGCCGTCTCTGCTCACCGAACTTGAAGTCCTGCCCTGCTTCGTGTTTCGCACGAAGGCGAAGCCTGTGAATCCGTTTCCGGTCTCTCCTAACGCGGTAAGCCGTCCCTTGTGACGGCTCGTGCCGCTCCCGCCGCTCGAGCTACTCGCGTGCCGCAGCGGCTCTCAACAGTCGGTCCGAACTCGCGATCCTCCTTCATCCCCAGCCTTTGTTCTGTTCAGTCACGTGACTTCCTATCTGTCGCGGCTCTCTTGCCCCTCTCTCTCTCTCTCTCTCTCTCTCTCTCTCTCTCTCTCTCTCTCTCTCTCTCTCTCTCTCTCTCTCTCCACTGTCGACGCAGGCAGATGAGCGCCCGTCGCCGGTGGTTTTCCGACGGGATCACCTCCTACCCCGATGGCAGCCAGCTCGGCGGTGGCAGCGACGCCTGCTCTCGGACCCGCCCCCCGGACCATTCCGACTGATTCTGCGAGTTGTGCAGCAGCCTTTCTAACTGACGCCACCTCTTGCCCGACCGTGGCGCGCATCGACGCGTTGGCAGTGGAGTGCTTCGTCTCGCGCGATTCTTGACGTCATCCGTCGAGTGTAGGACAACGTCCAGCAATTTTCACTTCGCTAGAGCGATCGATCGTGTCGCTTCTTGGCCTGCTGGGCCAGCCGCCCGTTCTGCGCCCGGTGTTGGCGCTGGGACTTGCCGTCGAGCAGGTGTGCGAAGCCCTAACCCCGCCCCTCACGCCGTCAACGCTCATTCAGCTGTAGCTGCGGTGGGAATGTTAACAAAACAGCACCCTGGACCATTCGTTAACGGCTTTAGCTCCGGTCACCGGAAAGGGAGCAGTACCTAACCAGTAGGCAAGGTTTTTTTTGGAAACTGTAGCGGAGCAGTGTGGCGGCAGCCACCCGCAGGCTCAATCCCGCGTACTGGGCTGTCGTGACCGGCTACCGCCGCGGTTACGGCCTTTAGGACCTCGCTCGCCTTCTTTGAGGCCGCGGTTCGTGACACTACGGCAGCCGACGAGCTGCTTAGGTGTTTTCATTAAAAACAACGTCTTCTGGCCGTCGAGGGCGAGAACGACCGAGAACGCGGCAGCTGGGCAAATAGCTGTACACGGCGGCCGGCAGCAAGCGTGACGCGGCACGGTATCCCTGCACGAGCAGCGCTTCCGGCCGCCGTAGTCGGGCGGCGGCGGCGGCTCTTTCGCCTCGCGAGCGAGCGATCGGTCGCGCCGCGCCCCCTGGTGGGCGCGAAGCGTCAGAAGACCGGGGATGGGGTGGCTGGACGAAGTCCTTGACCCGTCATCTCACTCGGCTCGCACGCCGTTACTTCCGAACCGGTTGCCTACTTCGACTGCCATGACCGGTCGCCGTGGCGACGCTCTCGCCACGTTCTCGCCATCGTGGCGACGCTCTCGCCACGGGTAGGGCGGCGGCTGCTGCGAGCGCGTCGTAGCGAGAGCGAGGCCGAGCGTTTCCTTCTGTCCCGCCGCAGACATGGGCTTCGAGCAGAAGCGGACTCGCCAGACGTACACGCGCTACCAGACTCTGGAGCTGGAGAAGGAGTTCCACTACAACCGCTACCTGACGCGACGGCGTCGCATCGAGATAGCGCACGCGCTCGGCCTCACCGAGCGGCAGATCAAGATCTGGTTCCAGAATCGACGCATGAAGTGGAAAAAGGAGCACAACATCGCCAAGCTGACCGGACCCAATCAGAAGATCGAGCTGTCCAATGACAGCAGCGACGACTCGGACTCAAAGCCCGGCGGCGGCGTTGACGCAGCCGCTAAGCTGTGATGCGGCGGCCAGCGCTACGGCCGCTGCAGCCACCCTCTCTCTTGCACGCTCCCGCCCGCGAGGCGTCGGTCGGATGTAGCTGAGCTGCTGCTGCAGCGACTGCCACAGCTGCTGCTGCTGCAGCACTGCTGTCGGTGACGAGCTCGTGCGCCGGTGCGGCTTTGCTCAAACTGTATTATTTGTAAATAGTGTACATAAATGCGAATTCGCATCTAAATGAGATTGGGCGAGAATGCAGCAGCGCGGCAGCTACAGCGCGGCGAACATCTGGTGAGGCGTCGCTCAGCTGCAGAGCCAGCCCAGTTTTCGCACGAGAGGAAAAGGTAAAAGCTAACGGCCGACGACGCGCCAGGCGAACCGGGCAGACACGAAAGCGTGCTGCACTCGGGCGGCCTGGCCGCTCAAGCCGCCTACGTCAGTTCGCCTACGATTAGCCGCCTTGGGCAGCGTGAGGTTAGGCCGCCGAACTCCCCCCCCCCCCCATCCATACCGCGCTCAATGGCTCAATGTGTGCAAGCCCACCGGCGTAGGCGGCTAGTTGAGCGCCCAGCAAACTCGACTCCAACCGCAAGATGGCCTCGCGTGAGCTCTGGCTGCCGCGGCTAGGTGCTGAGCAAGGAGCAAAAACAAGAGCGAAAGCAGCGCGGCGAGCGGCGGTGGCGCCGTCCTCCAGACTGCACCTGTCGCTCTCTCCGAGGACCCTCGCTCAAGCGTCGCGCCGAGCGCATCGGAGCCCGCTACACGCTAGCGACCGCCATAAACGGCCGCCATTGCTCCTCCGTGCAGCCATCGTTCATCGAGCGCGTCTGTCAGAATCTGTTCGCGGCTCCATCACGCTCGGGTATTGGGGCGGGCGAGAGCACTTGCAAGGAAGTCAGTCACTCGTCGAACCCTGCTCGGAGCCTGCTGATGCTGCTGCGACGGAGCTCAGCTGGAGCGACGCGAGGCGAAGCGAGCTCTCTCGCTGGTTTGGGCCAGCAGACGAGGTGCTCACCTTCAATGACCAAGGTCAAGGTGATATTTGATGACCGAAGTCGTGGGCTCATGCCTCATGGCACATGTGAGGCGCACGAGTAGAGATACGTTCTAATTTGGCGCTATAGAGGTATATATATATATATATATATAATAGAATATTTTCTGCGGCAAACCTTGCGACAGCACGTCCCTTTACCGCCAGCGCTATCTTTTTTCACTGCCTCCACCAGCTACCCTTCCCTGCAATGCCACCGCAGCGCCAATCCGGAGAGCAAGAACGAGATGCAGCAATAAAGGCCGCGATAATGTCGAGCTTGTAAAGCTGATGACAGATAGCCGAATTTAAGGAACGCGACTCGCGTGTCCCTGCCTCAAAATGGAACCCAAGTCGCCGCCGCCGCCGCTGGGTCGGTATTGCACGCGAACGCTCGGCCGCCGAGTCTTCCTTCCACCCGTCCAGGTCGCCTCATTCGTCAGCCGGGCGGACTGCGAACTAGACGGAAGTGCTGCTCTGTCAGTGTCTGTCTGTCTCTCTGTCTGTCTGTTTCTCTGTCTCTCCCTCTCTCTCGGACATGGTGCAGAGTGCGGCACTCAGTGACGACCCATCCTCGTCGGTCGGCGCGCCGCCGCCGCCGCCGCCGCCGCCGCCTGTCCGCTCCGCAAGACTGATGATAGGCCAGCCGAAGGCTGCTTAGCGGCCGAGCCACTCTGCCGCCGACGGTACGATATGCTTTGAAGCGGGATTAGCAGCGACGTACGCAGTCTGCCGTGCGGACGCGATAACTCGCGCTTGACAGGACGCGCGTCACGCTTGAGCTGCGGCGGCCCGACTGGGCTGCTACCGCCGGTGCGGGTGGGCATCGAGAGCGCTCGCGCGCCTGCGGTGGGTCTTTCGCCATTGACGACCGCCGCGTCCGCTGAGACGCCGCCGCCGCAGCCGCCCGTCGAGTCGTTCGACACTGCCGCGCGCGCGCCGCTGTCCCGAACGCGCGCTCGCGCGCCCACCGGTCGGGTTTGGCGGCGACGGTCGTGGCGAGCTTCCTGTCGAGTCGTCCGCGCGTACGAGGCCGCAAGGCCGGAGCACCTTCCGCGACAGCGATCGGTGTGGCATGCGCGCGCGACGTGTCCGACGAAGTCGCAAGCTAGGCGCGGGCGAGAGGCGACCCTCGCTGAAAGGAGTGAGAGCGCGAGCGAGCGAGCGGACTGCCGACCCGCTGACATCGAGAGCGCCGACGACGCGGCGGCGGCGGCGCTCCAGAGCCGCTGCCCGGCGGAACGCGGCGCGTGCGGCGCGCATCTAAACTGCTCCTCAGTCGAGCTGCTCCCCCTTCGGAGGTCTCTCGCTGATCGGCGGAGTGAAATTCGCACCGGCGGGCGTGGGGGGGGGGCATTGCTGACGAATGTGGCACCGTAATGGTGATGCTAAAGTTAAAGTTAAAGGTTAGTCGATTCAGCAGCCTCGTTTACATAGCGGCCGAAGAGCCTGGGCGGCTGTCGCTACGGCGTGCATTGGGCAATAAGGGATCTTCCACTGCGGGACTCGAACTCACGACCTGGGTCGTGAAGAGTGAGCACCTTACCCCCTATGCTAAGGAGAGCTCTGACGCGCGGCGTCAGCGCGCCGGCACGCGTTAAGTATAGAGGCATGGCCCGATACGGCGACATATAGAAAGGAAGTTGAAAGCCTACTCGCAATCGAGCATTTCCTGCGTCTCTGCATGTAGTCCTTGACGCACTTACGCTAGCTACTCTAGGCATATAGCCCTGGAGATCCCTTTCAATTTATCGCACAAGCGCAGGCTTGAACGCAGTTTCAAGAAGTGTGAGTCTGACGAGTCTATCTAGCCCATCTAGTTAGTACTAGCAAACTACACCCAGTTTACCTCCTCCCTTTTTTATTAAGATTCTCGAAAAGATTTTCCCATAGAAGCTTGTTTAATGCTATGAAAAGAATGAATTTTCAGAACAATGCCAGCTGGGATTCAAGTAAAATAAATTACATTGAAACTGCTCTTCTCCGTATAACCAACCTTATCATAAGCAGCAACGATAACACTGTCGCTGTCACTGTCCTGGCCCTGCTGGATTTGAAGCTGTCGTTCACAATGTCCTACTTGAAAGATTTACAACAGCGATCGGTCTGGTAGACGAGGCGATGGAGTGGTTCAGATTGAACTTTTCCAATCGTGTTCACTCCGTATCGATAGGGTTCAGGTCTCATCCACAAAACCAGTAATCTGCGAAGTCTCGCAGGGGTCAACGGTCAAGGGCCGCGATTGGCCAGGGGCTACGGTGCTCGCTCTTCACGACACAGGTCGTGGTTTCGAATCCTGCAGATGGACTACTCTATTGCCAAAAGCAAGCGGTGATTATAGCCTTAAAGGCTTTCCTGCTGCTATAAAAATGAGGCAGTTGAATCGGCTAGTAGTATGATTATAGCTAAGGGTCCGTTCTCGGTCCTTTACTGGTCCGCATTTCTACTTAGCCACCAGAAATACTGATTTGGGCTTAGGGAACCGGCTTTAACTTTTACGCTGACGATACTCAGCTTTGCTTGAAATGTTATCAACTGGAATCTACTGCAGCGACCGATCAACTGAATGCTTGCCCTTTAGACGTTCGATCGCGGATGCCGGCCAATTCCTAAGGACTAAACTTGCAACAAATATAAAGCGCCTAGGAAGAGATTGATTCCTCTGACGGCGCTTTATCGAGTGTATTATTATTATTGTTAATATTATTATCAAACGACGATAAAACAGAACGCGCAGCGGCTGGACCAGAACACTTCTCTCTTTTAATTAGTGACGCCGTCTTGCCACCACCGCCGTGTCCTCGGAATTCAGGGCTCCCTTTTTGATTGTCGCTTAAATTTTGAAAGCTTCACAATGAAGACCACCTCTACCCTCTACAGCTAGCCATGACGTCTGCAATCCATGGCTAAAATTACAGATTGTCTGAAAACGTGGCTTGCAAACAATTTAACTAGCTTCTTGGTTCTATTTCAGCGGCAGGAGTACTGCAATTTCTTTTTCGCTAGGCTACCGAAGAAAAAGCCTCTACAGGCTTCTACAGCTAGCGATGGCTGCGATGGCTGGTGGGAAAACCTTACAAGTTCAGCTCTCCTTTGCTGAAGGAGCTCTGATTGCGCTCCCACTCGATCAACATATGCCGAGCAACATTCTTATGCTGACCCACAAGTTCAAGGCCACGGTTTGGCTCCTTCATACCTAGCCGAATTGCTGAACCAGCTTCAGCCCCTCATCGTGCACGCGGGTCATCTATGGTAAATAAACGGTGAGCTGTTCCATTCATTCAATTGAAGACCGCTAGCGAAAGAAGCCTTTGGTCTGCAGATCTTAGGCTTTGGGACTGCTGTACACAGCTATTACGCACCAAAATTTATTCTCCTGCTGCCGACTGTGGCACATCCTTTCCAGTGGTCCTGAGCTGCTACTTCGACGCTACTCACTTCCTCAACTGCCCTCCTGACTCTGCTAGGCTTCTCACTTTCTATTTTTTGCTTAAGATGAAGTCTGTTGGCAATCGAGTGCGTACCGAAAGCCGCTTATGCTTTGGGTGCGACGCAGACACTGTCCTAAATTAAATCTACTCAGTCTTTGTGGATTTACAGACGCATATTGAGGGGCCGTGATAGCCCGGGAGGTAAGGTGGTGCTCACTCTATACGACCGAGCTCGTGGGCTCGAGTCCTGCAGTGGGCGATCCTTTACAGACAAATGCAAGCGGTGGTAGTAGCCGTTAAGGCTCTTCTGATGCTACACAAATGATGCTCTTAAATTGGCTAATGTTATTATAGATACATTAATCTAAATTAAATTCCATCAACAAGTGGAAGTGCTTCTTATTTAGCTAATTCGAAATACCCGGCACGAGGTTGCGCTCCCTTTGACCTCGCGTAGCCATCTTATTTCTTTGGACCCATGAATTATTGCATGGACCTTATGCAATGCGACCGCAGCGTTCAAAATTTATGCACCGCCGAAGCTAGAGAAGCGCCTAGGACGACGCTCGCCTAGGACGCCTCGAGTTCCCTTTTGACGGAACTGGACGTGCGCACAGCGAGGTTAATCGCGCTTTCGCGGCGCAAGCACTCCTATCTCGCTTTCCCCGATGCAGCGTATTTAGCTGTCGGCTGAATCCTTTTGGCTCGTGGCTTGGCCGTTCGGTTCGTTTAATTCATGGCTTAGCGGTTGGGCTCATGCGGCCAGGCGCGTTTTTTAGCTCTTTTTCACTGACGCAAAAGCCTTCAGATCGGAATGACGCTCGAAAGCCTCGAGGTCGGCGGTGTCACTCCGCTGGACGGTTACAGGTATCTCGCTTCCACTAAAGAAGACTGCCGGAAGAGTGCCAAGAACGACACCCAGCGCTAGCGCAGGGCGGGCGGCAAAGAATTAGTGTCACGGCGAAATGCGATAGAGGCCGGTGCGTGAGGTCGTTCGGTCGGGCTAAAATTAGCGCAGCTCGACTTGGACGCCGGCCGGGTTGGCTATATTGGCTGCTGACACTGCAAAATGGCGGCTTTTTAAGAGTGCTAACTGTCAAAGGAAAAATTTGTGAAGTTCGAGCGTCGCGACCGGGGTCGCCGCCGCCGTCATGCCACTGAGGCATTCCCCGCTCCATTTGCAGCTCGTCCTGAGCTCTAGTGGACCATTGCCTTTTGCGATAAAATTTGCGGTTCGTTAATTGTGGATCGGTGCGTGAAGAGACCTCGCCGATCGCCCGTGTTCTCTCTCTCTGTCTCTCTGTCTCTCTGTCTCCCTGTCTCTGTCTCAATATCCCTGTCGTGGTCTCGTTCTCTCTCTCTCTCTTTTTTTCACTCACTCTTTCTCTCTCTCTCTCTCTCTCTCTCTCTCTCTCTCTCTCTCTCTCTCTCTCTCTCTCTCTCTCTCTGTTTGTGTTTCCCTCTATCTCCACCTGGCTGTCTATCTGTCCATGTCTCCGTCTCCGTCTGTCTCTGTCTGTCTCCGTCTGAGTCCGCTTGTCTCCGTCTGTCTCTCTGTCTGTCTCTCTGGCTCTCTCTCTCTCTCTCTCTCTCTCTCTCTCTCTCTCTCTCTTTCTCTCTTTGCAGGGACTCTCAAAGTTCTGGTGCATAGCCGCAGCGGTTGCCGTTTGTAGCCCACCCACTAAGATCCGACGACCGTGAGGGCAATACTCTATGTAGCCACTGAGACTTTCAGACAGAAAGTGGCGAGTCATCTGGAATCATCGCTTGACGGCCGTCGCTTGCGTCCCCGCTGTTAACAACGGCGCTCAAACGTAGCAGCGAGCTCGCTTAGGCACCGCTTCGCGTCGGAGAGAGCTCGCGCGCGCCCCCGAGTCGCTCCGCCTAGCGCACTCGCGCGCCGGGAGCGGGCGACGCGCGCGTTCGCTCGCTCGCTCGCTCCCGGCGCCCGCTCGGCACCGGCGTCGCTATTCCGGCGGGCGGGGCGCTCAGCTAAGCGGGCGCTCGCGCCCGAGACGAGGCGCCCGTACTTGAGCGCCCTCCTCCTCCTTCGTCCGACGATCCCTCTACCTTAGTCACGGGCACGCAGGAAGTTGCCGCCGCTGCTCGGCGCACCGCAATAAAAGATGACAAGGCGTAATTGCGCCGCTCATTATTTTCGCACCGCTTCAAATCTTTCGTCGCCGCCGCCGCCGCCGCCGCGACCGTCGGACGGAAATAACGCGATCTGGGCAGGCAGTCGTCGCGCAGTCGTCTCTCGATCGCTCAGAGCGCGCGCCCGCAGGGCAGGCAGCGCGCGCTCTGAGGCGGCGCTGGCGGTTGTTTTCGTCGTCTATCGATAAGATATATCAGGAAGCTAGCGCAGTTCGCCGAGCTATCCTTTCGCCGGCATTTGTAAATTGAATGCCATGTACCGCTGCACTCGCTACATCTTGCCGGCGCCATTTTGATCCCGCTCGGCGGAGGGTTTCTGCCGGTCGCCCGAGTCCGTCGCTGCGTCGTCGCCTGCGTCGCCAACGCGACCGAAGACGACCGAAAAGGAAGTGGTTTGCAAGAATGGCTTGGCGGTGCGCAGACGTCAGTGCGAAGTAAATGGCCCGAGGCGACGTCGACGAGGCAACTGGCGCCGCCGTCCGTCTGCTGAAGGGACCGCGGGCACCACGAAGTGACTTTTCAAGCAGACGGCAAGACGGCGGCGCGGGCGCCTGGACGTCTCGCGCGCAGTAGAGTCTGGCCTTCGACGAGCGGCTGTGTACGGCGGCAGTAGCCGCGGCCTCGATCGCCGCTCTCATCATTTCGAGATCGGCGAGTGGAACTTTTATCGAGTCGCGCAACTGCGTCGGTTGCCTCGTTCCCAGGCTCTCGCATGCACTCCGTAAGCTTCCGGCGCTTTGCCTCTCGCTCGTTCGTTCGTTCGTTTCCTACAAAGAGACGACGAGCCCAGGCAGGAAGCGAAGCGCTAATAATAACAATAATAATAGCAACGACGACGATAGTGACAAAGCGCGTTCAGCATCCGAAGAGAACCAACAGAGGCTCCGGTTTATTGCTTCTCCCGAATTTGCACCTTCCTGTTGGCCACTTCCGTCGTCACCGATCCCCCAAATCACTCGTCCAACCGTCGCCGGGCAACAAATCCTCACCGCCGCCGCCGCCGCCGACATCGTGCGAGCGATCGACACGCTCGAGCACGCCGCTCGCCGCAGCGGCGGCGCCAGCTAGCGTCGCTTTTCCTGTCGGCGTGAGCGCATTTTCGCAGAGGTTCGCGAAGCTGCGCTTGGCGAGCGGCAGTCTGCCGAATTCGCTTCGTGTTTTTCCGTGCGACGCCCTCGCTTCACGTGCGGCGCCTTGCGAGCGCGTCCGTCGCCATCGCCGCCGTGCTGCATCGCGCCCGCTGCGCTCCGTCTGCTGTCGTCTGCTGCCGACTGCTGTCGCCGATGCTTTCGAACGCCATTGGATACCATCGGACGCAACGTCGAACGTTACCGCAAAAATGCGAGGCGGGCGGTGCTCGCTGCCGCTGCGAGACGACGAGACGGGGCGCCGCCGTGCAGCTCCTCGTGCTCAATGGAAATCTTTTCGCAATTCTTCCCCCCCCCCGTCAGTTTGTGCGTATTGACAGTCCAGAACTCGTTACCAGCTGCTGTGGCAACCCGGCGAGTGTTTTTTATTTTTCATCATCGAGCTTCTATTGATGCGCTCTTCCATTTTCGTCTAAGCACCACCTTCCTGTTCATCGCATATCGTTGAGCGAGTGGTAAGCAGTAAGAGTAAGAGTGCGGAGTGATGCGGTTCCGTTGGGGTGCCAGACCGGATCTTTTATCAATATTATTATCTCGATCTCGGAAGAGAGAGCCTGAACTCTCGCAGCAATGCTACGCTGCTCATGCCACGCAGAGGCGAGTTACTTGCGAGGAGGACAAACCCTGACCTTGCCTCAGACAGCCATCTGCGGAAGGACTCTGAGGGGACGAGCCGGAGCGACAGCGAGCCGCTCGACATGCCACATCCGTTTCAGCAACAAGCGGATGGGTCAGCCGGTAGACGTACTATGCCGGTGACGCAAACGCCACGGTCGCGTACGCGAACGCGCGTCCGAGCCGGACTACGAGGCGGCGTCGAGTGGCGTCGCGTGCGCAGGGAGGGAGCGGGAGATAGAGCAAGAGCGGAGGCGGCCGCCGCGACCCAAGGCGACGCGACGCGACGTGACGCGGCGTGACGCGGTCGAGCGCAGCGGGTGCCGGACTCGCGAGGCGAACGCTGGCCGAGCGCAGTTCGCGACTCCAACGCGCTCCTCGCCACCTCCCGCCTCTGCAGGGCCGTACGAGGCGAGGCCGAGCGAGCGAGTAAAGGTGCTCGCTCGGGCGACGACGACGGGCTAGCGCGCCGTCATCGTCAGAGCTCGACGAGCCGCCGCTCGCGGCTGCGTCCTCACCGAAGCGAGCCGAAACTGGCGGCCGCGGCGAAAGCGGGCGCGTCGACCGCCGCTGCCGCGCGCGACCCGTCGCTCGCCGCGTGACTTCCGCCGGCGACTCGAGCCGTCGTGCGCGGACGCCGGCAGCGCACCGCAGAAGACTGCCGCGACGTCTCGTCGTCCGCATCGGCGAGGCCGCTCGGTCGTCGTCGAGCACTAATGCTTTCGCTCTTTTTTTCCGCCACGCCCACCGATCGGCGAGCCCTGCGGTAGGCGCGTAGACGAGGCTGGCTGCTGCTGCGGGGCGCATCGCACTCGGTGCCGGTGGAGCAACTCGCCAGGCCGCTGAGAGATGTCGCTCACTGCGGGCACGACGTGCGCGTCTCGCAGAGCGATCGCATCGCGAATCATTCGTCGCAGCATCCGGAAGTACTCGTACTGCGCGACCGAGGCTGTGGGCTTGAATTCTGCATGCGGCAGAAATCGTTTATTATGAGGCTGTTCAAGCAGCTGACAGATGCACTTAAAGCGCTTGAAACTACGGGTAACTTCGAGAATGTGATGAAGATATCTTATCGCTCCCCGTGTACTTAAAGCAACGCGGCAGTCTTCGCGGCTGCGGCAGCAGCACAGCGTGCAGTATCCGCAGCTTGCCGGAGGAGCATACCTCCGCTTCTCCCCCAGACATATAACAAATCTCGTCCAATTCGTGCATGCATTTCCAAGCTCGCGGTGGCCGCCGCTTACGTGCGGATATACGAGCTCGAATCAATCCGCCGTCTGTGCACCGATCCCGTCACGTGACCACACAGCAGCCATAACGCGGCCTTGCTTGACGTCATCGCAGTTAGGGGGAAGGGCACGGCGTCATAGGCTCGATTGCATGTTTGCCGCTGGCTGGCTTCGCACTGATTGGCGAGAACGCGTCTGGCATGTGGGCAAAATGCTGGCTTGCGCCTGCTCACTGCAAATTCCACTGGCGATGACTTTATGTCACTACGAAAGACCTTGTTCCGAGCATTTTTTAGTCAGCGACGCAAACGGCTGCCAGTGTTTAGTGCGCGCTCGAATGGTAGCGAGGCCGACACGCCTTCTGCCGCTGGACGCGTATACTGAGCGTACACAATTGGCGAGAGGGTGATGCTACCTCGCCGTAGCTCCACTGAAGTGAGGTTGCACTTTCCCAGAATGCCGCATCTACTTCCGCCTCCTCTACGTGGGGGCCAGCCAAGTTAAGTTCACGGTTCAGCCACTTACAACAGGTTTTGCTTTCCACCGAGGCGTGCTTCTTCTAGACGTGCAGCACCGAGCAAGTGTGCACATCCTGCGAGAAGAGCCCCGCCTCCCTCTTTGCTGCCGTTGCCTTAAAGAAAATTCAGCTCGTGCAATACTTGATAATTGCAATACCCAGGTAAAGTTTCAGCAACGTGTGCGCGGTCGCATGTGTGCACATATTTCATTTGCGTAGCGCCCCTAACAGAACTCAATCTCTTCCCAAGCGCTTCGCGTATGCCGTACGGTTCGACCCCGTGACCTTGGCGATCGACGACTGAGCACCCGCACGGGCCAAATCAGGGCGGCCGATGTATGCGCGTACGCTTGGCTAAGCTGGATATCTTTAGGCGCAGCTCAGTACCGTACCGAGCGACGGAATGGAGAAATGGGACACCAGAGTGCGACCTCCAGAGTGTGACCTCCGTCGCCTTTCGAGGCGGCGCCGCCTGAGAGCGCCGCCTGCGGCGACTACGCGTCTTTCCTCGGCTCCTCTCGATTGGTGGCGCGCGGAAGCGTTGTGCGGCGGGCGTCCTTAATGAGAAGCACAGGCAAAGCTGCGAATACAGAGACTCGCTGTTTTAAATCAGTTGGGTTTCCCATGTCGGGTTGCATTTAGATGGCGCCAGATTGCATCCGGAGTGCACGTGAAGATCGAGGCGTTCCCTTGATAGTTCGATGCGACCGCAGGTGTGCGCATCGTTAGCCGATAGCACCTCGGCGACTGGTGACTGGCCAACCGGCAGTAAGCCGCGCAGGTATTGCCCCCGGGCAGTGGGGGGGGGGGGGCAAGTGGTTCGCCTCTAACGACCGAGGCCACTGGGCTCTAGCCCTGTGGCGTACGCAAAGGGCCTGGTGAAAGAGGCTGGAAAAGTCCTTTCAGAGCGCTATACGAGTGAGTCGCATTTGCAGCTACAAGTAGTTGCCTTTGCACTTGCATCGTGCGATCGAGTTGCTTGGGCGCACGCACGTTACGCTTCCTCCCGCCACAATTACTTCTGGTACGCGACAATCTGTATATCGGCATTAGCGGGCGACAACTCCGACGAGCGTCGGCAGTGCGTAATAGAATCATTAGGGGATCACCGCGCGAATGCCTCCGGCGAGAGTTGAGGCACGCGCGGAATGGTAATGAATTATGTAATGTAACTTTAAAGGACTCTGGCGTGCTTTATGCGGACGTTGAGCGGCGATCGGTACCAATGTCGCTCAGTTCGCATTCTGGATCTAATTAGCACCCTGCCAGGCTGGCCGCATCTTCGCAGGGCGCTTCGTCGCCAGCTTTTCGATGGTGTCTACGCAAATCTTGTTCTTTTATGTACAACATTTTCACCCGGCCTCGATTCTTCAGCTTGAGCTGACGGTCGATATTTTTTAATGCAGCGAGCCCGCAGACGAGGCCGAGGTCGAGTAGCGAGTAATACAGCGAGCTGCGAGAAGTCTGTCGTCTGTCTCCCTCCCCCAAGGGGTTTCGCCCAGCGCCGCCGCACCATTCCCGCCCCACCATCCCGCCGTCGGCGCGCGGGAGCTTCGTGCCCGCTTGCGGTGCGACTCGGCACTGGTGAGACCGCTCCTGCAAGCCTTAATGTGACTCCGAAATTTATGGTTCGCTATGAAAAAACTGGCCTCGCAAGGCAGCAGCAACTGCTAGCTTTATGGGCGCCATCGGTTTCCAGGGTGTAGCTTGCTGGCACTCGCTCGCGCGCGCACCCACTTCGCCGGGTTTTTCGTAATTGACTTTTCTTCGCTCCCGAGCGAAAGTTCGCGAAGCTGGTCGGCGCTGCAAGCGTCGTGCTACTGCGACGAGGTAAGCGACCGCAGCGCATTCAGAGGAGCGTGCGGCGGGGCCTCGCCGCTTCACTGGCGTCCGATCCGAAGTGCGTCGCGAACATTCTATTCGGATCTGCTTCCTGTTGGAGTTGGCCCGCACCAGCGCGTTTATCGAGCTGACGCCCGCGGAGCGCGCGACGCGCTTAAACGCACACAACAGGCGCTGCGCTCGACCGCGCTTGACGGCCGCCGCCGGACGCAGCCGCTGCGATGTTCGCGCGTGCGCACTGCGAGCCCGCCCTGCGAGATTTTGCCGGCGGCGCGGGCGTACGCCCCTGGGAGCGGCGTAGACGAGCGGGTTTTGCCTCGTCTGCGCTGATTTCGCTTCTGGTTTCGCCGGTGCTCTCTCCAGCGTGGAGCCCGGAAGGCCGTCCGCCTCGGTGACCGGATGGGCGGGACGTCCGCGCGGCGCCGGAGGCGCCCGCCTGAGCGGCAGCCCAGCTCGCGGCGTAAGCGCCGCGCCTCGCGTGGCCGCCGCAGATATATATATATATATATATATACATATATACAGACACGGGCAGACAAGGCAGAGACAGGCGGAGACAGGCAGACTGGAAGATAGAGTGGCAGATAGGTAGAGAAACAGAGAGCCAGAGAGACTGGGAGACTGAGACCGAAAGCGAGAAACTCGTGCGAGTGTCTGCGAGAGCGAGCTGGCGTGCCGCGCAGCGAATGTGCGCTCGAACGACGAGAGCTCAATGGGAATCGTTAATACTGCAAGAAAGATTCCGGTAAAGTGGGCCTAGCCAAAAAGCGAAGTCTTGTATTTGCTCACGCAACCTAGCGTGCACGAGCTGGGGACAAATGAAATGGGTGAGAGAGCGAGGTGAGAGGGAGAGAGAGAGAGAGGCAGAGAGAGAGAGAGAGAGAGAGAGAGAGAGAGAGAGAGAGAGAGAGAGAGAGAGAGAGAGAGAGAGAGAGAGAGAGAGAGAGAGAGAGAGAGAGAGACAGAGACAGAGACAGAGACAGAGACAGAGACAGAGACAGAGACAGAGACAGAGACAGAGACAGAGAGACAGAGAGACAGAGAGACAGAGAGACAGAGAGACAGAGAGAGAGAGAGAGAGAGGGAGAGAGAGAGACAGAGAGAGAGAGACAGAGACAGAGAGAGACAGAGAGAGACAGAGAGAGAGAGAGAGAGAGAGAGAGAGAGAGAGAGAGAGAGAGAGAGAGAGAGAGGGAGAGAAAGAGAGCAGGGGAGAAAGAATGAAATTGCAGAGAAGTGAGAGAACGGTGACAGGATTGAAAAAACAAATGGGAAGAGAAAAGAGAAGTCCGAGAGCCGATTAAGAGAAAAAGAGAAGAGTGAGAGAGAGGTGAGTGAGAGAGAGAGAGAGAGAAAAAGAGGAAAGAGAGAAGAGATTAGAGAGTAGAGAGGAAATTGACATAGAGAAAAAAGAAAGAGTGGAGATAAGAGTAAAGTGAAAGAAACCTGAGCGAGGAAAGAGAGGAGAAAATATGAGAGAAGACAGAGAACAGAGAAAGAGAGAGAGAGAGAGCGAGAGAGCGAGAGAGAGAGAGAGAGAGAGAGAGAGAGAGAGAGAGAGAGAGAGAGAGAGAGAGAGAGAGAGAGAGAGAGGGAGTGGGAATTGAGAACAAAAGAAAAGTGGAGCCTGTCCTCGACGTAACGGGTGCATGCTTGACGGCGAGAGTAAGCTCGGCCGGTCGAGCGACTCCGGGGTTGACGGTTTCTTGTGCCAAGCCACCGTCGTTGGCCATTGAAGCAACTACTTTTGGCGCGATGGTCGGGGGCACGTGACTATCGAAGGCCGCTGGTGGTTGGAGGTCGGCCACGTAACCACTGCATGCTCCTGTAGTACTGTTGAGCGGCAGAGGGGGAGCGCGAGAAAAGAGAGAGAGAGAGAGCGAGCGAGAGCGAGAGAGAGAGAGAGAGAGAGAGAGAGAGAGAGAGAGAGAGAGAGCAAGAACTTTTTCTCTCTATCTAATTACAGACTCTAGTGGGATAGCGAGAGTCAGCCACTCCTCACAACGTCGGGAAAGCGAAAACAGAAGGCAAGCATTGATGATAGAAAACTTGACAAGTTGCCATGCATCTTGAGCTAGAGACTCAATCCAAGTAGCTCGCACTCGTATCGCCTTTCGACGCGAAGCATTCTTAATTTACTCTGCCCGCGAGGCCGGTCTTGAGCTTTCATGCGGCAAGAGCGCAGCGAAATAAAGGCGTAGCTCGCAAACTCAGGGCCATTGTGCGCGCGACGGCACAGCGCCAGTAAGGTGACGCGCGAGCGTGGCAGGACGATGCAAAGTGATTGGCTGACGCGGCGGACGCGGCGTCAGCGCGTTAGTGGCCGAAGTCGGCCGCTCGAGAGCGGCGGAGGAGCGGCGGGTTAACGGAGCGCCGCCCAGGTACCTGGCCGACAAGCAGAACGTGCGTTACAAGCGGACTGCGGTTAATTACAGCTCTAGCGTGCCATTATTTAGAGGTGGAGCGAGACCTTTGCCAAATGGCGCTTTCCGGGACAGCTGAATCCCGGAAGCTGAGCGTCTTCTCAGTGCCCCCAATCCAGCGTCGGCTGTGCGCGCTCGATGTGGCGGATTTACAAGAATACTACTACTACTACTACTACTAATGATATATTCGTATAGCACCCTTCGAGAACTAACGATCTTTACAGGCACTTTATAAATGCTAGTTTGGCCCAGTGGTGAAAGTGCTTGCCCCGACCGAGGTCTGGCTGAGGTTGTGGGCTTGAACTCAGCGGCATACGTGAGGTGCCTGAATAGAGCTAAAGTTCTTTTAGGGCGCTATTCAAACGAATTAAATTGTAATTTTATTATTAGTATTAAGAAAGCTGACAAGCACTCAGCAAATGGGGCGCGCCCGCCTGCAAGAGCAGTCGCAGCTGCGACCTCGATGCAAGAAGTAAGCACCGTTGCCAGCATCCACTGTCCGGTGTCGGCGCAATTAGTGGTTTGGCCTCCTAGGGCGCGCTAGGATAGATTAATCAAAAACCTGCTGCTGCTGAGCGATCCGCGCAAGTGCGCAAGCGCCAGCCATCCCGCGAGCATACAGCCGGTACTGAGCGGCCGTTTGCTTGGCTTGCCAGCCGCTTGCCGCTGCCCGCGGACTTAGCACTTAGCACATCTGTCAGGGGCTTTGCATCGTGTTTTGCCTGCACGACCATTTCCGAGGACGCCGCCAAAATGTCGAGACCTTGTCTCCGGGTTGCCCTTGATGCGTCGCCGCCGGAGAGTAAGTCTGTAAGCGATCCGTCCCTTCTTTGTCTTTCTCCAGTATACCGAGTACTCCAGTATACTTTCCACTCGGTATACCGAGTGGAAAGGCATCCTAATCGGGCTTTGCATCGTTCAGCCCGCTCTTGCAGATCAATTTGCTTAGTTTGTGCCTCTAGCCAACCTCAGATCCTTTGGAGACCGTGCCTCCAGATTTGCTACTAGACCCGGAACTCACTCCCGACTGACTTCACGGCATCCTCAGGACTCGATATCATTAAGAGCTACACGCTGACCTGTTCCTCACAGCATTTGGACTGTCTGTACGGGCCGTACTTCGATTGCAAATCTATGCTGAGTCTTGGTGCCCTGTTTGAATGTCTCATGCCTCAACAGTGACCCGATCGCAGCAGTCAAATCCTCGCTCGCGGAAACCGAGTGGTCAGAAGGTAGAGGCTAAGGTACGGCATAAGATCCTTATGTAACTCCTACGGACGAGTAGTGCTAGCTTACTGCCGCAGACACGCGTGGAACTGCGAGATGTCACTGCTGCTGCTCTGCGTATCGAGGCACTACTAAATTGGCAATATAGGCTGACCCACAAGGCCCACCGTGGTTTGGCTCCTCCATACCTAGCTAAACTGCTGCAAAAGTTCCAGCCGTAACGTGCCCTTAGGTCCTGCACGGACAATAAGTTCACGGTTTCATTCTTCCGCTTAAAGACCGTTGGTGACGGAAGCTTGAGCTCTGCAGGTCCTTGACTGTGGAACTCGCTTCTACAATTCTTACGCTAAGACAACCGCTCTCCTGCTGCCGACTATGGCTCATCCTTTCCAGCCGTCCTGAGCTGCTACTTTCATGCTACTCACTACCTCAACGGCTCTCCCGACTCTGCTATGCTTCCCACTTTCTCTTTGTTGCGTGAGACGAAGTCTGTTGGCTACCGAATGCGGACTAAAAGCCGTTCAGGCTGTGAGTGCACTATACTAAATTCTCCGTCGTAGCACCCGTAGCATCGTCTTTGTGACTTTTTGGAGTAACAGATGGAGAAACATCATATTACTCTACATTACATTAGGCAAGCCCGCGTTTAATTCTTCGGAAGACCTGACACTCGAGCGCAACTTTGCCGACCCGCTGGCGGCTTCACTGCGACCTCTACTAGCGAAGCGAATCCGCTCTCAGGCAATCCGCAAGGCTGGAGGTGTCGAGCCGTCGATCTCGTCCCTCCATCGTACGCCGCGGTGCTATCAGCCCTAATTGGAGTGCCGGCACCGCCGAAGTCATTCCAGCGGCCGCTGTCGGCGTACGTGCTCCTAGTGATTTAGCTTGTAGCTAAGAATGCTAAGAGCGGCTACGCCGCTGGAGCCACCGGCGGCTGTGTCGGTCGGTCCGGCCAGCTGGGGGGCTGACTCGATGGTGCACGGCCGGATCGACTTCGAAGCAGGGCGCACACTGCCCACTCGCCAGAGCCGCATCCGCGTGGTGGCAGACCACGCATCAGGTAACTGCAGGTTGCAGGCGTAACCTGCTTGAATTAAGGGGGGGGGGACGGTGAGCCAGCCGTATCTGATAGGATGCTGGGTCTCGCCGCCCTGAGTGCGAGACCGGAGTCACGTGGCTCGTTAGGGTCTGGCAGCCGTCTCAGAGGACGATAAGATGGGGAGTCGGGATCTCCAATGGAACATCAGCAGCTTCTGACTTCTCTCGCTCGGTCAGCGACTCGCTCGCATCGATTGCACTCCATCAGCTCACTGCATTTCTTCGATGTCTACCGTCACCGCCGGTCACTACTCACCTCATTCCAAAGTTCATCCCTAATGCTGATTTGGTCCAGCGGTTAAGGCGCTAGCCCCCCCCCCCCGACAGAGGTCTGGGCGAATTGATTTGTGCGCCTGAATAGAGATTCTCTTAGGGCACTATGCAAATTAATTACCTATATTTTATTTTGGAAAAACTACTAGCCCTCAAGACCTCGTACCCACATGTGTCCTTCCGAGATGCATAAATATGCCGATGCCCTGCATTAACGGCCACACTCGTTAATGTGTCGCTTACTTTTGGTCTTGTTCCTTAATCTTTCAATTAGGCTGTCGTTAGACCGATGATTCCTAAGGCGGCGCGAAACCAGGAGAACTGAGGCAACTTCTAGGTGGTCTCCCTACTGCTGTTCGCGTCAAAGACACTGGGACGAGTAGTGTCAGACCAGCTGAACTGTTACATCAAAACTGCCATCCTTGCAAAAAAACTCCCATCTTTAGGCTTTAGAGCTAATCACTCAACAGAGTCAGCACTACTTAAAGTGTACAACGACCATCTCAAGAATGCAGACTTAGGTAGAGTACCTCTTCTTGATTTGCCGGATCTTTCGGCAGTTTTTGATGCTATTGATCGCCAAGTCCTTCTCGAGAGCCTCTCATCTCACCTGGGCATCGATGGCACATTACTTCGATAGTTTAGGTCCTATCTCCATGTGAGTCTTCAGAACATCAATGTTGACCAGCAGCTATCATCCGATGAACCACGTATACTACTTAGTACCCTCAGTATCTGTATTTGGTTGGAATCCTTTTTAAAATGCATGTCTCTCAGGCTCGCTGACGTAATCACCGAGTGAAACCTAGGCTTTCACTTCTACGAAGCTGATGACAGACAGTTGCACCAACGCTTTGATCCCTCGAAACTTTCGAGCATGTCTCGAATAGCTCAGCTTCCTTGCTGCATGCAATGGTGACATTAAAATATTTATATTAACGTACTCTCTCAAATTGAATGACGGTGAAACCAATTTACTAGTGATGGGCAAACCTAGTGATATTCAGAAATTGGGAAACCAATCTCCCCCAAAATTGGCTCCGTCAGCAAATCTTCGGCAAAATCTGCCCCAAATCTGGGTGTGCTGTCCAAAAGTGAGCCTTTTCTAGATGAACGCGTGTAATGTAATGTAATACCTCTCCGTCTGTAACTCCACAAAGTCATAAAGACTGTGTGGGTGTTATGCAGGGGAGTTTTATATGGTGCACCCACAGCCTAAACGGCTTTTAGTACGCATTCAGTAGCCAACAGACTTCATCTCAAGTGAAAAAGAGAAAGGGAATTGTAGCTGAGTCTGGAGTACCTTTGAGGTAGTGAGTAGCATGAAAGTAGCAGCTCAGTACTGCTGAAAAGGATATACCATAGTCGGCAGCAGGAGAGTAGTTGTCGTTGCGTAAGAATCGTGGAAGCGAGTTCCACAGTCTAGGACCTGCAGAGCAAAACCTTTAGGTTGAATTTCTGTAAGAGTTCAGCTGGTCAGCCACAAAAACTTATCTTTTATTGTCTTTCATAGGAATCGCAGAAGAGAAACCGGGAGGAAGCTTGTTTTCATCGGTCTATTGTTGCTTACGTAATTTGTGGCCCATTTTTTGAAAGAGGCAGGGACATGTCCTGACGCTAAGGACATGTATATATTGTTAGTTATGTATAGCAGCAGCAGATCTTTGCATGGCAGAAGTAGGGCTGTGGGTATAAAGTCCTGAGGACTAGGTGTAATATTTGATAGGCAGATACATTTTAGGATTATGTCCCTTATGTCCACCTTGAATGTAGACACTGAGGTGATGCAATGAATTGAGGGAGGGGAGTCCTGTGGGGTTGCTATTAAGGAACATGAGTCCAAAATGGATTATACTACCTTTGGGATGAACTCTCTGATCTTTTTTATCTTGATTGCAAAGAACTTGCACCGCTTCTAACCAACCTGCACTGGCTTACGATCAAGAAATGTGTCAATTTCAAAATTATGCTACTTTATTGTAAGGTACCAGCGTTCTCTTGGTCCAGCCGACCTATCACTACTACTTCCTAAGCAGGCTAGGCATCGTATCACAGGGTCTTTTGACTCGAGTAGCTTAGCTTTTCGTCGTGCAAGCCTTCAATCCCTTGCTTTAATGTGCTTTAGGTCATATGCTCTCAATGCCTCTCACTCCCGAATGATGGCACGCCATCGCCGGACTTGACCACATTTAAGAGACGCTAGTGACGCCTCTGTTCCTCGCTGCATTTGCTGGATCATTGCGCATTGTCTCTGTGTGCTTATGGCTGCTGACACTGAGCATGCTAGCCATCTTTGTAGCGTATGCAAAGTGCAGAGAAAGAGACTTAGCTCTCATTGGGCAGTATACAACCGCTCTGTTATTATTACGCCTACTACTGACGAGGTGCAGGCTCGGGGAGCAGTTTTGGATCGCATTAATTTCAACAGCAAGGCAACGTCACACCCTTGGCATATCCAAGGGGCCCGGTCTGCCAGCATAGTTTCCTATTCCCCGGGAAGAACGCCGAGTCATTCCATTCCCAAATAGCGACGCGGCAACTTGGATATCTCAGCTGTAACCTACTCCGAATAGCTTGCGTGAAATGCTTTTCTTGTCGGTTGGCTATGAAACTTGTAGACCTGTACTAGCGATCCAATATATTCGCTAGTAAAATTAGCTGCACATCAGTAACAAATGCCGGCTCAGGCCTTAGCGGCATTCACTTCCCTCTTGTGTGCAGCGACAGTATATCTGTCTCTGAATCTGTGCTACTGCTCATGTGGCTACTGTGGCAGCAGCTGCCCGGTGCCACCATTATTTCAGTAACAGCTCCACCTACTGATATTATTGACACTTATCGTAGAGGCATACGAGAGGAACTAATAGAAGTGACGAGCGAAAGTCATGGCTTCACCGATGTCCGTCGCACTCCTTCCATTTCAAATTAGCCATTCCGAATGGGAACTGATAGAAGCCTAACGACAAAAAATAGAAGCCTGCCAGGATAACGATTTTAGACTGCCTGTTTCAACAAATAACAGAGCTCTCAGAGCTTCGGTTGCCTCGTCATAGGTAATAGACCGCTGTTTGGAACTACATTCAGCTGCTTGATAGCATCGCAAATGAGCATGCATTTATTGTCCAGCAGAACCTCGAGCAATGACAAAAACCATGCGATGTAAGCTTAAACGCGCAAGATCAATGCTGCTCCGACAAGCCGTGCATTGGCCTAGCGGTAGTCCAAGTAGCCCAGGTAAAGAGGTTGCTGTACGAGCCTAAGGCCGCTAGCAGCGACTTCTCAATAAGCGTAACAACTCTCGCCTAAAAACGTTACACAGAGCACCCCAGTATGCATAAATTCCCCACCTGGCTCATTGTAAGGAGAAGCTCTGCAACCTCAGGGGTCAGAAAAGCAACTCCACCTTTATGGATTCCGGGAGGTGCAGGTGACTATAGCGACCGAAAAGAAAAAAACCAGCACCGTACGGTCTTATTCATGCGGCTAGATTGTAAAAGAAAAACTGGCAAACGCACATCAGTAGCATTGCTAACAAAGTTGGCTGAAACTAGGAAAGAACATCGAGTGGACAGAAAGCCAATCCAGCAACAGCAACTCGCGAAGCCTGGCAGAAAGCATTTTTTCACTTTGATTGACGACAGATGGCTCCGCCACCGATTGCCATTGGGGTGGGAGACGGTTCGTAGAGCTAACACGATTTTCGTTCACCACAGAGAGTAGCAATGAAATTCGAGGCACAGTGACAGCTGTAGCGCTGCGAGTCGACCATGGTTCTGCACGACTGGTAATTTTTCGCCAGAAGCCCTAATGCATCAAAATATCTTCTGTACCTGTTCCAGGCAGCGCTAGAGTTATTCTGGACGCTCATCTGTCGCTGATCTAGCCGCGAAATGGTGGCGACCTAGCAACCCGTCAGTCACGAGTGCCACCATCCTCTGGACTTCGATCAACAATGCGAGCGAAGCGGCGTGGCAGCAGCAGCAGGCCGGTACACTCAGCCAACTTTATTCGGCTCGAATAGACCCGTTGCTTAGCAGTGCAGCCTCCGACAGATCTCCGAGTGACCTATGCCCGACGGTTCGGGATCAGTAAATTCAGTTGCCCGAGGGGCCGAACTCATTAAGAGTTTACCAATCGCTATCGACAGCCAATTGCCTTTATGGTATTTGTCCGGGATCTGAGTTTGGGCGTGCACTTTCTTGCGCAGCTGATGTGCGAGGCAAGAAATTAGGCTAGCCCTAGCTGATTTAACAGCCTCTTTTTATATGAAGAATCGCCTTTAAGGCTATCGCCACAGCTTACAACGGCAATAAAGGATCGCACAACACAGGATTTGAACCCACGATCTCGGCACCGAGGTCGTGAAGAGCAACCGCGTTACCCAGTGTGCCATCGCGGCTCACCAAGTCCTGTGCTCCGTACCTGAACTCAAGTCCTGTAGTCCTGCACTCCAAACCAAGAAGTCTAGCTACCCATGAGCCATGCAAACGGCTAAAATTAAGTTTGAGTTACGGATTGATGCTTGCATTTGCGTATCTTTTTAAGGGACTAAAAAAGAGCGAACGAGTAAAAATTAAAAACGTAGGCGAACTGCTAGCCTGACTTATGCAGCGCTAAATATCTTGTCGGCATCTGTAGTCGGACCTCCGAGCCACAAGCTGGAATCACTCAGCTAGATCATTCGATAAAAAGTGGCTTGGAAGAAGCTAAAAATATTGGTGCAATGCTTGCAAACAGCTTACGGTGTTCACAAAATTTTCGGCATTCCTTCGGCGTTCGTGGGGAAGCAGATGGTTGCATCTATCGAAAGTCACTGCTCAGACATAATTCAATCGGAGGTTTGATTGAATTGACTTCGATCGAGTTCGAGGGTAGAAAGCGAGCTACGAGAGCTAATGTCCTCTCGAGTCAATACTGCTTGAGACCGAATCACTGACTAGATGGCTGGCTCGCTGGCTGGCTTCTGAGGAATGGCGAAACGGAAATTATTATTATTATCATTATTACTATTATTTTACACGACTTTAAGCTTCTACAAGGGCACACAGCATCTAAGCACTTGTGCTAGGACGCAAGGACGCCGCTGGTTTCAGTGACGAGCATCTGTTTAACAATCACGCGGAGAAGATTGCAGGAAACGGATTGTAGGCGCATGCCTAGAGGAGTGGGTCGTCCGCCAGTCGCTTTTCGCTTTCCAGGAATGAATGTTTCACGAAGATGAGGCGAAGTGTGAGCATTGATTTCGAAGCCCGTTTTTCAAGATTAATCAAAGGATCTCAGAACTGCCTACTAGATCTAAGTCCCGGCAGCATGCCGTAAGGACAAACGTACGCCTTATAACGACAAAACTATGGTGGTAGAATTTATATTGTGTATCTGCGTAAAAGTCAAATAATAAAAGCTAGTATCGAGCACAAACTAAAATCGGAAGGTTGGACACAACTGTGTAGTGTAAAGCCACCTCTAATAATGTTGTTCATGCTGTTTATTGAGCATGCTTCGACTATCCATTTAGTAATGCTTCCTTTGCAGAAATTGCAAAGTGCCTAGAAAGAGATTGGGTTCTCTATTGGCGCTTTATCGAATGTATTATTACTATTATTAAAGCCGGTTTCGAAATATATTCCCGTCTGGCTAGACGTCCTCTTTAGCTTTGCAGCTCCCAGTACACGCAAGCTCGCAAATACATCGTTCAATTTGCAGTGCGTGGCTCCGTCGCACACTACCGTATATTGCAACGTAGCCTCTGAGAAAGCACCGACCGCGAAGCTCCAATATACTGTACCCGCCTACCCGCCTTTAAATGGTGGTCTTCTCAGTGCGATCTACCGCTCGCACATGTCGATGAGATGAGATGCCAAACTGGAGAGATGACGCATCGTCTGTCATTCTGCCACGGACTTTCTTTTAGCTTTGCGCATCGATTGCCAAGCACAATCTAGGCTTTCACTTCTATGCGGATGACACTCAGTTGTACCTTTGCTTTGATCCCTCCCAGCCTTCGAGCACCTCAAATTCTCTCAACTCACTTGCTGCATGCATTGATGACATCCGATCATGGATGGCAGCAAATTTTCTAAAACTAAACGATGATAAAACTAACTTACTAGTTATGGGCAAACCTAGTGTTATTCAGAAATTGGAAAGGCTGACTTTCAAAATTGGCTCTGCCAGCATATCTCCAGTTGCATCAGCTCGAAATCTAGGTGTCATATTCCAAAGCGACCTCTCGTTAGACGACCACATCAGCTCCACAGTCAAATCAGCCTATTTTCAGCTTCATAACATTGCTAAAATTAGGGCTTGTTTAGATAAGGATACCACGTCCAAGTTGGTCCATGCATTCGTGACATCTCGTCTCGACTTCTGCAACTCACTGCTTACTGGCCTACCAGCATGTGCGATCAGGCGATTGCAGCTGGTGCAAAACTCTGCAGCTAGGCTTGTCTGCCGTGAGCGTCGCAGTTGCCACATTACTCCACTTCTCGCCGACCTGCACTGGTTACCAGTCAAGCAACGGATTGACTTCAAGGTTTTGTCGCTCACTTTTAGGTCTCTTCATTCTATGGCTCCAGCCTATCTTTCAGAGATACTACCCCATCAGGCAAAGCATCGTACCACTCGCTTTTCGGAATCCAACAGTCTAGAAATACCTCGTACAAACCTTAAATCCTTTGGAGACCGTGCATTTAGCTCGTATGCTCCCACAGCCTGGAACTCCCTCCCGACCTGCATCAGAACATCCCCTGACCTGACCACATTTAAAAGAAACTTAAAAACATTCCTATTTAGGACAGCATTTAGTGGGTCCTTGTGATTCGTCCTCGATGTGCTTATGCGTGCTGACACTGTTCATGCTGCCACTAACCACATTTGCATGCTGACCCAGTGCATGTCACCCCTAACCATGTTATTCATTTTGTTTGTTTTTCAAGCATGATTTTACTTACTATTCTATTGCGTATCACTTTGCAGCAAATGTAAAGCGCCTAGAAAGAGATTAAGTTCTCTGAGGGCGCTTTATCAAGTGCAATATTATTATTATTATTATTATTATCGTACTTTGCTCTAACTCTCATAACATTTGACGTCATATCATAGCGCCTCAATTATAATCACGTTTTTTTCGCGTCTTCCACGAATCGTCACTTTCGCACTATGACCCTCGCTTGTGCTGTCCGCCCCTTTTGTTGGGCCACAAATCGGCCATCGCACGGTCTGTCTGATTGTTGTATGTCTCGGCGTGGCATCGACAGTCCGCAAGCCCCCGCCTTGCCGCCGCGGCTCATCCTCTCCAAGTGAGTTCTCGGCACGTGCTCACTGATTCGACGCTAAATTGCCGCTGTCGCATTGTTTTGAAATTATAGCTTAGCCTAATTCATCGAAGCTCGAACGTAATTCCTAATTCTTCCTAATTCATTGAACGTAGGAGGTCATTCAGGTCATAGGTCATTGCCACCCTTTCGATCCCGCGCTGCGAGGCAGCGAGCGACCGAGCGAGGCAGCCTGCCCTTTCCTCCCCCCCCCGCGAGAGTTGAGGGTGAGGAGGATGAGGGGGCAGCATCGTCACCGGCTTAGCTCAGACGCTCTGCTCGGCAAGTCACGTGAGAGTAGCAATAGCGGAGCGTGAGCGAGCGAAAAGTGAGCGATTAAAAAGGCGAGTTTGGTCCCGCGACTTCCTCTGCAGAAAATGACTCGTTCGCTGCATCTGGTAAAGCTAGAATCCAGAAGAAGAATAGTGCCCCCGAATTCACTTCTCTGCCACTGATACAGCTTCCCTAAAACTTTGGTTACCCAGCACCTGCCGGAAGCTAGTGAGAGCTCTCTCGCTCTCGCTCTTTGCCGCACCTGCCGCTTCGCAGAGGCCAGTGCACGTGAGCGTGACCGTTCGGTCGTCAGAATTATCTGCCTCATCACATGCGCTGCTTCTCTGTTCCGCAGTTCGGCTGCTTAGTGCCTAAGCCGCACGGTGATTCAAGAAACATTTTAAATTCATCGACACGGTGTATAAGTGACTTTCAGAGAGTTATCTGTCTGGGTTACTGTTCCAGTGTTGCACGGATTTTATCGCTGGCCCTTAGATGGCATTTACGTTAGAGAATTATATAAGATTCATCTGTAAAGCACTAGTAGCACACTAAACATTGATCCATGCGTATTGTGCTGCTGCACGGTTCGATCCTACGACCTTGATCATTACAGCGAGCACCCTAGCCATGGGCCCTACAGGTCACCGGTGTTCGGTCGCCGCCGCAACTTTTTACAACCTTTACATCGCTGATTGCTGATGTTTCGCCTATACACAACACCTGTAAAGGTGCATCTTCAGCACAAAGGTCTCGATTACTTCGCTGGTTGAACTTTCTTAGTTGCATTAGGGCACTAGCTCCCGGAATGCAGAATCGAAAAGGCACAGCCTTCCGATTCCAGGTGACCATGCATCCAGGTTTTTCAGGAGAATTATCTTAGTTCATTCATATAAATAGTGTTATTTGTTGTTGGTAACTGTAATCAAGCGAATCTCTTTCGACCTCTCTTCCACTCATCTCATTCTCTCCCTCTTTAATTCCCTCCCTCTCTCTCTCTCCCTCTCTCTCTCTCCCTCTCTCTTTATCTCTCTCTCGTCTTGCTTCTACTCACTCTCTCTTCCTCTCATTTCACCTTCTCGCTCTCGGTGGTGACAAAAGTGGTGCGAAGGCCAGTGTGGACAGTATGGGAAGATTCACCTCGCTCAAACCACATCAGCGATTCCGGGTGCTAGCACGCGGCGCTTCTAGATCGATAGATCGATCGCTAAGCAGCCACGTATCCGAAAGCGAGGGCAGTGCGAGTGGGCGAGCTCGTACGATTCTTCGACCGTCGACCGGTGCACCTGGTTAGGCTGGCCCTTGCGAAATCGCAGCGTATGCCCCGCCCCTAACCATGCACTAGTAGGGGGGCGGCTATACTTAGACGCCGCGACGACGCTGACGAGCTGACCCCTGGCGGCACACAGTCAGGCAGTTCTGGCTTGCTCCGTCACATTCCGTTGCCGCACTACTAATTTGACACAGCGCGCAGGCGTCAACCGTCACGTCTGCCATCTCTGTTTTGGGCCAAGATTCAAAATAAGCTGGCCATTTTAAAGAAAAATTGCGCTCGTAAGTGCCGTAACGCTAACGATAACGGCTCAGACGCCCGGCCGCTTTCTCCGGCGTCAACTGTTCAAGTACGACGACGCCGTCCAGGTGAGACAGCTAACGGCACATTATCTGATGTTTGCTGCGCCAACGGCACATTATCGAATATTTGCGACGCCAGTAGCACATTATCTGATGCGTCAGTTCGTTCTTGACTACCCCACATCAACGAGTACTTCGTCGAGAGCAACGTTTCATTTACTTAAGCGTGCCTACGTTCGCGTTACCACCCTAAACAATTTCGGAGCGTAACGCAGTCAACGGACAACGCCGATTGTTTCTTTTTTCAAAATTATGCTCATGATCTCTTCTTTTTATAAAAACCCTGTCCAGATCTGTGCCTGTAAGTCCATGGAAAGGTCCGTATACTATGACTGGTGTGACAGCAGCTCTCTCTCTCTCTCTCTCTCTCTCTCTCTCTCTCTCTCTCTCTCTCTCTCTCTCTCTCTCTTGTCTTGCTTCTACTCACTCTCTATTTCCCTAGTTTCACCTTCTCGCTCCAGGTGTTGACAAAAGTGGTGCGAAAGCTACTGTAGACAGTACGGGAAGATTCACCTCGCTCAAACCACAACACGCAGCTTTTAGCTAAAATGTGATATTCATACTAATATTTCGTGGAATTTTCAGACGTGCGTTCTGGGCCAAACAGAGTTCGGTGCACAAGCTGCTTGTAGTGCTAAGAAAGTACTTGAAATCATTTAGAGGTGCAGCTAAAGGGCTTTAGTTAAAAAAAATTGGGTGGCGTGATTGCTAGCCTGATGTGAAGTAGTGCAGATAGATGAGGCTGAAACGTGAGAACAAAGGGAATACCAAGTGAGCAAAAAACCCTTGAAGTATATACTGCTTAATGGGAAAAACAGCACGGGTTGATGAGAAGTGGCGTATTGAGACTATTGCGACGTTAGCAATAGACAAGAATCGTTTCTGAGTTTGTACCAGCTGTGGCGAAAACCCAGAAGACTTGCCAGTGATGAGTTACACAACTCGTGGCAAGATGTCGCAAATGGATTTACCAACGGAGCATGCGGTATCCCTATCAGAGTAAGCCGCAATTGTTTTATTCTTATTTAACAGCATATAGGCAGCCTTGACTTTGGCGCTGATGTGGTCGTCTTGTGAAAGGTTACTTTGGAACCGGGCAGCAAGAATGCGATCAGGTCCTACATGAGATAGACTGGCTGAACCCACTTGAATCATAGATATTCCAATTTCAGAGTTACACTAGATTCGCCAACAGCTGGTAAGGTGATTTTTATCCTCATTCAATTCGAAAAATTTTCCTGCTAACCAAGCTCGAACTGCAGCAGTGCCCTAATAAAATTGGTATCTCCTGGAGGCTTCTGGGTTTAGGATAGAACTCCTCGTTTCATCGTAAACCAACGAGGCTGTCAAGCAAAATAAACGCAAGTGTCGCAGCCTAGAGCCACACCGTTCAGGCCGACGTCCTTTTGGAATGCGAGCGTATATGCTTCATTTGTGTACACTTCATTTGCACGGAGCTTGTACTGGAGAACTTAATCTCCACCCAATCGCTGCCAAACTTGGACGCTGGCCTGGTGCTGGCACTGGCTAGTCAGTCGGCGGCTAAGTGCAGTCGACGACGCGACGCCCTCTCTGGCGAACATCGACGCACGCCTGCGATCGAGCATCAATCATCACGACGAGCACACCGGTCGACAGCAAGAAAACTGTGGAACCGCTTGAAATTGCGTACAGAATTCCGTCAGAATGGCATTGAAGCGCGAGTACTTCCCACGACGAGAGCTGCGAGACACGACGAGAACACGCGAGAACTTCCCACGACGAGAACTGCGAGACACGACGAGAACACGCGAGAACTTCCCACGACATGCGATGAGCCGTCTGCCATCGCGCGCGCTGCACCAGCCTCGGCGAGACTCGGCGAGCGCAGCGAAGGCAAGCGAGGATTGCCTCCAACAGCATCCGAGTCAAAGCATTCACCATAACGCAAGCAAGAGGAAAAGTGACGCAGCCGCCTGACGGAGGCGAAGGCCGGAGTTGTTGACAGCTCCGGAGCTGCGACGGCTCTCGGGAGACCCGCGCGCACGCGACCTTGCCGGAATCTTAGCCGGAAGCTCCGCTTTCGTTCGTTGACAGGCTGCAGGATCGGCAAAAGATGGCGCTGGCGGCTGCTTGAAGAGAAGGCGAGACGAGACCGAGACGAGCGCACGTCGCGGCCGATGAGAGCGCTGCAAAATAAATCTGCGAAGCCGATCGCCTTTACTGCTCTCGCTGCCCAGCATCGATCGCCTCGATGCTCCAGGCCGCCCGCCCGGTCGCTAACGCTCTCTCGCGAGTAGTCAAACTGTCATTCCCGGCGCCGCCGCCCCCACCCCCACCCCGCTAGCTCGAACCGAGGCTCTCGCGTAGACGTGCGCTCGGCGCGGCGAAAGCGACTCGGTAGCTTCGCGCGCGCGGCGACGCCTGGCGCGCGGCCGAGTGCGTCTCGGCGATAGTCGGCCAGCGGGCGGGCGGGCGCTGACGAACGCGAGCGGCTCAAGGATGCCCCCTCCCCGGCGCTGATTGTCAATGCGCGTGCCAGAAAATATGGGTCACCAACAAAGTGGGTCGTTGCTTCGCTAATGAACGCCAACGAAGGCGAGCGGCGAACCGGCGGGGACGGCCCGAGGCCGCCGTCGCACAGCCGCCCTGGGCGGCTACAAGTCGTAGCTTCTCAGAGAGTCGTGTCCGTCTAGCGTGCGAAATAAGACTCGCCCGTCAGGCGCCGCGCGAGCGCGGTGGGGAGCAGCGCCTGACCGCTTACGTGACCCGAACCTTTACTCATCCAACGGGCGGCCTCGAGAGAGAGATTGCCCTGCAAGCGTCCCTCGTCGCGACGGAGCAATATTATGCGCATCGCTTCGAGGACTCTGTAAAAATGGTCCGTAGTAAAAATAAAAATAAAAGAGTCCAGCGTTTTGTAGCACGCCATACGGCTGTGAATCGATTCCCTTATGGTCTGTCTTCGCGAGATGTGGCAAGAAATCTGAACGAGTTGCGGGAATGGTTTTTATTTCGACGACTCCGTCGGCTCGCTGTTACTGAGTGGCCACTCGCGGCTCAGGCGACGCGGCGACGGACTATCGGCGCGGTTCATTTAGTAGGCGCGAAGCGGCCGGAACTCGGCTCGTTACGAGCGCTTTCGGCGTGCCTGCACGCTCAATGAGGCAACAGCATCTCACGCCGCTGTGCTAAGAGCACCGCGGCGTGGCTGCAGCCGACTAAACTTTGCAGTAGCAGCAGCAGAGCAACGTGGGGCGATAAAGTGCCGACCAAGCCTGTGGCGGGGGTCGGCGAAGTGCGGCTCAGACGAGTCCGAGGCTCAGTCCGAGGCTGCGAGGAGGTCTCTCTCCGCGTGGCTCAAATGGCTCTCTGCAGCGCAGAGCCTGAGAGTCAATGTCAGGCTTGAGCGCTCTCACAGAGGAGCTCCTCAACACGCCCAGACACGCTCGCTCTCTCTCTCTCTCTCTCTCTCTCTCTCTCTCTCTCTCTCTCTCTCTCTCTCTCTCTCTCTCTCTCTCTCTCTCGAAGTCCGGCGAGCGTTTCTACGGACGGCAGGCGAGGGCTGCCGTAAATGGCTGAAAAATGGCAAAAAATGAAATGGATGAAAATGAAAAAAATGAAAAACGGCAAAAAGCCAATGCCAATGCCGCAGTCGTGCACGCTACGATGGTACGACAAGCGGAACATCGCATCGTGCACCGGCTTCGCCGCACGTCTGAGTCGTACCCGCGAAATGACGCGTCCGTTCGACGCCAGACTCGGACAAGTTTAGTTCGATCGGCAGGAAAGCGTGAGCTTGCGCTAGCCCGTTTAACGAGTAGCGGAGAGATTACGAGCCCGGTAGGCGTGTTTGGTCAAGATCTGAAGGGGGCCGGCGAGGCAAAAATGGCCGCCAAGTTCAACATCCTCTGGCGTGTTGGAATCCTTCTTGCAGTACAAACTGACATAATAAATATGGCCTCATTAGCCTCAGGTCAAGTCCCAGCACCTTTCAAAAAAGCTGTAGTCATCCACGACTCAAGAAAGCAACACTAGACTAGTAGGAGCGTGAGCAAGATTCACTCAGTCTCCCTCCTACTGCTCTGATCAAAGACATTGGAACGAGTCGTGGCAGACCAGCTGAACTCATACGTTAAAACTTCAAACCCTGCTAGCAAGTTCCAATAGGATTTTAGAGCTAATCGCTCCACAGAGCTTAGGTTTTACAATAAACTTCTCAGAATGCAGAATGCAGGGTAGAGTCCCTCTCCTTGTTCTGTTCGATCTTAGGCATCTTTTAATACTATTGATCTATAAATCCTTCCCGAAAGCCTCTCATCTCGCCTGGGCATCACTGAAACTGCACTGCAACGGTTTCAGTCTTACCTCAGTGGCGGAATCCAGAGTATAGATGTGAACGTCAAAATTACAGAAGCAACCAAAACGTGGCTCTTAGTGGCAGCCAATCGGTTAAGATGACTTGGCAGCGTACATGTAGTAGCAGCATGTGTGCTTTTGAAAAAAAAACAATACTTGTATTTGCGTAAGACCGCTACATATTTTTTTTGCTGCAGTGCGATTGGAGAGATCATTGGAACACTAGAGAAGAAAGACGAAAACTCTTGGATCGTGGCTACATCTGTGACCCAAGCGTCTAGATATGAAAAGGATAGTTCACATGTGAGCATAAAGAAGTCCGATTAGAAAAGAAGTGAAGTAATAAATATAGTTACCTTGATTTCGGGTTAGTTAAAATCTCTGCTTTCGATGACGGCGATGCCATCCGTTAGCCCAGGCGATTATAAGGACGACAGCAATAAGAAGGTATTCAGCTATACCGTGGGCCTGGTATATAGTGCTTCACTATCATGTGATACATATTAGTACTGTGATGAATGTATCTCCGTCCATAACTTCCTAAAGCCACGAGGACTTTGTGGGTGCGACGCTTGAGAGTTTTCTATTGCACGCTTAAAGCCTACGCGGCCATGATTGTTCAAACGGAAGTCAACAGACTTCATCGCATATGTAAAAGAGTAAGTGATAAGTGTAGCTGAGTCAGGAGGGCAGTTTAAGCAGTGAACAGCATCAAGTATCAGCTCAAGACGGCTGAAAAGGATGTGCCACAGTCGGCAGCAGACGGGTAGATGACGTTGCCCAAGAATTGTGGAAGTGATTTGTACAGTCTTGGGCCTGCAGGGCAAAATCGTCTGTCACAAATGGTATTGAAAGCCAAGGAATAGGTGTCTTGGAGCTAAGAAAAAATGAGCGTTTAGTTGAGCCCGATAGTTGGATCCACAACCTCCAAAATCCGAGGCTCTTGTAAACTCATCCACTATGGCCGGTGGGTGCCAAACCCCTTGGGAAGCAACAACGAGGAGCAGGGTTAGGTCAATTTAAGTTTTCCCCTAGTAATACTTGCCAATGCTGTTACTTTGAAATTCTACATCCTCCTGACTAAGGCAGCCATAGAGTGATTACTAGCACTTGCTGAATTACGATGTGTAGGAGTCGGATATGCCATACTTACTAATTAGTTCACTGTACGCTGTGCTTCGAACCGGCTAGTCGTGCTTTGGGCTTCGAATGATAGAGCTGTACGCTCTGTATTGCGCTGTAAAATAAAATCCTAGCTGATTAAACAGCCTACTTTTGTATAGCAACAGAAGAGCCTTTATGGCTATCGCCACCGCTTGCAGTGGCGATAAAGAATCGCCCACCGCAGGAATCGAACCCACGACCTCGGCCCCGAGGTCGTGAAAGCGACCGCCTAACCTAGTGTGAGCCATCACGGCTCACCGGTACGCATCCAACTCTCCGTGGCTGTCGAATAGATTGCTGTCCGCTAAGGAAATGAGCTTGTCATATTAAGGTAGCTGCACTCGTGATCACTGCAGCACTCTACTACCGGTATGCACACCTGAATGCGTCGAGGCGCTGCATCGGACTCGCGAACTGTGCTCCGTGGCACCACCTCTATGAGAAGTCACACCTCTACAGGAAGTAGCTAGGCTGTGAGTGCTGTGATTGCGGAAATAAAGGTCTTTGGTGCATGAGCCTCTGCGTCGCATTTTCAAATGCTAACGTTTGGTGCCAAAGATGAGATACATGCTGAGTACCCTTGGCTGTGGCCTTGTGCCAGTCCCAATATCTCTTACTATTAAGACGAGCATTGTTAGAAAGGACCGTCGCTAGTGCTGTCGTTGTGGCCTATTGATTTTAGTGCCAACGCGAGAGCTAGCCCGTTCGTAAGAATTGCGAGCATTATCCCTTTCGAAATAGATGGGCATGTGACAAGCACTCTTCGAGGAATTGGTTGGCACAAGCTGTTCGAGGAATTGCGTGCTTAAAGAGTGGATTGGCTACTTTATCTGCCAAAATGGTACATTTATTCACGACTTCCGGACTGTGCCCCTAGTCGTCTGACGCTCGCTCAAAATTTTGCAGATCTTCTGGTGCTGGGTTAAGAGCATAGCAGCCGAACCAGACCAATTCTTTCTCTCATCACTAGCTCGGCATCAAGTATCAAATATACCTCAAAATCATCTCTCTGACTTACACTTTACTTCACTCGTCTTCGCTTGCATTATCGGAACACCTCTCTCCCCACTGATCTCTCGCACCATCTGCTCCTCGGGTTCCACTCATCTTGCCCTATCAACGCACTAGATTTTAATCTTTTAGTGATCGGCCCTTTAATTTGCATCTGTCAAAAGTCAACTTTGGAACACAATTTCGATTTCTGCCACCACCTGCCTAATACTTTGAATCGTGTATGAGTCAGTTGAAAATGAATGTTTCCCCTCAACTTTCCAGCGCCACCTTTAGTTTGCTTCTCGTTTGCTTTGCGTGCATCCTTATCTGTCTCTAATTCAGTACGTGTTAATAGCCAGAGAACTTGTATACCGGCTGCCCCCCTACCTACAGAGCAGCTTTTGCAAGGATTATCTAAGCATTATACCGTGCATGTTTTTTACCTTTAGTTCTCGCTTCTGCATGGAGTCGCAATACGCCTAGATAGGGATTTGGTTCTCTTGTGGTGCTATGAAAATGAGCTATTATTATTAAGCAAGAAATTCCTCCGCTGACTGTGCGAAAATTAGTTAGCCGTGCTAAACTGAGCTTAGGCGAATTGCCTACCAGTGCCATGCTGAACTTGATCAAATTTGAGCAACTACTTACCTCGATAGCTTCGTATACAATACTTACAGCTACTGAGCGTCCCATAGAATTGTGGCATCCGCTTATTTATAGTACCCCTGCTCTGGGTGCAGAGACGTTATATTTGGAGCAACGGTTAGCTGCAGCGATATCGGAACTAAAATATGCTATTAGCCTACAGTCTAGCTCGAGTAATGCTGAGGTTACTAAGATGCAGGAGCTCAGATGTGCTAATGCCACATTACACCGCTTCTCGCCGACTCGCACGTGCTCCTCATTATTCTCTTGCACCAGACTACCTACAAAAACTAATTACCGCTTAGGCTAGGCGTAGTACCACTCGCTCTGATGACTCAAGTCTTTAGCTATGCCTATAACCAAACTCAAATCCTCTGGAGACCGAGCCTTAAGTTCGTTCTGTCCCATCGCCCGGAACTCCCAACTAGCGTCATGGCATCCCCTGACTCGACGACATTTAAAAAATCCCCTAAAACGCATTTGCTCCTCACAGCATTTGCTGAGTCCGTAAACATTGTCCACTGTTCTGACGCTGTGCATGCTATGCCAAGATTATTTATCGCTTCCTTTTGCCACGTGTTTGAAGTTACTAGAAAACGATTTGGCTCACTTTTGGCGCTTACAAATATAATATTATCAGTAATGATGATCGTGGGAAAACGCTCAATTGTCGGTAATCCAGACGATGCGAGCTTCGATAGTATTACCAATGTAGCTCAGACGCAGACTGTTTCTAATTCTTAGTGTTGAAGTAGGAACAGCCTGTACGATTTCACGCGAGAGCACTAAAGCTGCTGCTGGTACAGTGCAGGTAGGTGTCTGGTAACTCGGCCTTAGCTGACGATGTGATACAGCAAAGTCGATTTGACAAAGTTATCGTCCTTCCTGTGCCGTTTATTCCGCCCGCGGAGCCTGTGAATATTGTAACATGCTTTGAAACCGCTTCCGTATGATCTTCTGACGTCGCGGTACGATGCTCGTCCGATGCAAGTGAAGCTGCTTAGCTTATCTGCAACGTTTCCGGTGACGTTGCCTGCGGTAGGAGTCTCGTGACTTTTGCCCACCCTCGCCACGTACCGGTTGATGAGGGCGCGGGGTGTCAGTTTATTCATCTTTGAAGACTGCCCGTAGTGTGCAGTTACGGCCGATTCTATAGGTCGGAAAGGGGCTCGCGGTCACACACGTCGGCATTGGCTAGACTATGACATCGCAGCTAGCTGCTGGCCAGTGCAGTAAATCAGCGGCGCAGCGGCAGCGGCGTCTCATCGTCGGAATCCAACCCGGGAATCTGCTGCCCACACGCAGTCCGCTCGCCACTCTCAGCTGCCGCACGCACCTGCCGGCGATCAATCTGCACCTGCGGCTAATTTCTTCCCTACACGCAGCTTGATCTTTTCAGCTACGAGCAACTGCCTGCTGGTATGCTACTTTTAGCAGTTTCGATTCCTCAGCGACCACGTGTTCACACCCATCACAAAGTGCGAACGCCGTCCGGTAGATCCGCGATAGATGGCGACGAGGCACTTTAAATTAGCTTGAGCTCCGCACCTACAGAACAGCCAGCGCCAGCAGGCTGGTCGAGGGCCGAGCCGACCGGAAGCACTTTCCTTGAACGGCGGCCGGCTAGCTTTAAGAGCGCCATCAATCGGCTTGAAGTTGCATCACCTTCGAGGATCGGTCTCATTGACCCAGTGGCTATAATGTGAGATCTTTTTCCGAACCTCTGTACTTGTCCGCAGTGTCTCGCAGGTAATAATTAATTTTAGCCACCTGCTGGAGATTTTCATGTAGGATAAAACCCGAGTTTTCACGTCAGTCTAGTTTCTTCTGTTTCAACCAATAGGAAACAGCCTCTGCTACAAGTATCCTTAGAACTACACTAAAGCGCTTTCACGTGCAGTTGAATTCTTGTAATGTTGACGACGATCCTAGATACTGCCACTAACCACACTTGCATGCTATCCCTATGCATGTCACCCGTAACCGTGTTATTCATGTTGTTTATCCAGCACGATATGGCTCATCATTCAATCGCGTTTCCCTTTGCAGCAAATGTATAGCGCTTAGAAAAAGATTGAGTTCTCTGAAGGCGCTTTATCAAGTGCATTATTATTATTTATCAAGTGCATTAATATAGAAAGGCTGGGCTTAATTTCCTACAGAAACTTTTTGACTAGTCTGAAACAGTAAACTCACCACTAGGATCTTGGTAGTTCAGCTCCGCACTGCTCCGCACTGCTCCCCCCTGCGTATTCGGACTTCATGCTACTATCGTCGATAAATGTTTACTTCTGTCGACCTAAAATTTAGTCTGAAAGCACTTAAACGCCGAGCTGGTTTGGTCAAGCGGTTAAGGTGCTCGCCCCAACCAAGGTCTGACTGAGGTCGTGGGCTCGAGCCCCGAGGCATATGTGAAGCGCCTGAATAGAGATTAAGTTCACTTGGGGCGCTTGAGGCTATATAAACGAATTATATTTTTTCTATTTCATTAAGCACATGTCGGCTTTACGTTGCGATGTCGATGCGTTCAATTGCAGCGCGGCTTAGAGAAAACCGAGTCCGGCTTCCAGTTATCCTTTGACCGAGCTGCATTCTTGTAACTATTATGGCTCATGCTCATGCGGAGAATGGCATCGTTGATATGCCAGCGAAACGAGTTATGCATTCAGCAGCCATGCGCTGCTTTTCCAGGTGCCCCTTCAGCAAAATAGGTCTGAAGGTGAACTCGAAGCATCTGGACTGGTATTGAGGCTGTATTCGATGCTGGCCGACCAATGCTATCGTTCTGACTTCAGCTTGTCGATTTTGTGCAGCTGAGCTTCCCCACTATTCAGTCGTAAGACAAAATTAAAATTAGCCAGCTCGCACTGTTTGGCATAATTATAGCGCAATATTGGTCGAGTTTACTCGCCGTGTATTGCCGCTGGACAAAGTACTTTCGTCGCAGATACTTAGCTACCAAAGTTACACTTACGCCATCAGTTTAATTACCATAAAAGAAAAGCGTAGCGTAAATAACACAAAGGAGAACATGAACGGTGCTACGGCTGGTTCTCCAAGTTTTTCGAGTTTTCTTACGTGCCAAGGAATTTTCAGCGGAAGCAGGCGTGCGTGCGCGAGACTCGTGGGTGACGAAGCGTCTCGGTCGACCGCACGTTGGCAAGAGTTCACAAACGGAGGACCCAAGGACCGGGAGGAGGGTGCCTAAAAGGAGAAAGGTGAGACAACTTGAATGAGCAGAACATACATCGCCGCCAGCGACACTGGTAGCGCACAGCCACAGTTTCCGGGAGCGCGGCTCTCAGCCCGAATGATAAGAAATAGGCCGCCGAGGTTGCCGAGTTTGCACTGGCCAAAGGCGCGAGCCAGAGGCTTCTAGAGCGAGCCAGAGGCTTCTAGGCTTCTCTTCGGTGTGCGCCGAAACCGACGCCTGACGAAGGCGTCGCTGCCCGAATGCGTCGCTGCGGCTGCGAAAACGCCGGCGAGCATCGGCGTTGCAGTGGTGCTATTGCCGCAAATTTCCAAACAACGAGTAGGCTGAAAGCAAATCGGGAGTTTGAACGGTGGAGCCGATCGGGCGCAGACGCGGCGAGAGTGCCGATCGAACGCGAAACAAGCCGAGGAGCCATTTGCGGCGCACACGTTCACACTCGTCTTGGTGACTAAAACATCGCCGCGCAGACGTAGCCTGGTTAAGCCGAGCTATGGGGCGAGACGTTGACCTTGTAGAGGCGACCAGCCGTAGGACAGCTGCCAGGACGCGACCGGAGGCGCATCGATCGCCCCAGGTCAGGCGCGCACCGGCGCGACGCGCGCCGCCACGGCGGCGCGACGTCTGCGGCGTCGACGCCGCATCGGTGAAGAGTAGCGGCGCGCAGATATCGCGCGCGGGCCCGGCGTCAGCCACTTTCCCGCTGCGGGTCCCGACCCGTCTTGGAAGAGACGATCTGCACGGATGACGCGAGCTAGTGGCGCTTTAGAGGCGCGAAATCGCCGCCAGCAAGCGAAGGCGCGGTGCGAGCGGCAAGGGGGGCGGAAGCGAGGTCGCGGAACTGGCGGAGACCGTCGCTCGCCATCGGTCGGCCGCGACGCGACGCGACGCCCGCGGAGCGGCGCGCGCCGCGGGCGTCAACTGTCTCGAGCGAGGAGAGAGCCGCAAGGGCAGCCGCGCCGTCGTTTTTCGCGCGGCTGCCGGAGCTGCGCAGCGGCGGTGCTTGCGCCAGCGACGAGACCGCGACGCGCGCGGAGCTTGCTAATCCGCGCGACCGCTCGCGCCGCGACGACGGCGACGAGCAGCGCTACTTGGAGCCCGATTCGGCTGCCGTCGATGACCGCACCCCGACCCGCTGCTGCTGCGGCCGGCGCCTGCGGCGCGAAGACGGTCGACACCTCGGCCAGCTCGCGCGAGCGCGGAGCCGAGCGGCGGCGGCGGCCGCCGCGCTCCGCGAGCCGCCGCCGCCGCCGCTCGGCTTGAGCGACTGAGCTGCTCGCGGCTTCGCTAATCATTCCGCCGGAGGTTCTTCGAAATGGCAAGGCGAGCGCGAGAAATCGTGGCGCGCCCGCCTTCTTCGGCCGCCGCCGCCGGTCGCACGACAGCTCGCGAAGCTTAACGATGATGAATCTCGACCGGTGCTCAGCTCCCTCGGCTCATTAGGACGAGCGGCAAGCTCTGCGCACTAGCGCCCGCCGGAGCTTCGCCCTTCGCTGCCCACAGATGTAACGGGTTGCAACGGCTCAGCGAGCTCTGCGCCTGCCGACCGCCGCACTCTCCGCTCTGGCTGCCGCTCGTGGGCCATCGCTGCGGGCTCTTGCGTCGCTGCGGCCGCGCGTCAGCGAGTGGCAGGCAGCGAGTGGCTGCCGGAAAGAGTCGAGAGCGCGGCTCGAGCGAACAGGCTCGCATGCGGGCCAGCCGCGGAGTCTCCCCCAAGCTGCGTGGCGCGGGGCGCGAGGAGAAAGAAAGATAATGGCGCGGCTGAGCCGAGCGCCGCCGGACTCGCTCGGCAGTGGCGGAGCACTCGTCTCCGGGCTCGGGCTCCGGGCCACTTTCCCTGCCCGAGCGAGATGCAAAGCGAAATGGCTGCTCATCTCGGAAATGTCATCCAAGGTCTCGAGGCGCACAAGGATAGCTAGCGCCTCAAATAGTCAATCGCTTTGCCGAGGTCCGCGAGTGTGAGCTATAGCGACCGGAGGCCCACAAGCAGCAGCCAGCGCGGAGAGTTCGAACGGTAGGCGCAGAGCGCGCTGAGCCGTTACAAGTCATCACGTCCATGCGCGACGTCTGCTTGCTTGACGCAGGAACGGCAGCAGTCACCAATAGTGGCTGCGTAACAAATACGCAGTAGCAAAACTATAGAGCGGCAGCTCACTAATAGCTTCGCATCCGCGTGTCCCAACGAATCTTCCGCTCGGATAGGCTGCCTCAAGGTGGCAGGAAGTAGTTCTTTTCACTACCCGACGATGATCGAGTTGCTGAGATCCGGAGTCTCAGTAGCGGGTAGAAATGGTCGACAGGATAGCTCGTTACGATCGCCCAAAGTCTTTCGACCGGTTTGACCGCGTTTTATTCGCGGACTGATAAGGACTGGATCTCTTGTACGGCGGTTTCTGGACGGCGAGCAGCCTCCAGAAGTACGATACAAACGGTTCACCAACGGTGGGCCAATCTCGAGAAAATGATTGATGGCACGTGATAACACTATACATGTGTACGACGCAAGTTTCTCGAGGACAATCCAGCAATGACAAGCTGGCGCGTAGCGGAACAGATCGAAGCGGCAGAGCGGCGCGGCGCGGCGGCGGCGGCGGATATCCTCTGCCGGAGGACTCGCGTCGCAGACACTTCGGTTCGCAGGGGAAGGAAAGCGGGCCTCCGCCGGCCGCCGGCAAGTTCTAATCGCGCTCGTTGTATCTACAGTCGCGTCATGAGTCGCAATGACGGGAGCGAGTCTTTGGACGTGTTAAGTCGCTCGATCGACTGTTGCAAGCTACCAGGTTCGATCCTTCGTCTGGTCTGAGCGGAGCTAGTGTGACTCTAGGCCGCCGTCGGTAGTCGCACGTCGGACTCTCGACTGCGTTTATGTAATGAAAGACGCTAGCGGCATGCTCACCTAAGAAAACAGGAATGTACAAGTAATGTAATTATGCAAAGCAAACACTTTATAAGCAGAGGCGAGAAAAACGGTGGCTTATGTCGAGGCGCGTCGCATTCGTTACGCCTTCTATTCAGTACCTCGGCGAATGTGAAGCCTGTGACCACTAAGGTTGTCAGGTCGACATTAAAAACCCTTTCCCACCCGGTAGCGGGATCGCCGTTTCGCAATGCTCATTGTGCGTCGATGTTTTCTTTCCTTGAATACTATACCGTCTGTCGGAATGCATGACTTACTCGGAATCAGGCCTCCCTCCCCGCCTCCCTGTTCTCAGAGGTCACGGGCTTCAACTCCTGTTACGGGTCATGGCGGAGGTTAAGTTTATATCGGCCGATTCAAAATTCTCATTATCATAGCGGTGGAAGAGCATTGACAACTATTTCTCCGCTCGAAGCGGGCGCAACAAATCGCTCACTGCAAGATTCGAACGCACCACCCGAGTCGCGTTGTACGAGCACCCTGCAAATGGGCTAATGCCTAATGGCTAATGGCTGATGGGCAAAGAGAAAGAGAATGCAAAAACATTGATTCGCCTCTTTCCGGCGGTCGAGCTTTCGCTTTGACCTCATTCCTAGCCCCTTGCATCCGCATTCCCAAGCAAATCGTGCGGCTCTCCTGCGGCGGCGGGCAGTTGTGACTGTGAATCTCCTTCTGCTTTTGATCGCGCGAAGGAAGAAGAGTTCCTACTGATCAACTGAGCATGAGATCAACTGAGCATGAGCGGCTGAAAGTGCTGAGACGAGCAAGCGACTTAAATGCTGTGACTCAAACGCCGCCGCCGCGAGGCGAGCAGCTCCACGATGTCGAGAAGCTCTACGTATCGCGCCACGTATCGCGGCTCGGACCGTTGTGCTCCAGTCGTCAGCTTCGGCGAGGCCACAGAAATTTCGCAACGCTTACGCGGGCGCATCGAATTAGCGGCGGCGGCGGCACGAGCGCTGCTTGGCAACGGCTGCAGCAGCAACGTTGTTGCACTTGAACCGATACAAATGACAGAGAGCTTGGTTGCCTGAATGTACATATCTCCGTCTGTCACTCCACAAAAACTGGCCAACCGACTTCATCTCAAGCAAAAAACAGAAAGCGAGAAGCATAGCTGAGTCGGGAGAGCAGTTGAAGTAGTATGAAGTAGCACGGACGTAGCAGCTCAGGACGGCTGGAAAGGATGAGCCATAGTCGGCAGCAGGAGATTAGTTTTCGTTGCGTAAGAATTGCGGAATTGAGTTCCACAGTTTAGGACCTGCAGAGAGAAAGCTTATGTCGCCAACGGTCTTTAAGCGAAGGAATGGATAACCTAATTTATTGTCCATGCAGGACCTGAGGCACAAGGAGGCTGAAACTGGTGCAGCAGTTCGGCTAGGTATGAGGGAGCCAAGCTGCGGCTGGCCTTATAATAATAACAATAATAATAATACACTTGATAAAGCGCCATCAGAGAACTCAATCGTTTTCTAGGCGCTTTACATCTGTAGGACGACCCCTTGAACTGTGGTTTAACATATCTCCATATATGTATAACCGACGATGCCGAAAGGATTAAGTGCTTGTTCTGCTGAGAGTTTATCATGGAACAGGAACACTAAGAGACTAGGCGATTTTCTGTGCACATTCGTTATGGGCGACGAAAGTCGCTTGGGTGGTCGCTGCAAGCAGACGGCACTGTCACCTCTGTTGTCGGCCTCTCTTCCTCTTGGTGCGGCCTTTGCTCGCATCTTCACTCCAGCCGCGGCAGCTCCTAACCCACAGCCATTGCTTGCTTTCTTGGTCGTCATCTTGACTCGGACGAGTTCTCACTTTTTATTTGTTTTCAGGAGATGAAGGCCGCTGGGGAAAAAATCTCAATTGCACAGCCAATCTGGCTCAGAGTGACCTGCGCGAGACTCTTCAAGCGTAAGGCTCACTCACTGCCGGTCCGAATCCTGCGGTGGGCGATCATGTATGACCACCGGCGGCGACAGCTTTTAAAGCTCTTCTGCCGCCACGCAAAGAGAGGCTGGTAAATCAAGAATTTTTTGCACGGCTTCGTTGTTACTTACGATGATGTATATGCAGTGCCGTAGAGCAGCGGGCGTAGGATGAGCTGGCCCCTGGCTTGCTATTTATTCTATGGACGTCATTGCATGGGAGCGTTACTCTGCCTCCCCCCCCCCCGCGCCTACGCAAAGGTGAAGGTTTGCATGAGTTGCTGAGCACTAACTGCGCCCACGTGACGTCCACTGCCACGCAGTGTCGCCAGACCAGAAAGGCCGCTCAGCCCTGGAACTCTCCACCTCTCCTCTCTCAGCCCTCTCTCTCTCTCTCTCTCTCTCTCTCTCTCTCTCTCTCTCTCTCTCTCCCTCTCTCTCTCTCTCTCTCTCTCTCTCTCTCTCTCTCTCTCTCTCTCTCTCTCTCTCTCTCTCTCTCTCTCTCCCTCTCCATCTCTCTCTCTCTCTCTCTCTCTCTCTCTCTCTCTCTCTCTCTCTCTCTCTCTCGCTCTCTCTCTCGCTCTCTCTCTCGCTCTGCGGGCACCAGTGCGGTCAGGCGTGCACAATGTAGTCGATTATTTATAGCGGCAAGCGAGTAATGCCGCACAGCCTCATAGATCGCTCGCCGGTCGGCGGCCGTGGGTCGCCGGTCTAAGCCACCACCGCCGCCACAGCCGCTCATTCAGCCGAGTCGAGAATAAATCACGCCGCGCTCGTAACGAGCTGCGGCAAAAAACCAAGCGCGGTCACTCGTTAAATCCATCCGGCACCTCGCGGTTTGTGCCACACAACGAGCCGACAGGCCGGCTGAAAGAGCTTCGAAGGTTCGGCTTCGGCCAGCGGACATCCGCTGGCCGAAGCCTGCCCCCCTCCCTACCTCCGCCGGTTGTGCTCGCTCTAGCAGCGGCTGCCGCCGCATGCGAGGCGCTCGATAAAGCGCAAGCCCAACGATGCGGCTGACAGTGCTCCGTCCGTCGGTCCACCGCAGGGTCTGGCGAATCGCTTCCGGTCCGTCGCTGCAGCCACAGAATTTTCGCGGCGCTCGAGAACGGCCCCAGTTTCTCGATCTGCAGTAGCTCTTCACCGAGTAGCCGAAAGCATGCCGGAAGGAGAAGCAAGTTGAGAGAGAGAGAGAGAGAGAGAGAGAGAGAGAGAGAGAGAGAGAGAGAGAGAGAGAGAGAGAGAGAGAGATAGGATGAGGTCGTTTCCCAGCGTCGGTCGCACGGCGACTGTCGCCTGCAAAAGAGAAGACCGGCGGAGTGAAGCGACGATTTGAGACTTCTTAGGTGTCGCTTTCTCTCTCGCTCCTGTCGCTTTAGGTATCCTAAGCACTTGTACTCCATCCTTTGCTTAGCACGCCGGAAGCTGCACGAACGTCAGCGATCGATCTGCTCTCATTTCAGCAACTCGACTGAACTGTGCCTGACATTTGCACTTTCCCACTCTATGTACCGCGTGTAGTTCTACGTTCGCCTAACATTTTTCTACTGCTTAATTGGTCCACATTAGCTTCGCCCTCGAAGCTGCTTCATGCAACCACACCAGAAGATGCTTTTTTGGAGTATTCACCAAGTAAATGGTGATGACTTGCTAGGAATTCGCCATGGGAATTTAAGGCTAACTATTCGATAAAAACTGCTCCGCTTCGGGATGGCAATGATCTACTGAACAATGCTGACTAGGGTAGGGCTGCTCTGCTAGTTGATTCAGATCTCTTAGCAGCGTTTGACCAAAATGACTACCACCAGATTCTTCTGGAGATCTTTTAAACAGAGCTTGATATCGCTGGTACACCGCTAAACTGGCCTAGGTCCTATCCATGTGAGAAATGTCAAGAGTGTAGATTGGGCCACTGGCAAGATGCTCGCCCCAACCAAAGGTCAAGGTGAATGCAGTGGATGACCGAGAATGTGGGCTTGAGCCCGTGGCATGTATGTGAAGGGTCTGAATAGAGATTAAGTTCTCTTAGAGCACTGTGCAAATGAAAAAAAAAATTTTATGCATGTCCGTTTTTTCCGGAACATCGAACTTAACGGTCTGACGGACCTCTCGGTCGGCACGATCGTTGGCATCCTTATTTTCACTGTATATACTACCCCGTCTGGGCGATGTCATCTCCGTACGCAATTTTGGCTTTCATTTTTACGCTGATTAAAAAAAAGTATTGGCTTTCAATCCTGTACCAATGGCAATCAGCTCTACTCACCATTGAACTGCTCTAAGACTTGCCCCCCATCCGGCTTGCCAAATTCATTGGCAGCCTGATTTAAAAAAATGCACACTTGAATGGCAGCTCAGTTCTCGAAGCTTGATGAAGACAAGACTGGAGTCATTGCTATGAGCAAGGCCATTGTCATCCTCAAATTAGCAGGCCTCACCTTCAAGATTTGGTTCATCTAAAATCTCGACCCTAGCGTCTACTCTTTATCTGAGCGTGCTATGCCAAACCGGCTTGTCATTAGGTGAGAGCATTGCCCTCCACTGTCAAGCTGGCTAACTTCAGCTGAGAAACATAGACAAAATCAGGACCTGCTTTGACAGCAGTACACAAGCCAAACTAGTTAACTCATTTGTGAAGTCGCATCGAGATTTCGGCAAATCTTTTTACTCAGTACTCCAGGCCTGTAGCCGTGATGGCACACCTAGGTAAGGCTGTTGCTTGCACGACCTCGGTCCCGAGGTCGCGGGTTCGATTCCTGCGGTGGGCGATCCTGTATTGCTGCTGCAAGCGGTGGTGACAGCCGTAAACGCTCTTTTGTCGCTATAAAAAAAGAGGCTGTTTAATCAGCTAGGATTTTTTTATTATTTACCCTTATTCGTCGGCAACTGATGAACAACTCAGACTCGTGCCTGGTCTGTCGGTCGACAAAGGCTTTGCCAGCTCCTGGTCTTCTGCCACTTCTGTTCGAGTCTCTCTAGCTCCCAATCCCAGCCACGAATTGATTTAGATGGCTTCCTCTCGCTGGCCTTGACCGATCGCCTGTCTTATAGGTCACTCACTCGCTTGCTGGCACCAGCCTATCCATTCGACCTCCTGGCTCGTCCGGCGTGCTCTGCTACCGATCATTCTGCTGCAGCTACTGTCTGTCGTCGGTTAATTATTTCCACTATACTGAAGTTTTTTGGAGATATGGCTTTCAGTTCGTATGCACCGAAAGTGTCTGACCCCTTGCCTCGGTATCTGTAATCATCTGCAGCTTACTTTTCGTCGTGCAGCTAAGTCTCAGATAAAGAGGCATCTGTTGAGCCCATTTTTGCCTGCACCCCCAGTGAACTTGCCTTTCTTTTTTCTGCCTGCTTTGTGCTCTGGTAACAAGGGCATAATTTGCTGCATGCTACTTAACATAGGTTCTATTTAGGTTGTGCTCTTGTGTGCCTTGCCGTGCTGGTGTAATCAAGGGACGCCGAGTAAAGCTCCTACGCTGACCCACAAGGGCCGCCACGGCTTGGTTCCTCCATACCTAGCCGAACTGCTGCGCCATTTTCAGCGTCCGAATTACCTCAGGTCCCCTATGGACAATACATTATTCGTTCCATTCCTCATTCCTCTACTTAAAGACCGTTGGCGAGCGAATCTTTTGATAATAATAATAATAATAATAATAATGCATTTAATATAACGCCCTTAGAGAACTCAATCTCTTTCTGGGCACTAAAGATTTGCTGCAAAGGAAGCACGATCGATTAGTTAGTGGTGGCATGCTCACTAAACAACAAGAATAACATGGTTAGGGGTGACGTGCACACGGTCAGCAGCCAAGTGCATGCTCTTGCACTCAGGTATTCGACTGTGGAACTCACTTCCACAATTCGTACGCAATTAACATCTGGTATCCTGCTACCAATTAAGGCACATTCTTTCCAGCCGTCCTGAGCTGCTATTTCAATGCTACTCACTACCTCAACTGCTCTGCTGACTCAGCCATGCTTCACGCTTTCTGTTTGTTTTATAAGATGGTCAATTTGCTACTGAATAACGCTCAGCGAAAGCCGCTTAGGCTTTGAATGAGCATTCAGTAGCTCAAAGACAACTCTCCTGCGTAACACCCACTCGGTCTTTGTGGTTTGGAGGACTAGCAGACGGAGATACGTTACATTACATACTGATCGGCTTTCAGCTAGCTCGCCCAATCAGGATATCATACTTGTGCATGTCATTAATTTTGGTCGCTCCTTATAATAATAATAATAATTCATTTGATAAAGCGCCCTCAGAGAACTTAATCTCTCTCTAGGTGCTTTACATTTGCTGCAAAGTGAAATGCAATTGAATGGTAAGTAAAATCATGCTTGAAAAACAAACAAAATGAATAATATGGTTAGGGGTGACGTGCACAGGGTCAGCATGCGAATGTGGTTAGTGGCAGCATGCACAGTGTCAACACGCATAAGCACATCAAGGACGAATCACAGGGACCCACTAAATGCTGTCCTAAATAGGCGTGTTTTTAGGTTCCTTTTAAATGTGGTCAGGTCGGGGGATGTTCTGACGCAGGTCGGTAGGGAGTTCCAGGCTTTGGGAGCTTATGAACTAAATGCACGGTCTCCAAAGGATTTAAGGTTTGTACGAGGTATTTCTACACTGTTGGATTCCGAAAAGCGGGTGGTACGATGCTTGGCCTGAAGGGGTAGTATATCTGAAAGATAGGCTGGAGCGATAGAATGAAGGGACCTAAAAGTGAGCGACAAAACCTTAAAAGTCAATCCGTTGCTTGACTGGTAGCCAGTGCAGGTCGGCGAGAAGTGGAGTAATGTGGCAACTGCGACGCTCACGACAGACAAGTCTAGCTGCAGAGTTTTGCACCAGCTGCAATCGCCTGATCGCACATGCTGGTAGGCCAGTAAGCAGTGAGTTGCAGAAGTCGAGACGGGATGTCACGAATGCATGGAAAAACTTACATGTGGTATCTTTATCTAAACAAGCCCGAATTTGAGCAATGTTATGAAGCTGAAAATAGGCGGATTTGACTGTGGAGCTGATATGGTCGTCTAACGAGAGGTCGCTTTGGAATATGACACCTAGATTTCGAGCTGATTCAACAGGAGATATGCTGGCAGAGCCAATTTTGAGCGGCAGCCTTTCCAATCTCTGAATCACACTGGGTTTGCCCATAACAAGTAAGTTAGTTTTATCATCGTTTAGTTTTAGAAAATTTGCTGCCATCCATGTGCGGATGTCATCAATGCATGCAGCTAGTGAGTTGAGAGAATTTGAGGTGCTCGAAGGCTGGGAGGGATCAAAGCAAAGGTACAACTGAGTGTCATCCGCATAGAAGTGAAAGCCTAGATTGTGCTTGGAAATCACATCAGCAAGAGGCACAGTATAAACCGCGAAAAGAACCGGACCTAGCACTGAGCCCTGAGGTACTCCATATTTCAGAGGTACTTCAGATGATCTTTGTCCATTCACGTCAATCCTTCTATTTTAGCGATTAGTAAAGTGCCTGCATGAAGAATTAGTTTTGCGATCTCATAGTAGCATTACTTACTGCAGCAAGCTCTCTAAGGGTGCTTTACGAATGACCAATTATACTAGGCCACATATTTTCATTTTTGTCCTTAGGTGCAAGGTGAGTGTTCCTAATATCTTATGCCGCAAATAGCTTTTATGCCACAATAATATGCTGCTGCGGTGAGGACAAATTTGATTTTGTATTTGTTCAAAAACCATTGAAATTAGGTGCTGTGAGGACCTTTGTTTTTATCAGTTGTTTTATCAGTTGCCTTGCGCCTATACCTGAATTAGTGATGGATAGGCGGACGTGGCCCAATATAGAGTAGTATCCATAGAAATGCAGCAGTTCGGGTGCGTTAACGAGAATAGCAATTTAAGTTATTAAGTTATTATTTTAAGTTTATGTAATTGCAGAGTAAGAGAAAATTGAGTAGCCTTACTTGATGGACAAGAAAAGAGCTACGAATTTCGCTCGTCCCGACAATCTGACGGGACTGACTGACCGCTCAGCCTCAGCCTCTACTTCGTTATTCGGTGAATTCTTCAAAACTTCGAACGTAAAAGGATGCGCCTCTCATCCGATAGTACCCACACGTTTCTCCATCCATTGCCTCAGTACCGCAGTGCCCGGATCTATCCGTCCCGCACCTCTACGGATAGGGATGTGCCGCCCTCAGGCAGCGAGTCAGACAGCGAGGAGGGCGTGGCAATTCCCAGATTTCAATTTTGCAGATGCGGCGGAGGAGAAAAACCCATGCTTTCCCTAACCAGAAAGAAGTCAGTGATCCGATCAGAGACCTTGGCTTTACTTACTCCAACGCTGAGCATCTAAAAACTAGTTCCAAGGAGCGGAACTTTACAGATATAAGTGTGAAAGTAAAAGATCAGAGTAAGCGTCGCTGACCTTTTCAAATTCCAAAGTAGATGCATATTAATTTTGATTCATTTGATGCTCCTTGTGACTAGCTGTGTACTGCAAGACGCAACTGGTCGGTTTTCTAATCGGAAAGGGTTAATTTCAAGTTAATGACCGTCCTGGTCACAAAGTAAAGTATTTTCGCAATACTGGCCACATTCTATGCTTATGAGGCATGATCAATTAGGGTATATTACTTGGTATTTAGGTACGAAAATCGTCTTATACATATTTTTTACTACTATTATCAATTCATAAGTACTGTGGCCCTCGGACTAGCCTTCCGCTCTTGGGTTATATTATTAGATGATGGTAGATAATGAGCTCTTGGTGGGTCATAGAAGTTCGAGAGAGAGAGAGAGAGAGATGAGGGAGCGAGGGTTAGAAAGAAAGCTGGTGACCAAGAAAAACGAAGCGACTGCGTGAGGGAGAAAGAGATGATAAGGAGGAGGAGGAGGAGGAAGGGAGGGAGGGAGGGAGAGAAGACGAGATACGGAAAGAGAGGGAGAGAATATCTCTAAATAAATAAAATTCATTTGTATAGCATCCCAGCGGAACTTGATCTCTATTCAGGCGCTTCATTTATGCCGCGTGGCTCAAGCTCGTGACTTTGGTCATCAAATACATTCACCTTGACCTGGGTTCGAGGCGAGCATCTTAAGCACTGGGGCAGACATGCTCGGCGCACGATGGAGTGAGTGAGACAGAGTGCTGAGTGTAAGAGAGGAGACGGGTGAGCGGACCATGCTAGCCTCGTGGGAGGAGACTCGCTCAGCATTGCATTGCCGGAGGAGTGATAATCGGCTGTGAGGCAGTCAGCTGCGAGGCCGCCGCAATACAACAGCGCCGACGTATTGCAGTACCAAGTGAACGTAAAGGTGGAGCCGCCTTACGACGGCTTGCACTGGGAGTATAACGGCCTGGCGTAGCAGTGGATCTGAAGAGCACTTCAAAATCGCTGCTGCCATGGCGAAGCTCTTATACTGGTAAGTAGCACACTGGGTAAGATGGTGGCTTTTCATGACCTCGGTCCCGAGGTCGTGGGTTCGAATTCTGCAGTGGACAATCCTTCATTGCCACTGCAAGCGGCGGTGATAGCCGTAAAGGCTCTTCTATCGCTATACAAAAGAGGCTGTTAAATCAGCTAGTTTTTATTTATTATGAATTTAGAACGAGGGCTTGAAAAAAAGAAAGAATATGTCAGTTCAAAGCTAGCCCGCAAGAAGTAGGCGCCATCGCTGGGCTGGTAACTGATAGCTCGCTGACAGCGTTCGTCTGTGGTGGGTGTCGCAATTCCGAAGTCGCTCCTAACACATTGTAATGTTAGGAATGCATGTCAGCAGCACATCTATGCTTTCTAGAAGTAGGACTGTGGGAATAGGGTCGTGGTGACTAGTAGTCTCTTTTACTGGGGGATGAATTTCAGGATGTGGTCACTCGTTGGCGTCCTTAAATGTAGATGAATAGGTGCTGCACGAATTTAGGGAGAAGAGTCCTATGGGATTGCTATTGAGAGACACGAGTACAGAGGGGATGCTGCTACCTTAGGGATGGACTCGCTGATCTTGCCTTTTCTGCTACAAAGAAGCTAGAGAAGTAATCAGCTAGATGGCCACAGGGATCAATAGGCGAGGAGCGAGACCTGTGTGCACGTAACCAACGTGGGAGCGCGTGTGCCATGCGTGCGTGCTCGTGCGTGTAGCTAGTAATCATTGCAAGCCGCTCACAAAGCGTCAGATAGTTTATTTATACCAACTCAAGCTGTCGAAAAACTCACTTTTAACGAAACTTTAGCAAAAAGTATCCGCAGAGTGAGCGTCGCATCAGGTGTATAATGTTCGCGTCAGGAGTGCACGCTTGGGTAGAGTCTCGCCAAGTCCTTCTCTTCGTGCCAGCGGAGCGTCAGTGGCGCAGCACTGGCCGCGGCTGACGATCCTATCTCAGTGGGAGAGTATTGACGTAAGGCCGTAAGCAGGGCTCTACGCTCGATCCCCCCTTTTCCCCAATTAGTTCTCTCCTTCGCGCTCAAGCGATTGCCAAGCGCAATCTAGGGTTTCACTTCTGTGGAGATGACATGCAGCTGTACCTATGTTTCTATCCCTCACAGCTCTCCGTCGAGCTCTTCATCGAATTCTCTCAAATTCCTTGCTGCATGTATTGCTGATATCCGCTTTTCAAAGGCAGCGAACCTTCTCACGTTGAGTAGCGGCAAAAAAGCAGCTCGCTAATTGTTGGCAAGCCAAGTTTGGCTCAAAAATTGAAACATTGAGCACTCAAAATTGGCTCGGCGAGGATATCTTCAGTATAGTCTGCATTAAATCTAGGTGTCCTGTTCCAAAGTTACTTATCCTAACACTACCCCATCAGCTCTATAGTAAAGTCTGCCTACTTTCAGCTTTCAAACCTCTTTTTGCGAGACTCCAAAAAAATTGTCCTTCTTGGATAGGGATGCCACGTCCAAAGTTGGTCCATGCACTTGCGACATCCAGTCTCCACTTCTGTACCGCTCAGGTTTCAGGTCTAAAGGCAAGCGCAATCAGGTGCTTACAGTTGGTAAAAAAAACTCTGCAGCTATCAGCAGCCTCGGCTGATCCTGACTCAGCTATACTTCTCAATTTCATTTTTGCCTGATCAAAAGAATGCTTGCTTCAGTATGCGTTACGAAAGCCTCTTCCGCTACGAAAGGGCGGTAGAAGTTAGTCCCTGTTGCTTTTTAGAGTCAAAGACGAAGATACGATAAATTATTATTATTATTAATATTATTATATTAGTATTAAATTGTGTTGAATATTCACAACGCTGCATCTCTTTCCATGCAATTTACATACGCTGTAAAGGAAGCACAGGCCAGTGCTCTGACCAGGTGGTGGACGCTTGTTCCGACATGAACTATTTTAGTAAGGCAGTGCCATTGCATGTGCTCGTGAGCGGCATGCCAGCATGCACGCGATTTCAGCATACATATATATATATATATATATATATATATATATATATATATATATATATATAGAGAGAGAGAGAGAGAGAGAGAGAGAGAAAGAGAGACTTCTCTAGCAGGCGTGCGGGGGCACCTTTCTTTTTTTTTACCTAATTACCCTAGCTCCCGCCTGTAAATTCTTAGCGAATAAATTTTGCGAAACGTCTAGATATGCCACTCAAATGAAGCGAAGTGCCGTAGCTGACAAAGGTCGATGATGACTGATTTTTTCCGCTGCAAACCTTTGAGCCACCGGAACGACGTTCCTCCGAAGCAAGCCATGCATTCCGAAAATATGTGCACGCCTCTAGGTGCTACAGGTCATCTTTGTGTCGACTAGAAGTAGGAGCGATGCATCTCAGCAGAACAGAGAGTTGGTGAACTAAACGGACCGTAGGTTGCTGTAGATGAAGGTGAAGGTCTCACCTGCTCTCTTGTCGTAGGTTGCTGTAGGTGAAGGTGAAGGTCTCACCTGCTCTCAGTAGAACAGAGAGCTGGTGAACTAAACGGGCCGTAGGTTGCTCCAGGCTCTGTCGCTTACACGCAAGAACAACGATGCTGGACGCAGTTGGCACATATTCCGTTCTAACGCACGAAGAACCTACTGCTCGTAGATGAGAAAACCACAAAGACCGATGGTCGGTGCATACTGGGAGAGAATTCTGCAATCGACATGTCTAGCTACTGCTGCCGACTCTAAGCATGCCCTGAGAGACACGCCAAATACTGATGACATCTTTGGCGCCCATCGCACCTTGGGTTGCGATAAACAGAGAATGACCGTAGTATCATGATTTGTCGCGGGAGATTCACTAAATCGCCCGGAGAAACTACGCTTTTGTACAGGAGGAATAGCGCCACTTGAGTGCCTAGACAAGGTAATTTATAGCAACTAGTGTAAGCACGAATGACCAACTGTGTGGTTAGGTACTTATGGAAAATATCGCCACAATCCATTGCTGGTCGTTTCGTCAGCAGGCGGCAGACCATGTGCGAGTGACTGTGGCTGGGCTATCGGCGATCTCTGACGAACGCGAGCTTTAAAATGTAAATGTGAGACCAAGACATGTCGGCGCCGACCACTGGATAATCGGGCGCCCGACTGCCTGACAACGATTTCGGAGCGCCACTAAATCAGTCGGCCATGCAGCGCAGCTGCTTGTCGGCTGTATTGTCTACCGGTGGCGATCCAGTCTCGCAGGTTGTGCCGTGGCACCGGTAAGGAGGCATAGACGGTGGCCCTCTGCCGCCTGTATGCGTACAGGCAATGCAGCGGCGAGATACAAAGTTGTTGGTTTGCGTCGAGTGTTGCAGGCTTTTGGCCAATAGCTCGTGCACGGCCTCGATTCGAGTGTGCACTTGCCTCCTGCATTGGCGTCTGTTAGCTCCCACGGAGCTCTGGAAAGTTCAGGCTCCCGGTCTCATCTAGGAAATAGGCTTGTATATAGTACCGAGGAGTTGGAGACTCGATAAGCATGCCAGTTACGTCACCAGGGAGTGGAAATCAAAATACAATAGGCGGCTAACACGGGGGTGGGGATGACCGGTCTACTACTGAAAAGGTGGAGGTCTGGTGGTAGCTCACGATACAATAATGATTGATGTGAGAAAACCATAGCAGCTAGGATATGCATACCGATGTATTTATTGTTGCCCAGCATCTTCCGCTTTGCCAGTCTAAACCTCTGCAACTCCTCATCTGTGAAACGAGCCCTGACACAATCCTTGGTAGCACGGCTGCGGTTTTCGAATTCATCCTGGCACTTACTGAGCGGCTACCGTCAACATGACTGCAAAGACAAGAACATGAACTTATGGGCTTAATACTTATCAGTAAATGCGAATGCTGAACGTTCAGCTAACATTCCATTTATGCGTGCACATGTTTAGTGAGCTCAACGGAACCTCGACAGATGCTTGGCTTGCAGGTGTTCCATAAGCAGAATTGCAGGATATCCGTGTCTCTTCTGAGCGTTTAATTGTGGTAGTACAACTAACAAGATTTTGAGCTACTTGGATAAGAAATACGGTGAAATTGGACTTAAGAAGTCTAATTCCAAAGATTCTGAGGTACTGGGATAATAGGAGGCAATTACTCATGGCTGGCAATTTTGTACACCCTCCAATATATAATAAAATGAGGCCAGTTTAGAATAGACATTGATTACACCAGTCTCGGCAGCTGTAGCTGTTGAATCGTGCCCAAGATATTTGTCAGACGGCAAGCACTTAAATTTCTCCGAGTCGAAGCGGCAGTATCGTCGGATATATATGTCTTCAGAGGTGCGTCGGATGGCTTGAATAGTTAAGAAATGTTAGATACACGACCCAGCTTGTCAGGGCTCGGTAAAGAGAGAGCACTGCAGCTTTGCTCGGCTGGCAGCAGTAGCCTTGATTGAAAATGTGGGGCTTATCTCCGCAGCAGCAAAGTGTGCTTGTAGCAGTACCGTTTGCAGCAGAGTCTCTGATCTCGCACCAACGCGTGCCTGTTCTCCTTTGCGGGTTCACTGAACTCCTCACTCCTGAAGTTTCCCGCTAAATGGCGCTCCATGCATTCTATACATTTCCCTATCAACGATCCTCAGCCAAGATCGCGAGGAGTGTTCGTTCGTTACCAAGGAGCCCCTGTTCTGCCGTGACATGGTAAGCTTTGCCTCTCAGCATTTTTGCCGTCACATATTTAGCATAAACTAGGTGGCTAATTCTCATTCACCCTTGGTCATACTAATCTCATAGCTTGTAAAATAGCTATCGCCCAATTTCGTAGGTATTGCAATCTCTCAGCCAAATCTCAGCGAAGGAAAATGATTGAAACTGCCTCTTCCGACCTTCGAAGTTTAGTTATTGAATTGATACCAAATGCAGATGATGTTAACGGCAATACAAAGAGGCAAAATGAAGTTGATTAGCCCTTTTGTAAGCAGCAATGCGGCGATACATACTTTCGCAAACAAGCCATGTCATTCACCAGCTTTTTATTGCAAAATATTAAAGTTAGCGTCTATTCATTAGAGTTTTCAATTTATAAGACTAGTATGCAATTTATTCACTGTTAGTTGTACAGAAGAGGCATGGAGAACAGGTCTACAGTCAATCGTTTGTGTCAGCAAAAGACACCATGTGGCGTGAATGGCTAGCAAAATAGCATGGAATTAACAATGGAAGTGTGGCGATTCAGGTGTACATTCCTACCACAAGTATGAGAATAACACTTTAGAGCTTGGGGTACTCAACGTCGAGCATGAGGCGACACATCTTTTTACCTAATCTTGGCAGGGAAAGTATGAAAATAAGAGTCGCTGGGATCCCTTCTTACTAAATTAGACTTGGCATAACAGATTTGTAAAAGAGCTTACAGAAAGCAGGGCTTACAATCCTGTCTGCTATATATGGATCTTTAAATTTTCTTTTGCCTTTTGCACTTTTGATGTATATTAACATGGAACATTAATCGCAATTCAAAGAAGGACAGACATTTTCTACCAATGCTGTAGGGAAACACTTGCAGAATGTGTGTTCAAGAGAGAGCTGAGAGCAAGCTGAAGTTATGGAGCTGCTAAGAAACGTCCAGTTGATACTCACTTACCGAGTCCATCTAAAACTTTTTTCTTACCTGATGGTAATATATAGAGGCGACACCGTTCCTAGATTAGTTGGCTGGATTTATACCTTTATAGTAGATGATTATTACGGACTGTGGATTTTTCTTATAACCAATAAATGCAGTCAGGCGTCTTCTTTGCTAAGGAGCCAGCAACGGCTCTCGGATAATAGCATTATGATAAAACATCCTAAAATCGCCATAAGAAAAAAGTTGAATTTCTTCTATGAGCTTTTTAAATGCCAGGAAGGAAACAGATCAATTGGTTAGTGATTACACGCCAAATTCTAGCATAGATACGCACACAAAGACAGCTCGAACGACCGGATCAAATGCTATAGCTGGCTGATGGATGCATTTTTAGTTGCTTTTAAAAGACGTCCTTTAATCAGATTTTGTGGTGAAACTATTTAGTCATTTCCAGCTTTGAAAGCATACAAGCTGAAGGAGGATTTTAAAAGGATTCCCGGTTCGCTGTAGACGTACTAATCGAGTCAGATAAGCGCATAGTACTATGGGAACCAAAAAGTAAATTCAATAGGTTGGTCTTTCAGAGCACTAACAAAGAAATTATTTAAAGCAAGGGAAAAACGAACTCTTGAGTCGATGCAGTTCTAGAGGGTGAGCCAATGGAGGTCAGTGAGAACAGTTGTTCAGAGGAAGTTGGGACGTTCACGAAAAAACAAGCGTAGCTGCTTAGCTTTGTAATCGTAAAGCTGTAAGCGTCTATTTGTATTAACATGGGGAACTGCAGCTATCTAATTCCACAACTAGAAAATAGATTGGCATGTTCGTAGCACTATATTATTCTAATATAATTCAGTCCGAATTTTGTCAATGTTACTGATGCATGTGAAATAAGGCAGACGTATGTGTTAGCTGAGATGGTCATCTAGTCATAGGTCATTTTGGAAAGGGATGCCGAAGCTACGTGGAGAGGCAATCTGAGACATACATGCTGGAAAAGCTAAATTTTAAGATTAAGGTTTCCAATTTTTGGAAGATACTAGGTTTTTCCATAGCATAGCAAACAACTTCGTCAAACATAGCAAACATAGCAAACAGCTTCGTCGTCATTCAGTGTGAAACATATTGGTACCATTCGTATGCGAATGTCAAAATTTCATCTTGCAACGGATTTTCGAAAGCCCGAGATGCACGAAGGCAGAAGAGAAAGCTGATAAATCAAATGGATCTCTTACCGTTTGGATGAACTCTCAGGTCTTGTCTATCCTGTAAACAGCGTAGCTAGAAAAGCGAACCGCTAGATTGTCGCAGTGATCGCTAGATATGGTGCTGACCTTGGGGCAGCTAAGTAGATACCTGATTGTCGAAACCTTCCACCACGGTTGTTCATTTGTGTCAACCAGGCTCTCGTAGAAACTAGACTGGGGCCTGAGGTAGGAGCGATTGGTAGTAGCGACCTGTTACTGTTTTCGTTTGCTAATCTTTTTACTATTAGATATGATACTGCGAAGGATTTTCAAGCTTTCGCTTACCATTCGTTGCTTGTTTGACGTCTGCAGTAATGATAATATAATGTCAAGAAGAAAGCAGTATTGCACTATAAGATAAATGCATTTATTTATAGGCACTGTACTTATGCTGAAAAAGGTATACACCGTAGCGGTCTGGATGAGTGCACAAGTAGAGCCTGTTTCGACGGAAAAATCTTACAAAACACCTGCCAGGTTCAAGCTGGTGCATTTCATTAGTGGGAGAAGGTCGGTTGATGGCTATAGAGGAAATAGTGAAAAAGATCAAGCTAAAGGAAATAATGGAGTTTATTAAACCTACAGTATGCAATATACATAATTCATTGAAGTCAGTGGTTGTAGAAATGTAACACGATAGAAAAGAAGTAAAGCTCAGTTGAGTCAGATTCTAAATAGAATCATCTTGTCAGCATTCTGCCTTTTAGAGCCATTCCGGCGTCAAATCAGCTCGCCTACGCATTGATCGTCCTTTAATGAACAGCTGCTTTTTAACCGCTGATCAAACTCAAAAAAGTGACCTCGTTGACTAGCGGCTACTGATGCCGTCTATCGTTCCTTCTTCAAGGGGCTACGTAAATTGAAAGAGACTTAATTGGTCTATTATTAGGAGCGAGAAAGGTTGAACTACTGTTATTTCAACGATTTAAACAAATATATATAATTTAGATATATTAGAATATAATTCATTTATATATCACCATACGATAAATTTATCTCTATTCGGGTATGCAGCGGGGCTCGAGCCCACGACCTCGGTCATTGAATGCATCCACTCTGACCTTAGTCACTAAAGGCGAACACCTTAAAGCCTGGGAAAAATCAGGGCGGCAAAAAAACCTGCGCATCCCATCTGCTCAAATTTTCAAATTATTTACAAACTCAGACTCGGACAATCATTCCCGGAAGTGGTAGCGTAACGCATCTCCGTCTGTGACTACACAGAGCGCCGATGACTAAGTAGCTGCTACGCTGGAGAGTTTTATTTAGCTCACTTAAAGCCAAGTCAGCATTCGGTGTGCATCCGGTATGGTCAGCAGACTAGATCTCGCTCAACAAAGGTAGTGAGAAGCGCAGCTGAGTCAACGAGCGACCTGAGTGGCATGGAAGCAATAGCTCAGGGCGGCTGGACAGGCAGAACGCCGCAATCGGCACGAGGAGAGCAAATTGCTGCGCAAGATGCCTAAGAGTTGCACACGCTAGCTTGGTAGCTGAAGCCACTCGTAGCGAAAGCTTTTGTCGCCTACAGTCTTCAATCAAAGTAATGACGCTATCCTGAGTAGCCCTGCGGTTTCGAGGAGGCTTAAACTTGTGTTAGCTTGGCACGACGAACCGAGCCGTGGCGCGGTCATTGTGGCTCATAGCATGAACTTTTCTCTGCATCCGTCGATCAGCCGGTTGGTATTGCGACTCATTCGCCAGAGGATTAACGTGGCTGAATCCTTCCTCTCCGCCGCTGGCTGGCCTCTAGGACTAATCAGCTGGCCTCTAGGACCTATCTTTGGATGGCAGATCGAGCTCAAATCTCATAGGATGAAACTCTAGCAGGTTTCACAAGCTTTAGAGAAACTCGCGGCAACGGGAAATGCTGCGTTCCGCCAGCGAGCGAGCCGCGTGCGCCTGTCGGCTGGGCGACTGGCGTCTATCGGCGCCGCAGTTGTTGATGCGGCTGCTGCTGCTGCAGCGACCGCCTGAGGAGACCGCCGTTTGGCCGGTGCTTTCATTGATCTACGTGTACTGATCGTGTTTGCTATATTGTGACGACGGTAGCAGAATATTAAGCTTCCGATAGCCCAAGACAAATATCGTCCAGGTGCACTGGCTCTAAGCATGATGAGGGGGCGAGCTAATGGCTATCTGCCCGTTGCTTCTGGCGGCCAGAGCCGAGTGCTTGCGTCAGCTGCCGCTCCGGCGACCGCCGGCTGCCCGCCGTTGCTTGCGAGTCGGCCGCCGAAGTGGTCAGCGAGGGCAGGTCCCGCCCGAGACGCACGCGCACGTCGCGATCATGCGGCTCGCATCGCTCGTCCGCTCGGCGCACGGCGTTCACCGCCGCCGCCGTCGCGAAAAATCGGCGCATGCCCGCGCCTGCACTAGCCGAGTACACAAGCTGCACGCAGCTACCTGCACGCACTTACCGCCTGCGCCAGCGGCCGGCTGCGGAACTATCGTCCCCAGGGCTGCTCCCGGTTCTTAGTTCCACTGCAAAGCAAGCTCTGGGCCGGCGTCGCCTAGACCTGCACCGGCGGCAGAATGCCGCAGCGAAACGATGAAGCCGAGGTGGATGGGTGGGTCTCGGACGCTCCTTAGCAACTGCTTCGACAGCCGGCCGAACTTTCGTCGGCTGTTTTCCTACATTGAGAACGCCAGATTTCCTGAGAACTAAGTCGAAGTCCATTCAACTTGCTCGACGAATTCAACCTGACATTATTAGTTGTTTATTGAGCAGAGTCAATGCATTCTGTACAGGCTATGCGAGCGACGAGAAGATACTTGTGAGACTCGTACAGCGTTTAACCAAGCCGTATCTCTAAAGTTTCAGCAAAACTGAGGTTGTCCAACTTTGCAGGAGACGTAGTCAGGAGCACTTCTTCCGTTTTTTTTTAATTTGGACCGCGCCAGTTAGTTTGGCGGCGGTATGGTGAAAGACCTTACACAATCTCGGCTACGGGACACGGAATGTGGAAAAGGTTGACTGAACCAGTGAGAATGGAGGGAAAATGAAGCCAGAGATGCCGAAGGGAAATAAAAGCTCACTTACCAGTGGAGATGGTAATCATGTTACAGTTGCAGGCACAATTGCCTAGCACTGCTCGTGGGTCTCTGAGGACCTACTACTAAAGCGCTGCTCTAAGTGTAAGACAAGGGAGAAAGACACTCCACTGTGACACTATCTGTCTGTCTGTCTGTCTGTCTGTCTGTCTGGTCGTCTCTATGACTGTCCGTCAGTCAGTCAGTCAGTCTCTCGGCGTGTCCCCGTTTCTGCAAGCCTCCACATCTCTCGCTCATCGGAGATTACAAGCCGTAGTGACGAAGTTGCTAAATAGATCTCTACTAATTAAAGCTAGAAAGTCCGTACGTCTTTACCCCGTCACCCGGCAAGATTGCGACCAGTACCTCCCGAATGACGTGCAATAGATAAGTAGTTCACCGTGACTCGAAGCAGCGAGTCCACAGCCACTGAGCTCTAGCACCGAATACTATGGAACATGGTCATGATAAAAAAATATACCGAAGTATGTCTTTAGATATGGCTCTGTAGTAATTTAAGACTCCTCTGCTTTTGGTATTAAGTAACTGTTGCACGTCCGAAAACTCATTCTTATAGCGCCCTAAGATAGCTAACTAAATCTCTCTCCAGGCGCTTCGCATATGCCACAGGTTTCGAACCCACTACCTCTTGTCATCAAATGCATGCATTCACTTTGACCTCGGTCGTCAGCGGCAGAAATGATGCATTTCTGAAGCGTGGCGAGCGAACAATCTCGAGCTTTTGTTTTGCTAAACTATGCTCCAAGTGCGACGATTTGGATGCAGTATGGCTGCGGGCGTGCGGGTCGGGGGGCGGGAAGCAACAAAGGCGTGCCCGGTTGGGTGCCGGCCGTCGAGTGATGGAGATTTTTCGAAAATTCTGCACGCTTAACAAAGTCTAGTAAACAGAGCTCGTGTCCTGAAGCCCAAGATGCAATACTATCCCATTTCCGGTATTCACAGTCAGGAAAACTCAGCCTTACCATAACTAAGATTTTAATGCTTCTCTGGAAAACGGGGTTGTTCCAAAGTCCTTCAAATCGGCTATCGTTAGACCTATACATAAGAATTTTAGATGGATTCAGAGGTCCTAGCAATCTGTCGCAGAGTTTCTCTTCTTCCTGTTGTACAAATTTTTCGTAAAGATTGCCACCATGCAGCTTGTAGCACACAGTGAAAAGAATAAATATTCAGAACAGTTTCAGTATGGATTCAAGTGACACCACTCCACCAAAACTGCTTTCCTCCCTGTAACCAACGACATCTTCTGCAACAACGGTAACGAGAATGCCACTGCCCTTAGCACTGCTGGATCTGTCAGCTGTCTTCGACACTATTGGTCGAATAGCCTACTGAAACAATTGAGAACAACGATTGATCTGGCAGACGAGCCACTGGCATTGACTCAAATCGTACTTTTTCGGTCGTGTTCAATCCATGCCGTGCAGGCGTCAGGTCATATCAACTAGACCAGTAACCCTGCCGATCGCGCCTCCCTCCACGACGAGGCCGGTTCTGGACGCTCGAATTTCTCGCAAATGCCAGCGCACTTGAACGGGACTAGGCGGAAATCGCCTCCCGGGTCAGCCGCCTGTGGCCGCGCGAGCCCGAGGCGAACAGGAGGCGGACCACTGGCGCATAGCAGGCGGACAGCGCAGGCAGACGGCAGGCGAGCAGGCGGACGCCGCTGGCTGAGGCTCGCCAGCTACGCCGCCCGCCCTCGCGCACGACTCGCCGTCCGGAGGCAGGTCGCGGGACTTCGTCCGCGAAATCGCTCCGGGCGCGAAGTCGCGGCGCGAAATCGCTCCGTACGCCCGTGCGGTCCCTGCCGCCCGATAGCGAGTGCGAGCGGACTGTCGCCAGGCGTCGCCTCCGCTCTGGCGGCCTCTAGTGGCGGCCTCTAGCGGCGGCCGCGCGCTCGCCGCTGACGCTCAGACTGCGGTTCTCCGCAGGCTGGCGTTTACTCTGCTCCGACGCCGGCGCTGCGCAGGCTGGCATTTGTTGACGTCTCGGAGCAGGTGGCGGGCATCGTTTGAAGAGCGGCGCTGACCGGTGCGCCGGCCGCGGCGGCGGCGGCGGCGGCGGCGGCGGCGGAGGTCGCATGGTGCAGCTGTCGACTCGATCAGCGCTCGCGCGCGGCCGGGGCTCGCCGCCTCTTTCTGTCTTTTTTTTTGCTGGAGCTGCGGCTCAAGCGATTTAAGCGGACCTCGGCCGCTTCTTCACAAGCCTCAGATTTCCTGCTGCTCAGACCCGACCAGCTCCGCGTCTGCGTCGGGCAGTTTTGTGGGGAGGGGGAGAGGCGGTGTTGTGGGGGCCAATCATGCCGAAGGAAAACAGGCGCGCGGCGGACAGTCCGCGGAGCACTTTTTTCTGAGAAAACGATTACTCACCGCCTCTTAGCGGTGCTCTCTCGCGCCGGCGATCTGTTTGTCCGGCGACGACGACGCCGCCGCCGCCGGTGCGGCCAAAGGCCAGGGCGTGCCTGAGCCGTGACTAAGAGCCGCCGCCGTGCTGCCCGCCTACTTTGACATCTCTTAGTCAGCGCTGGCGCTGTGAGGCGACGCCGGTTGACAGGCCGCGCCTGTTGCGTGCGAACGTATGCATATATGCATGTACGTATGCATGTATCTGCAATGTAATGTATTTCCGTCTGTAATTCCAGAAAGCCGCCGAGACCGTGCGGTGCAACGCAGGAGAGTATCGCGTGCAGCGAACTCAAAGCCCCGGTTGGGTTTCGGTACGCGGGCCGAAAAGGCGCTGCTAGAGAGGGCGTGAGAGGGCGGCCGCTCGAAGACAGCTGGGCGCTAGGTCACGCTCGCCTGCGCACGCTCGGGCATTTGGCGAGAGCCCTCGCCCAGCACGCAGCGCGGGCGACTTCCGCTCTCGACGGTCGCCACTCGTCTGCAAAGCGGTCGCGTTCGGGTGGCGAGCGAGCGAGCGAGCGTGGATAGGAAGGGCTGCTAGCGCCGCCAGGCACTCTTCTAAGCGTTTGCCTCGAATCGGCCCTTTTGCTAGAGGCAAAAGTGAGCGCTCTCGAATAAAACGGAATCAGAGCACCGTGGCACCGGCATCGGCGCCACGCTACTGTCCATGCCCGGCGACTGAGCGATGTAGCTGCTGGTCTTCACGTCAAGGTGCAAGGTATTCGCACGAAAGCGTCGAGACGGTGCCGCAGACGACTTTTCCTCACGGCCCGCTGCAAGAGGAGCTGATTGCCACTGGGACGGCTCTGTCCGCATTTCAAACGAGGTTGCTCAATCAGCTGACCTTCGCGGTTACTTTTACTTCAGACAGACGGCGAATGCAGTGCGCGAGAAGTGACGCAGCGAAGTAATGGCTTCGCTCCTCCGGCTCGAGTCCCCAACGAATCGCGCTGGAAGGAAAGGTCGGCGAGGGCACGTAGCGTTTGCTGCGTCGATGTTTATTTTCGCGCCACGTTTTTCTTCAAACACCCGAGTCTGACGTCGCGCAGTTCAACCGAGCGCTTGCAAAGGGCTGCGTTTAAGCGCCGGCGGGGCCTGCGCCGGACAGACGTGGCTACTTGCCGAGCTGACTGATTGCAGCCGTCTCGTTAACTTCGCTGGCCTGCATACGACGACGCGTGCCAGACATACTATGCCATTGCACGAAATCATACGCGGAACTCTTTTGCCCAGTGCGAGCCCATTTTGAGAAAAATTCGGCTACTTAAGTAAAATGCTAAAATTTTCTGTCTACTTTTTCGCCAGCGGACTCGTAGTGCTGACGCTACGGGATGGTGAAGCCATTTTCGTTGCAGTCTTCGGGTTTCCATGTCGTATAAGTGCCACATATACGCGAGTATCTCTCGGTTATGCTCGTCGCTTTTACGGATAGGCGATAAATTATCTCGCTGGCAAGACGAGTAGCCAAACTAGAGACGCCGAGTTCCAGGATGTGGACGCACTTCTCATTCTCAGAGTCCAGGGCGAACGCTTTCGCACAATAGAGCACCGATTGCGCCGCTAGGCCACTGTCCGTCGGACCTTACGAGCTATGGAGTTTTAATCGGCTGCATTCAATTAAAGGTAGATATATGTACAGATTAATACTGTAAATACTTAAATAAATCTCTGTACCTTAGCCGAAGGAACCCTGCGCCGCCGGGGCCGCTGATGGAGAGACGAGCCACCCGGTTCAGCACGGCCTCCGAGCCGGAAATGGCGTCCGAGACGTGCAGCTGCCGCAATGCCGCCCGTTCCTCTCGCGAAATAATTGTGATCACTAAGCATTTGTAGAGTAAGTGCCCTTAGAGAAATAAATATAATTCTAGACAATTATCATAACCTGAAGAGAAGTCATGTTATGTGCAGTGGTATATACATGTACAATTGTACCATGCCGACGCACATAAAGAAGCATTCGCAGGAAGAAGCAACTATTCTGCAAACGAAGAAAAAGGGTCTAGATTCTTCTTCATCGTCATCATCATCATCATCATCATCAAGTCAGCTATGCTGCTGCTACAGTCGGGAGTGAGTTACAATCTATGTACTTGAAAGGGAAGGCTTGGCTCAGAGGATGAGAACTCCCCCCCCCCTTGCAAAGTCTCTACAGTTGCTTAGGGGTAAGCAATTTGAGTGAAATTAGCAGTTCGGTGTGACTTCTCCTCACTCGGTATCCCGTACTTAATTAGTTGCTAAACTATTTCTTCTTTGAATGATGCTGCGACGAAACCTAAAGCTAGGGTATATTCAATATGCTACTTCTGCAGGGCAGCGCACGTTAAGCATCTCGGAAGAAAGAAACAGGTATGGAGTCTACTGGGCTCGCAGTCTTCTTAGACTAAGTGAACAACTTCCAGATGCAGTCAGCAAGGCTGGACTTGCAGGCTGACTTTGAAGTATAACAAGGACCTGAGGTTGTTTAGTTAGAAAAGATATTACCTTGGACATGGAATCTCTGATCCTGTATAATTTAGTAACACAAAAGCTAGAAAAATCATATGCCGGATCGCTGCAAGAATTGCTAGGTATGGTGCTGAACTTGAAGCTGCCCCCAGGACAGTTTAAGATCCTAGAGAATATTCGGTATATAGTGCAACCTAAGCTGCGAGTGGGGCCATGCCCACCCATAATGAGATCAAAGGAATCAGCCACTGTAAAAATAAATTTGGCATATGTGGTGTTAGTTGCGCTATTGAAGTGAATGTTGACTTTATCCAGTGACAGGAATGATCGGTTCTGGAGCCGAGCATTGACATGAGTTGGTAACAATTTGAAAAAGAAAGTCTTGGTATTGAGGTTTGATGTATTACTGCTACTGCATCAAATATAAAGTGCGTATAAAGAGGTTGAGTTCTCAGATGGCACTATATCAAATGCATAATTACTATTATTATTACTGCCATCAAAGTTCCGTTTGAGGGACCCAGTACAACAGATTAGCGTACCTTTAAACCAGGAACAAAACACAGTGAATACTCTATCACCAATTCTCATTGACCTCTGGGTATTAAGCAAACAGAAGGCCATGTAGTCACTAAGATTACAGTCTGGCAATCAGGCGATCTCAGCCGTGTCTCTGTCGCGTCAAACAGGTCAAAAGCAGCGTCTAGAATCATGCCGTGTTTTCTTGCAGGTTTAATACTTATTGCAGTGCGATAAAGCTACATAATTTAAAATTCGACAACACTTAAACATTATCAGCTGTAAGTATATTATCAGCATTCAGAGTCACTTAGCTACTGTTGAAGGTTTAGACCCTAGGAGCAACTGGTCTTCGACGATTATTAGCCTGTTGTACTTTGACATAGAGTGCTGTCATACATACGTATGTGGCCCGATGTGGCTGTCGAATAGACTGTTCTACCATAACGACATGGATAAGTTGCATTAAGGCCTAAGTGTTCTTTGGTGCTGCTATTCTCTGCTTTTGCCGGCAGATCTGTATGTTTCGGCCACAGGGCTACGACTTATAAACCGAGCTTCGCTGAGCCAAATCTACCCCTACTGGTCGCTCTTCTGCTAGAATTAGCATCTTCGTGTGCACTGCATTTGTAGCAGAAGACATCAGTACACCATCCGCTACAGGGTGTTCGTAACAATATTGAATAAGCATCCCATAAGCACAATTTAGTAGCAGCTCCTCAGGTTATAGCTTGCTTGGTGACGGTCAAGTTAAGGCGATTCACTTCGATGTTTGAGGAAGACCCCGGGTGGCTCAAACAATGCGAGAAGTATTCGTGGTCATTATTCATCCTATACTCATTTTCTTGCAATTTCTGAGCTGCAGATTGGTGATGCCCAATTAATTACCCATAGAAATCCATGAGCATCCAGGAACGCATTTGAAAAGCAATAGTAAGATGATAGTCAGCATGCACGAACGCATTAATAGTGTGGTCACACAGAACCAGCGAAGCTATAATGGCAGATGACTCAGGTGTGGAAGGACTAGCCAATGAAACTGGACGAGTGGATGTGCATGCAGGCGGGATGGTAGGCATAGGTGCTAACGAATGAATGGATTCAGAGGAGAGTTCGGTACGATGAGAAGTCTGATTAAGAAGTTTCCTCATAGTTAGGCCTGAACTTGAGCATTAAAGGACCTACAAGTGAGTGATTGAACCTTGAAGTATGTGTGTTGCCTTAAAACGTCGATTTCGCAAAACACCTGAGGTGGTCTAATATCATGAGCAGAGATTGGTAAACTTTGAGAGGAAGCCCGATATCTATGTACTTGAGTATTTATACACGAAGAAATAGATATATGAATAATTATCTTTATATGATGAATAAACCAAAGTACACCCATTAGTACAGAAATTTAACTAGCTCCTTAATTCTGTCTCGGCTTGATTGTTGTAATTACATTTTGGATGGGCTACAGAGAAAAGCACCTAGGCCACAACAGATAACTATGAATATGGCTGCAAAGCTAGTTTGCAAGTCCCAGAGGTTTTATCACGTGTCTCCTTTGCTAAAAGAGCTACGGTGGCTTCCGGTTGACCAACGGATAGAGAGCAAAGTTCTTACACTTATCCACAAGGCCAGATACGGCTCGGGTCGTCTGTACCTAGCTGAACTGCAGCACCAGTTTCAGCCTCCTCGTACCCTCAGGTCCTGTACGGACAATAAATTAGCTATTTCCTTTCTCTGCTCATAGACCGTTGGCCACAGAAGCTTCAGATAGGCAGATCCCAGGCTGTGGAACTCGCTTCCACGATTGCTATGCAACGACAACTACTCTCCTACTGCCGACTTTGGCACATCTTTTTCAGCGGTCCTGAGACGCTACTTCCATGCTACTCACTACCTCAACTGCTCTCCTGCCTCTGCTATGCTTCCCACTTTCTTTTTGTTGCGTGAGATGAAGTCTGTTGGCTACCAAATGCGTACAGAAAACCTCTTAGGGTGTGAGTGGGCTATACACAACTCTCATGCTTATTACTCACATAGTCTTTGTGGCGTTGTGGTTATACAGACGGAGATAAAATTGCATTACATTACACTAAATACAATCCTAGCAATATGTGAGTCCATGTAGATACAATTACAATTACTTACGATATTCAGCTGTATTTTTCATTCAAACCGCCGGAATCTGCTGCAACAACTGAGAAATTGAATGCTTGCCTTGCCGACATTTGGTCCTGGATGTCAGAAAACTTGCTGAAACTAAATGAGGATAAAACCGAACTGCTGCTCATAGGACACCCTAAGCGTGTGGCGGAATTAAACGGCTGTGCTTTTCTAATAGATGATGCTAGAGTGCGACCATCACCACGTGCTAGAAATTTAGATTTCGTTTTTGACTGCTGCCTCAATTTTAAAAGCTTCATTCAGAAGACTGCCTCTACAGCTAGCCATCACGTCCGATTCCTATCCAAGATTGGGAGCTATCTTCCTCAGTGGCTTGAAAAACATTTACCTAGCTCCTTAGTTTTGTCTCGGCTTGATTATTGTAATTCCTTTTTGGCTGAGCTACCAAAGAATGTAACTTGGCCCCTGCAGCTGGCTATGAATAGGGCTGAAAGGCTAATCTTCAAGTCCCAGTGGTTTGAGCACGTGTCTCGTTTGCTAAAAGAGCTTGGATGGATGCCGGTTGATCAACGGATACAGCAAAGTTCTTACACTGACCCATAAGGCCTGCCACGGCTTGGCTCATTCCTACCTAGCTGAACTGCTACACTAGTTTCAGCCTCCTCATGCCCTCAGGTCCTGTAGGGACAATAAATTAGCTGTTCCATTCCTCCACCTAAAGACCGTTGGCGACAGAAGCTTTATCTCTGCAGGTCCTAGACTGTGGAACTCGCTTCCACAATTCTTACGCAACGAATACTGCTCTCCTACTGCCGACTATGGCACATCCTTTTCAGCGGTCCTGAGCTGTACTTCTATGCTACTCACTACCTCAAATGCTCTCTTAACTCTGCTATGCTTCCCACTTTCTCTTTGTTGCGTGAGACGAAGTCGGTGGGCTACCGAATGCGTACCAAAAATCACTTAGGCTGTGAGAGAGCTATACAAATCTCTCCTGCGTAACGCCTACACAGTCTTAATGGCTTTGTTGAGTTACAGACGGAGATACGTTACATAATGTTACTATCGTATACATGAAAGTACAGTCCGATAGTTCGTATTACGACCTCTGCTTTATTTATAATTGCATTAATTACTTCAGAAACACTGGTGTTTCAGTTGTGAAATTTTTGGTAGAATAAATGCAGTTCATCCCTATTTATGGCTTCATTCTTATCTGGTAAGGCACCTCTGCTGCAACTCCTTCAACTGCCTCCACGATCAGTTTTTAGGCACCTCCATGACAAAAATGTGCTAATTATGCCTGTGCATTATTATTACTGTTATTATTAGCATGTGCACGCATACATACATGCACACACACACACACACACACACACACACACACGCGCGCGCACACACACATATATATATATATATATATATATATATATATATATATATATTCTTTAAACAGGTTGCTTTCTTGACATTTTAAAAACTTACCCACAATAAATGGCTCCCGGAGTTAACTTAGGGCCTCGTAGCTCACACTGTGTTTGTATCAGCCAACAGATACATTTCATATTGGGATTTGCTTAGCTGTACTACTGTCCTTGCCTATTTTCTTTGTTGATGACCTACAGGTAAGACTGCCAAAACTGTCTGTGTTTATCGTTTCACAATAAAACGATAAACAATTAGGAATTGAGATGGTGGCTTCTTCATCAAGGTTAGCTAGTGAGTTAATCACAGTTTTGGAGAGGTCCAAGTGGAGCTATTGAGTTGGTGCTCCTAGTTGAATCGTAATAGGCTGGGTAGGATCAGCTTGACTACATGTGTAGTTATAGTATGATTAGTGTAACTATAACATTAGAGAAGTATTAGCCCTATCCCGAAGCCTAAGGGTGGATCTACTTTGTTAGCAATGAAATGCTTTAAGCTCCCTCATCGCTCTTGCTATAGAGCTGCTTTGCCACCTGACTACCAAAGTCTCTTCCAAAAGCATGCTCACAAACCAGTCCTGCATACCAGGCCGAACATTCTCCGGCCGGACATCTTCAGGTTGTGGTAGCAGTGATTTGACGATTTTGTGAGCCACAATACTCGTGATTCGGTCGGTCCATCTAGTCAACTAGGCGATCTTTTGCTTGCTTCTGAGTATCTGCTAGCCAGTAAATATCTCGACATACATTCCGAGGCCTCAAAATATGTCTATAAAGGCATCAAGTCATCGACAGCCAACTAAACAATGCAGCAGTTTAGAGAGCGACATAAAAGTTGCCTAGCGTTCTTGATGTTTGTTGCCAACTATAATATCAAAACAATCTTTAAAGTGCCACAAGTTTAAATAAACTTTTTTCTAAGCACCTCCAGCCAGTTGAAAAGATGCACATGCAATACTCAGTGATGACATGTATCGAGTGCATAAGCACTTAAATCATACGCTGAGCTGCAGGAGTCAGTGTGGAAAGGAGACTCCGTTTGGAAAGGTGACTCGAATTACAAGCACTTCTCTTCTGACAGCTAACACATAAAGCAGCTAATCGATCTCAGGAAGGACTCCGGCTGTCAGACCACTTAGTCACTCAAGGCAAGCAAGCTCTGCCAATCAAACTGCTATTGAGTGCTAGGATTGAAGCCTATGGGCGCCAGGACCAACATGCTATATCCATGCTACATGCTATATTCTATCGGGAATATCCCATAGTGCTCCGAGCACTAGGAAGACGGCTATGCTACCCCTGGGTACAGTGGCTGTGGGTGGAAACCACATTAATCTAGCCCTGGTCACAACCCTTGCTAGACGACAGCCCTGATATCTTCAAACACTCGTCTAACTTTCCCAGCTCGGATGCCATTCGCGAGGCAGAGGCAGGTGCACACTGTGTGCTGATCTTAAATCACGGACTAGTCAGGTGGCTTGCCGGTGTGAGCCTCTTGGTGACTGGTCCAAACATTGTCGTCCATTGGCACGTGTTCCAAGCAGCCTGTTACAGCATGCCAGAAGGACTTGTTTGATGCCCACTAGCCACATGGATCAGCAGCAGTTCGGCGAGCTTCCAGAGGCTTCAGCTGCCGTGCTGCGCCAGGTGGATGCTGAGATGCCGAGAGGAGCCTGACGGGCAGCAAGACTGGTCCATAGCGGTCGAGGCTGTGTCCATGAAGGAAAATCATCGCAGTCCTATTTCCGGCTTGTATGGACACAGAGCCTTAAGAACACCAAACCGCTCAACGACCGTGTTGGCCGAGAACCCTAGTTGATCAGCCTAGATATATATCTTCTCCCCCACCATTTGCTGTACTCTCACAAATTTAGAAATGTGTAGATATGTTGTCTATCGATCACACAAAACATAGCCCTGAAGCTATGTATGTCTGCCTGAGTTCCGCTGAGTTTCCTTATCCTCTCATCAAGGGGCTGCACGAAATCCTCGGACGCTAGCTTGAATATGCTGCAGCTATTCATCAGGCCATCGGATCTGTTGATCCTGAGCTCAACTTGCCGACAGAAGCCACTTTCGTTCGTAGCTGCTCCTACCAATGATTGAGCTAGGAGCTGCTTAGTGTGAAGAAAACGGGGCATGGCCTTAAAAGTCTGAAGATTGCTCATTGCTATGGCTGCAAGTAGATTTAGTGACTATCCATTGACATCTTGCTGAGCATGATGTGTACCGAGAAGGTGATCATGGTTGTTGTTGGTCAAGTTAGGAAGTTATTATTAGGTTGCATGGTGACTTGCATCGCACTTGGATGAAATCGATGGCCATGGGAGTGCATCTCACAGGTAGCATAGCCGAAGTAGAGGAATCATGAGTGAAGTAATCACCAGAGCAGGGCAACCTGAAAGACAAAGTTCCAGTCGGCAGCCGAAAGACAAAGAGACTGGTTGTCGATTTTCAGAACAAGGGCATCCATCACAAAATAAAATGATAATGCGACAGTGCAGGTTTTTCAGCTCGGATACATTACAGGATGTGCAGAGCGATTATATCTGAGGTGTTCAGGCAGTTGAATGAGATGGCTAAATCCACAGACATTTTGGCTACATTAAAGCACTGCAATGACTACTGACTTATGGAGAAGTAACAGACACCACGTTATCATCAAAATGTATGCTGCATACACGAGAACACATGCACACACACACAAACACACACACACACACACACACACACACACACACGCACGCATACACACAAAAGTGAGGACGTGCCAAAATGCACATTTGCCCACACGCACATGCACCCCCACGCACAGGCACGTGCAGGCACAATATCCAGTGTGAATATAATGCTAGTACATGTCCTTGCGTCACTCCGGTGGGCAGGGAGCCCACAAGCTCTGAGTAGGTCTGAAGATAGCTGCAGAGTCGCAAAATCAATTCCATGGTTCATCGTGGCACGGACAATATGTCTGCTGCTGAGCTGTTCAATCCACATTATCTGATTCAACCAGTAGTTTTGTCACTGATTATGTAAGCTTAGTCAATGCTGACATTAAGCCCAGAGTTGGGAGCAGCCTAGATTGGAGTGCAGCTGTTAACTATAATTTAATAAAAACCGGAGTATAACTATTGATGCAGACGAGAGCAGTGGCTATTTATGCCAGCAAGGCTTTCGCCACAGACCACATGCTCACATCTAGTGCAGACGGCAGTCACTTCAACATGATCGTGACACCATGAGGCCCTCATTGGGTACCCCAGGGAAGGCTAGGCTTAACCTGTGAACCTCATATGCTACGAAAGAACCACACTCACATGCTGCAAGGGAAAAAGTGACCTGTCACCATAATGTATCTGCCGGCTGTAAAGGACAGCACCAGCTTAGGAAGGGGTCAAGCTTCAAAACTCGGCTTTACTCATGTACTGCCTAATTAGGACCAGCATGGTCCAAAAGAAGAAAAGCGTTAATCAGAACCAATGGAATGAGAAATCAACTGATGCTCATTACTGATGAGCATTATCCTGCATGCAGCTATTCGTGAAAACTTTACTGTAGTGGTGAAGCCTTTTGTACACTGTCGCAAACTGCTCTCTGCAAGCTGGTAATGTCGATCTATCTCAAATTTATTTGATTCATAGTTGGCCAAAACATTCGCCTGCCCGACAAGTGAACTCTCACAAAGGGTGAACCGGGTGAACCTTATGTGACTTCTGTACATTAATCTCACCCGATCTCTGCCAATACTTCGAAAAGGGGGCCGTCCTGGGGTAGACTTCACGTGAAAATGCAGTTTTGAAAGTCTCTTAAAATATTGTGAGCAGAGTGCCCTACTTTTGGCGTTTTTTGAAGACGAAGATCCTTCCCTTATTGATTTGAAATACAATAAGAGCAATCAAACTAACAATTTTCATCACCTTGTTCATCGGTGATTATGGTTTCTGCAGTCCTTTGGAGAAAGTAATATCTATGAAAGCCTTTAGGTAGCACCGTACCTGGCTGTCGAATGATTGGCAAACAAATTCTTGCGAATATGATGATAATCTGGAGAACTGGGTCCGTGTTCGTGACATTAACCTATGGGCCACACATAGGGTCACGTCACATAAGCTGGATATTGCTGCAAAGGAGTATTTATGAATCCTGCTATTGCCGTCGATAAATTTGATATATGATTGGTTCTGACTTTTGAATATTGCTAACAAAGGGGCCGTTTCGGCCAACACTAAAGTCCCAACGTCCCAATGCATTCCACTCAGCACTCGTGACGGTGCTTGTCTTTGCCCATGCCACGTGGCGAATACCAGCCGAGCTCGAAGGCTCGAAGCACTGCTGCGGTGAGTCGCAGATGTTATGCTGCCTCGATGCAGGCATGCACGCCGACTGTAGACTAGCACCGGAGCAAGAAAGGGCACAGATGCCTTTACATAACAAGCCAGCCGTCGCTAACGTGTGGAAGCCTATTTGATAGGCAGAGAGAGAGAGAGAGAGAGAGCAGAAAGAGAGAGAGAGAGAGAGCAGAGAGAGAAAGAGAGAGAGAGAGAGCAGAAAGAGAGAGAGAGCAGAGAGAGAGAGAGAGCAGAAAGAGAGAGAGAGAGAGAGAGAGAGAGAGAAAGAGAGAGAGAGACTGTGTGTGTGTGTGTGTGTGTGTGTGTGTGTGTGTGTGTGTGTGTGTGTGTGTGTGTGTGTGTGTGTGTGTGTGTGTGTGTGTGTGTGTGTATAGCACCAGCCGTAGCCTTCGAATCCAAAACTACTACTGACTGACTATCATGCAAGATGGCCTTTATATACCACCTAGCCATAAACTATGACATAACCGGTTAATAATCATTATAATTCGAGAGCCATGAATGGCATCTATGCATTCATTATCCCGCTCACAGGATGTGTATCGCGGTGGCGTAACTGTACATTGGACCTTGCAATGACTGGCGGATTTTCTGACAAAGTACAATGCGAGCCGTCTAAATTGGTCACATTGCGAGAGTGCTTCATAATATTTGCAATAACACATTTGCGCAGCACCCTCAGAGAACTGAATCTCTTTCTGGGCACTTTACATTGGCTGAATTGGAAATGTGTCAATATGGTTTGTTATATCATGCACATTTGAAGTAAGCATCAGCACACAAAGGACAATTACCCCGGCCAGCAAATGCTGCGAGGAACATGTGCACTTTTAGCCGCTTTTTAAATGGCAAGTCAGGAGATGTCGTGACGTCAGTCGGGCATGTGAGCCAGGTTGTGGGAGCAAATAAACCAAAGGCATGGTCTACACAAGATTTGAGGTGAGTTCGAGGCACAACTAAGCAATTACAGTCAAAAGAGTGGGTGGTGCATTGCCTGGCCTGGTTTGGCAGTAGTTTAGATAGGTAAGCTGGAGAAAAAGAATTTTAGGGACATATCAGTGAGCAAAAACCTTGAAGTCGATATGCTGGTGTTGATTGGGAGCCAGTGCAGGTCTGTTTGAAGTGGTGAAATGTGGCAATTGAGATCGAAAATGAGGAGACAGGAATAAACTAAGATGATAAACAGGACAGTGCCACTGGATTGATTGAACTTACCTTAAACTTATGTGACGAACAAGGAGGAGATCATGCGATACGGCCGATGCATTGCTTTTCTTATTGGTCACAAAAATAATTATAACGATAGTGATAATGATGATAATAAATACATGTATATAACACCCTCAGAAGAACTTAATCTCTCTCTACGAACTTTATATATGCTGTACAGGAAATGTGGTCGTGTGGTTAGTGGTAGCATGGTCAATGTAAACAAGCATAACGTGGTTAGAGGTTACTTGCAAAGGGTCAGCATGCAAACACGGTTAGTTGCAGCATGCACAGTACCAGCATGCATAAGCACAAAGAGGACGAATCACAAGTATACATTAAATGCTGTGAAAAATAGGTGCATTTTCAGCTTTTTCTTCAATTGACAAGTCAGGGGATGTCGTGAGGTCAGTCGGGAGTGAGTCCAGACTTTTGGAGAATGCCAACTAAAACCACGATCTCCTAAGGATTTGAAGTTCATTCAAGGTGAAGATAAACGATTTGACTAAGAAAAGCTGGCTGTACACTGCATAGCCTGGTGGGGAGTAGTTCTGATAGGTAGGCTGGAGCCAGTGAATGAAGGTACCTAAATTTCGTGACAGAACCTTAAAGTCGATATGCTGCTTGAATGGGAGCCAGTGTAGGTAGGCAAGAGGTAGTGTGACTAAGAATTTATTAGTGATAATCCAAGTCGCAATGCCCGCATAATATTTACAAACCATACAAGCTCCAACAGATCCTGTACTTTGCTGTGTACTCCTCTGAGGCACTGAGGAATTCGCAATCGCAGCTTAGCTTGGTGTACATACCTGCATGTGTAACTAATACCAAGCTTGTGGCAAGCTTGACCGACTCCAACTATGGAATCAGGCAGCATGTAAATCCTTGTTTATGGCAGCTTGGTATCCCAAGAGCGGGCTATTTGCACTTGTAGGCACTTGTAGTGCCAGGCCTGTAGTGCATATGTAGCTGGCATGAACCAAGCTGAAATTAGATCTACTTGGAGGCTCTAGCCTGACAGCGTCTTCGTAAATCCGAAAGTGCTCCCGATGCTCGGTGTCCCTAGTTACTGCCAGCTGGACAGGCAGGCACTGTAGCAATGTCTTTGATGTGGTGGTCACAAAGACTCATTCATTTGGGCTTGTGGCACATTGCCGTGGCCAAACTTTAACAGGTGGCATGCTAATGGTTAACAAATCCGATGATGGGCATAGAATCATTCAAGACAGTGCCAAATAATGCTGGCTGGTTGGTTGTAGGCATCCCAAATCAAGACCCAGACTGCAGCAGCGGTATGTCTCAAAGCTCAACACCCAACTAGGAGATAGTGGTAATTGTGCGTCGGCCTTGAATTGCTTGGTAGGATGGCCAAGGGGAACACAGCTACTACTGCATGCAACTAGTCTTTTCTGTGGTTTATTAGTACTGCTAGAACCCCTTTTCATTCGTACCATGCTTCTGAGGAAACCGAGCGGCACACTACCTCAGTTTCGTGAGCTCGTCTGAACTGCTGCAAAATTAGGTTCATTAAGGTAAACTGAACTGAAGAAATCGCTGCCCTTATGTAGGGTAGTGACAGCAAACACCACAGTTATGCTCGCTCGACCCTTCGCCTTATATTCCCCAGTTGAAAGTTTCGGCGAAAAAACAGCGCATTCTTGATGGACAGTCATGATCTTGGCGAGCTGCCGGGGCTGCTGGGCTGTGTTAACTAGCATGCACAGCTTGATGACTACACACAGTTTATGCCGTCTAATCTGACAGATAATTTTGGTTTAAGGATCGAGCCAGCAGCAGAGCATCCTTGCTTTGCCAGTCACTCTCGACGGAACTCGTCAGTCAGTGGGCCTGACTCTGCCGTGTTACGAGAGCAAGCAGAGCTAGTGAGACAGCAGAGGCGCTGCACGATATCAGGCGACTATCACTGGCTGGATTGTGTGAACCAGAGGCTGCTGCTGCTGGAAGGGGGGCAGCAGCATAGTTTTCTAACTCCCGAGCCCCGAGTGCTGATGCCGATGCTTGGTCTGACCAATGATGTGCTTGCTGCAAGCAAATTTAATGGTGACACTCTAAGGGTTGTTTTTCTGCTTGACACATTTCCGCCATTCCACTAGTTTTCTGACTTCCAAGTCACTCGTGAGCTCATGCTAAAAGAAAGCAGAATAGAACAAGTGCAGCTATCGAGTAAAGGATTCTACCACGATTGTGCCGATTAAGATGCTGCAGCAGATTTAGAAAGCTACAAAACACCGCCATACCTTAATATAACATCTTGTCATTAAACTGAAGACCAGTCAATTTCATAGCAACACATGAGTATTTTTATACAGAACTGCAGCAGATATAAAGCGCCTAGAAAGAGATTGAGTTCTCTGAGGGCGCTTTATCAAGTGCATTATTATTATTATTATTATTATTATTAACTATCTATAGAGCACAACTTCCTTCGATGCCCCAAGTCCTATTGATTGTTTCGAAGCCCAAAGCACATATATTTTTTCTTAGATATCCTGTTCCTGAAGGCTTCTTTGTAAATGCTGTTAATAATCTCTAAGGCAGTCATGACACTATGCAACCACATAATCCCAGGATAATATGTGTTAGTTTCTAATTGCTTATGCTCGAGAAGAATATATAAAAGCATTTATTTACAAAAATAGTTGCCTGCGTGACCAGGATATGGTTAAATCCGTAAGTCACATCACAGCACTGCTAATGGTACGAGTCATAGCCCCGCACGACAAATAAAGTCAAAGCTGATGGTTTGAAGCATCGCTAGTGAGTGGCAGACGATGAATCAATACGATGGGAGGGGGATTGGTCGTTGGTAGTAGACCACCTGTAGTACTCACTAGCTGCCATAGGCTACAATAAAATCCGTGCCGTTAGTGTGGACAGTCTATTCGTTAGCCACAGAGAGGCTAACGAATGTCGAGCACCTGTCGGAGCCTCGAGCAGAATGACCGAATAACTATTACCTAAGTTATGCTTTTTTATGACGTCTAGCCATTTTCTAACACATAACCGGTTACTAGGCATTTTATTCTTGTGCGAACACATCTCGAAGTTCCAGGCCAACCGTCTTATTTATTGTATAACACTTCGTTACTCGGCTCGGTTCTATTTTTAAGAACAAAACTAGCACGGTACTTCATACAGCTACAACAGCAATGATATATCGGGACCTCTATTAACGTAGTGCAGCTTACTAGCTCCGCATTTTCATACATTGAGTAGGTGACTACTAACATTTACTCACAAGAAACGAAACGTTTGAACATCGACTCGTCACATTACAAGCAATTGGATTGCTTTAATAAGCAAGGGCCAGACGCATAGTAGAGCTAAATGATCAACGATTTTGCTTTGGGAAACTTTAGGAGCTTTTAAAAAGTGCATCAACTAAAAAGGTGTGCTGCCACTATCCTGGGCCAAGCATTTACACACTCGGGAATTTGAAGTTGCCAAAATGTATGCCCAATTTAATACCAAGCTTCCGAAAGATGTCTCTAGAATATGAATGAATGCAGGATCAACCAAGGAAGAAGCTGGTCCCTTTCGAGCACACACTCTCACTAGCTAATTTTGCCCTCAATTGATAAAGCAACTCTTCACTGCATGCTTACAAAAGCAATCGGCTAGGTCCAGTAACCTTTGCTCAGATAACTAACGCTGGTGCAGCCGCCAACAGCTCGAATCAGAGCTTGAATTTCGAATGTAATAAAGGTATAATAATAATAATAATGCACTTGATAAAGTGCCCTCAGAGAACTCAATCTCTTTCTAGGCGCTTTACATTTGCTGCAGAGGGAAACGCGATTGAATGGTGAGTGCTTGATAAATGCTTGATAATGCTTGATCATGCTTGATAAACAACATGAATAACATGGTTAGGGATGACATGCACAGGGTCAGCATGCAAATGTGGTTAGTGGCAGCATGCACAGTGTCAGCACGCATAAGCACATGTAGGACGAATTACAGGGACCCACTAAATGCTGTCCTAAATAGGTGTTTTGAAGTTCTTTTTAAATGTGGTCAAGTCAGGGGTTGTTCTGACGCAATTCGGGAGAGAGTTCCAGGCTTTGGCAGCATACGAACTAAATGCACGGTCTCCAAAGGATTTGAGGTTTGCACGAGGTATTGGTATACTGTTGGATTCCGAAAAGCGGGTGGTACGATACTTGGCCTGGTGGGGAGTAGATCTGAGAGATTGGCTGAAGCCAAAGAATGAAGTGACCTAAAAGCGAGTGACGAAATCTTGAAGTCAATCCGTTGCTTGACTGGGAGCCAGTGCAGGTCAACGAGAAGTGTAATCAACTACACGCACCTACATTTGAGCAAGCAGCAAGCTGTGCACGTGCATTAGTTTTGCTCATGTGCTTTAATGCTGACTGTTCATACTGGAGTTGACCTTTTGATTGTTTAGTGAAGCAGAGTGTACCTTTAAATTTAATCTACTGCTGTCTCAACAACTAGTGCCGAGCTAAAATGTATTAATTTGAGAGGCCCGATAGACCAGCGGAAATGGGAACGACACAGCTGCTTTGGCCGTTAACTTCTCAGTTCGTTCGTGTATTCAAATTTGCATGCAAATTCCATTTGGGGGCCATATAAGGCTAATCAATCTTGAATAGCTGCTAGTCGAGCAGCACACCAGGCTATGCCTTGATGGTCATGGCTGTGATGGGCATATCCTGCAAATCAAGCTGATCGGAATGGCCAACACGTATAGCGACTGCATAATTTGGCCTCTTGCAGATAAAATCATTGGCTCATCTCTAGATCTAGCATGATTGCCAAGTTCTTGTTATGCATCGACAAAATTTGATAAGGTCACCAGCAATTACCACGAGCCAAGTCCTGCATTTCTATAGGTCGCTTGCCTTCAGTAGTGGTCATTATAGGCTATGCATGGAAATGGGAGTCGACTCAAAAGAGTCGTGCATGCATTATAGCTGCATGCCTTAATTTCCCACTGTCTCGTAAATACAGGCACAGTTCTTTGCCTTGCCACCTCAACCACTTGAGTTCTAGAAAAGGAAAAAATGTGCAAGTGTTGACATGTAGAACCAGAGGCATTAGGGCCATGCATAAATAGGTAGATAACAGTTCTTTACTTTAAGACAAAGGGGCCTCATCATACCCTCTAGGACCGTTCGTAAAAAAGGCTGTCAATCCGGTTACATCCCCAGACTATTTAATCCGATGGATTCATGCAGATTCTAAGATGATGTTGCATACATGGTTTTAGCCAGGAGTTACATTTTCTTTGTACGGTAGGCTACAGATTGGGAAGATTTTGAGTCATAGTTTTAGTTGTTTATTCTTGCTGCACCCTCTGGCAATATCCGTTTGCTAATGTGTAGGATCTCTTCATTTCAATGATGTGTGCCGTTTTGCATGGTGGCTGTGCCTGGATCTCAAAATTTGAAAACTCACATTGGCAGGGGGGATATCGCTAAGGTTCCTGTAACCAGGTCCTTAGTTTCCACCGTTAGGTAAAGGCTACCTTCCTCTTTCGTGACACGGGAAAGAGGCACCTGCTCGTGAAGATAGATTTAGGCCAGTTCCTATGGCAATGTTGGTTGTATGCAGGTTTGATCGTGCTGCAGCAAACGAACACAACTGGTATTTGATGAAGTGAATCAGGACTAGAGGTCGGTTGCATAGGCTAAGGCAGTAGAGGTCAGTGCTTGAAATCTGCAGCATCTTTTACGTTATTGTCACTAGTACGCAGAAGACTGCAGTGAGTGTAAGCTCCTTAATCAGCCATGATGAGTACAAGCGGGAGAGATTGCTTGAGTGACTGAATTGGGAAGCAGGGTAATCCATTAGAAAATAAAGATGGAATGAAAAAAAAGGAATTGTGCAGTTCCGAATAGAAGGATGAGCCAGGTAGGGAGAGGGGGACACTGTCTGGAGTCTATGACGAAGCACTTTGTAGGAAACCCTTATCAGAGAGCTGCTGCTGTTGTGCACGCAAGAAAGCTTACTTGAGCAAAGCTGTCAGGCATCTGAAAGGAACATCCAGGCTATTTTAGAAAGGCTGTTGAGGTTTACGCCGAATTGACTTTATTCCATTTAAAATGAAGCTAATGAACCACCGGCTCATCGTATTATTTGCTCAGTGTGACATTTTCTGCATGTGGCGTGAGTGCAGAAATGGCACGTTTTGAAACTCAGCAAGCTTTCTTTCTAGAGTATATAAAGTGCACAACAAGTAATATAGTTATTTTATGGGCTATGTAAATTTCTTATAATTGTTACTATTGTTGAATGTACTATCATCGGCACAATTACCACCCACCTTCTTAGGTGAATCGTGGTGACACCTAGGCTGATTCCACTGCAATCTTAGCAATTTTAAGACAATATGCGTAGGGCACAATTGGTCTGCCCGAGACATCGTCTGCCCTAGGCCTGGTCTCGCGTAGTATTCGATGGGTACCACCTGCAGACAAACTGTTTTCAGCCAACCTGTCATTCGTGAACTTCGCAAAACATTTCCAAATTCTCGGAAGCATTTAAGCAAAGACGAATACTCTTGGTTTCCGTGGAGATTTTCGAATGCTAGCTTGCCATTCGATTCCCACTGATTCGAAAAGATTTGCATTTAGATTAGGACCCTCTGTAAGGCCACTGGCATCCATCAGTGAATGATGAAACTTACTAATTTGCTATGAATTTTTGAGAACCTATTTTCTGGATGATGAGACTTTACCTGAGATTAGTTATCCTTAAAAAAAGGCCAAAGCTTTAAGTCCCAACAATCTCGTAAAGCACTCTATGCTAGCAGGCAGGAGAGCTAGTTTATTTAGTAAATAGTCGTACAAGGATGATGCATAGTGGCAGGTTAACAGAGTGCGACCAGAGGGAGATTACCAGAGGGAGGTTAATTTTCATATCCGAAGGCATAGCTCACGAGGATCTTGTGAGAAGCAGTGCGAAATTTACCTCTAGGGTGATGACCACAGCACTTGGGTTCACATCACCATTGTTAGCCAGGATAGCTCGCGAAACATGGTGCCGTATAGATCTCTCACAAGTATGGGGAGTACATCCACTAATAATAATAACAATAATAATAATAATGCATTTGTACAGCACTCTCAGAGAACTTAATCTCTTTTTAGGCACTTTGCATTTGGTGCAAAGGAAGCATGATCTACACGGAAAAGCACACTGTCCAAAAGAGCAATAGGAAGAGACACAGAGGCTGTAATTACGTTGAGCCTAAAATCCAATGCAGCGTTTAAATTTGGCCAAACAGTGGTGCACATGCATGCATGCATGTACAGTTGTTTGCCTTCGCGTGTGTGTGTGTGTGTGTGTGTGTGTGTGTGTGTGTGTGTGTGTATGTTTGCGTACTGCATGTGTTTTAGAACACAGGCGAGGCACTTGAGGCTTCCTTTTCGGGGCCATCTCGTACGTACGGGAGGTGCAGGGGTGGCAGACGTTTTGGGGCTACAATGCACCGGACTCGGTCCATAAGAGAGCCACTGAGATGACAGTGATTGGGATCAAAGTACGGTATCCTTCAAAGGACTTGAGGCAGCCAAAGGTGAACAGGGCATCCTGTACTTGACTGAGTCTAGGCAATAAAACCCGACAATGGTGCCTATCTGTGGTTGCCTTCTGAAGGTCAGCACCTCCACCTCTCGTCGGCAAAGGCAGCAGTGGGCAGGTGGCAAATTGACCTTGGTCCGTGTGAAGTTGTTCCCACTGCTGCCATTGGACATCACGCTCAGCCGCAGAAACGCCTACTTTTATTTTATGCTGGCTCGGCATAGCCTTTCTCTATTATTTTTTGCTACCTTCACCTCCATCAACTGCTGTACAGATGTTAGTGAGCTGCAGCCTTCCAAAGCAGTGGCATGCCCTGTGGATGTCAAAGTGCAAGGCGTAAGGAGCAGGGCAAACTCCGAGTTTTAGGTGAAGCTAATGGTTCCAGCACATTCTATACGTTTGTGCCCGAGGTGAAAGCCATGCTAGTAAGGCATCTATTATGGTCTTATAAGCTGGCAAGTGCCGTTCAAGTGCTTACTCGTTGGCCTGGAGACTGCATTGGTACAGTACCTTCCTGGTTACCACCTAACCCAAAGTGCTACTTTGGCATGGTCGACTTCAGCATTATGGCTACCATCAATTGAACTGCAAAATGCACCCGTCAATCAAATTTAAACTCGGTATCTCCAGCAGGCAACTATGTATGCCCTATGTGCTTGAAAGAGTTCTCCCTCGTGCACCTGAAAATATCTAGAAGTATGTATCTAGCACCTCCACTAAACATTCACAGAAATCGGCCGTTCGATTGCTCTTGTGACCTGCACATGTGCTGCATGTACATAAACGTGTGCTTGCACATATGTGCAATGTGTGCGTCCGTGGGGGCGTGTGTGCGTGCGCGTGTGTATGAGTGTGTGTCTGAGCGTGTGTGAGTGTGTGTGTGTGTGTGTGTGTGAGTGTGAGTGTGTGTGTGTGTGTGTGTGTGTGTGTGTGTGTGTGTGTGTGTGTGTGTGCGTGTGTGTGTGTGTGTGTGTGTGTGTGTGTGTGTGTGTGTGTGTGTGTGTGTGTGTGTGTGTGTGTGTGTGTGTGTGTGTGTGTGTGTGTGTGTGTGTGTGTGTGTGTGAGTGTACACGTGTATGTGCTTGTGTGTGTGTGATTTTGTATATGCGTCTGAGCTTGTGTGATTGTTTCTGTATATCTGTCTGTGCTTGTGTGTGTGATTATGCATATGTATCTCCATCTGTAACTCCACAAAGTCATAAAGACCACGTGGGTGTTACGCAGTAGAGTTTTGTATAGCACACTCACAGCCTAAGCGGCTTTCGGTACGCATTCGGTAGCCAACAGACTTCGTCTTACGCAACAAAGAGAGAATGGGAAGCATAGCAGAGTCAGGAGAGCAGTTGAGGTAGGGAGTAGCATAGAAGTACAGCTCAGGTCCCCAGAGAAGGATGAGACATATTCGGCAGTAGGAGAATAGTTGTCGTTTCGTAAGAATTGTGGAAGTGAGTTCCACAGTCTAGGACCTGCAGAGCTCAAGCTTCTGTTGCCAATGGTCTTTAAGCAGAGGAATGGAACAGCTAATGTATTGTCCACACAGGACCTGAGTGCGCGAACTGGCTGAAACTGATGCAGCAGTTCAGCTAGGTGCGAAGGAGCCAAGCCGTGGCGGGCCTTGTGGGTCAGCATAGGAACTTTGCTCTGTATCCGTTGACCAAACGGCATCCATCCTAGCTCTTTTAGGAAAGGAGACACGTGCTCAAACCTCTGGGGCTTGAAGACGCGCCTTGAAAGCCATATTCATAGTCTGCTGCAGTGGCCTAATAGCTTTCTTTGGCAGCCCAGCCAAAAGGGAATTAGAATAATCAAGTCGAGACAGAACTAAGGAGCTAGTTTTAATTTTTCACAAGCAACTGTAGGAGACAGCTCCTAATCTTGGAAATATGTGTCTGTGCTTGCGCGTATGATTATGAATACGTGTCTGTGATTTTGTGTGAAATGTTGTTTATGTGTCTTTGCTTGTCTGTCAGTGTTTGCCTGTCTGTGAGTGATCAAGCTTGCATGGTGCATGGAGCCGATACTTACGGATCGATGCACCATATTAGATGAATAGTGACATGCCATCACCACGCCCAGCCAGTCACGAGTGCACAGTGGTGCTTTTCAGTCATTAGGAAATAAGACCCTTAGATCAAGGAGGTTATTGTATGAATCACCGAGTCCCTATTGAGAGCTTGAGCATTCAAAGTGGAAAGACCATGTTGGGGCCCCTTCATGCACCAGGATAAGTTTCCAGTTGAAATCATAAAGTGCACACAATCGCCACGTATTTCACGGTGCACTAGGTGGCTGGCGGTGGCCAAGCTGTCGGGTTGAGCTGCAGCTGTCTGGGAACACAAATGCTTTTTGCCTTGATGGATTGACAGTACTGGCTAGACAGCTGACTACAATCCACAGGAAAGAGCTGCCGGGCACCTCTGCTTGTAATGCCATTCCAGCTATCCCACACCTGCTGGAAAATACAGCTGCAAGCAGCTTAGGGTGTGGAGGGTTCTTGGGCTAAATGCCAGCTGCCGAAGAGGGGAGGTGAAGCAGATCAAGCAATGATGGCAAGCTTGGAAGCAGCAGTGTGTGCTGGTGTCTTTTTGACAAATGCAAGGACCAATGGTGCAACCTGGTTGCATGCAGAAATGCGCATACAGACAATGAACGTCGACAACTCTCTCTCTCTCTCTCTCTCTCTCTCTCTCTCTCTCTCTCTCTCTCTCTCTCTCTCTCTCTCTCTCTCTCTCTCTCTCTCTCTCTCTCTCTGGCATTCACCCGATTTACGATAGGAAACTGTCTGTTTTACCTACTAAGCCAACATACATATATAATTTATTTGTATAGCGCCCCAAGAGACCTTAATCTTTATTCATTTTCAGCTTCATAACATTGCTAAAATTAGGGCTTGTTTAGATAAGGATACCACGTCCAAGTTGGTCCATGCATTCGTGACATCTCGTCTCGACTTCTGCAACTCACTGCTTACTGGCCTACCAGCATGTGCGATCAGGCGATTGCAGCTGGTGCAAAACTCTGCAGCTAGGCTTGTCTGTCGTGAGCGTCGCAGTTGCCACATTACTCCACTTCTCGCCGACCTGCACTGGCTACCAGTCAAGCAACGTATTGACTTCAAGGTTTTGTCGCTCACTTTTAGGTCTCTTCATTCTATGGCTCCAGCCTATCTTTCAGATATACTAGCCCATCAGGCCAAGCATCGTACCACTCGCTTTTCGGAATCCAACAGCCTAGAAATACCTCGTACAAACCTTAAATCCTTTGGAGACCGTGCATTTAGCTCGTATGCTCCCACAGCCTGGAACTCCCTCCCGACCTGCATCAGAACATCCCCTGACCTGACCACATTTAAAAGAAACTTAAAAACATACCTATTTAGGACAGCATTTAGTGGGTCCTTGTGATTCGTCCTCGATGTGCTTATGCGTGCTGACACTGTGCATGCTGCCACTAACCACATTTGAATGCTGACCCTGTGCATGTAACCCCTAACCATGTTATTCATTTTGTTTGTTTTTCAAGCATGATTTTACTTACTATTCTATTGCGTATCACTTTGCAGCAAATGTAAAGCGCCTAGAAAGAGATTAAGTTCTCTGAGGGCGCTTTATCAAGTGCAATATTATTATTATTATTATTATTATTATTCAGGCGCTTGAAGAATATAATCCGGTTTCATTTTACTCGTTAAATATCTACTCCTAAATGCACAGTATTCGTTGAAACTTGAACACGATGTAAGCAAGTGCTGGAATGCTATTCGGGCTTCATGTAGCAGCAGATTCTTTCAATTCAAGTTGATATTATGCCAGGCAGTTCAAAGGCATGAATTGTGTATCCCACTCGGGTATTGGCTAAAGCTGCATGCACAGAGTCCGTTCTTATTCGCTTTCAATTTTTAATTTTTAATTGTTTCGAATCTCTCCAAAAACTAAGCCAGTCAAAGGAATCGGCATCACCAATTACCATCAACAAAACAATCCACCTACTAAAACAATCATCGGAGCTAAAGTTTCAGGCGTGTTGAATTCATGTTGTTTTGCCAGCTGTTTATACTTAAAGCAGTACTGTGAGGCCGGCTCGTGGCAGTGCTTGTTACTTTTGTTAAACTTGCGATTTGCAACTCTTTGGTCTAATGGGTTTTAGGATTGAGGATTTTTATGTTTTGAACTTGTATGCTTCAGATGTCAGAGAGCGGTTTAATGAAGCTTTTACTGTTCTTTGGCCTCGGATTTCGATAGGACTATCCAACATAATCCTTCAAACTGGACTGACTGGTTTGGTACAGTGGTTAAGGTGCTAGCCCCGATCAAGGTCTGGCTGAGATCGTGGGTTCGAGCCCCATGGCATATGTTAACGGGGTAGAATGCGAAAACTGGGTAAACAATCAAATTAGTCGGCTTAGTCTATGCAGCAGTCTAGCTACTATGACTTAATTATTTTTACAAATAAAAAGGGGTTAAGGAGTAGGCATATAACATTTAATCTTTGTTGTCAGTGGCATATGTTGGCTTTACCTTGGTTTTTAAGCACCCAATAAGCAAATCGGAGAAATAGTAGAAAGCATTTTCCGATACTATTTAGGTCCACTATAAGTAGGTAATCAGTTACAGTACTAGCACGTCCAAATCCCAGTACACAATTGGTGGTGAATAACAATCCTTGGCCGATGTCTTAAAAAGACATTTTACACAGCGAATAAGAGCGAAGTAGAGCTGATATAGGACCGTGCAACGAACATGGTTAAAATACAGCCAATATAGATCCGAAGGTGGCAAGTAGCATACATGGTACATTGCCTGTGCACCATGTGTTTCACTGGTTTGGCCCGATGGTCAGGTGATCATTTTTGACGACTGAGTGGTGGGCTCGAACCCTACGGTATACGTGAAGCCTCTGACTGGAGATTAAGTTCACTTGGGGGCTATACTAAGGAATAGTATTTATATTATATGCAAAGTGCTTGTGCTCTTTAATGTCAGCATACTGATATAAGTATCCATTGAATAGAAACTTTACTTAGGTAGCCAGATGAGGCAACCGATGAACACAAAACGCCAAGGGAAAAGTGGGATGGATCCACTGCTGCTACTACTGCAGCTTACAGCTTTGGGGTTTGGGATGCACTCAAAAGCATTGATTTAAATCGCATTTTAAACAAAACTCTCTGGTTGACTATTCATGGCTGAAGTTGTTCTGAAGAATGAGGAGTGGTTGGTCACTTTGAGGAATGAAAAATCCGAGGTAGCTAAGCCGCATTGTTCCAGATTACCCACAACTAATAAGTGTAAAGCCAGGATTAAGCGATGCCAAAACTAGAGCAAGATATTTCTATTCACTCGGTACCAAGTCAAATTAGAGCGCACGCAATGCCCCTTCAGGTCGGTTCAAATGGCCTTTTTTAAGAATAACAACAATATAGTTGTATTATTATTATTATTTTTAAGACCCCATACTTCAGTGGTTCATGGGATGATCTTTTTCTATTTCTAGTTCACCAAGCCCGAGTGGCATTTTCTGACCAGCCCAAGATTTTCAAAAAACTGAGGCCTTTTAAGCGTCGAGTACTGAAACTGGGATAGCCAAGGCCTTTCTAAAGCTAATCTATTTATGATCAACGATCCTTAAGATTTTAACTGTTTATGTACGCTCAAAGTGTTTGCTGCTTGTGCCCGACGTCAAGCATGCTACAGCTGTTCTGCCACACCTCGAACTTTGACTTTCGCGGCTTCACTCTATGGCGGTTTTTTCAAATATCTTCATTAAAATGTCGATGAAGATGGTGAAAACGATACAGCCAGCACTAGACATAGATATAATAGCACTAGATTGTGAGTCAATTATACGTCCGTGTGTATCAAAAGCAAAAACTGAAATTTCGGTACATATGGACTTGGGCCCATGTATTCAAGAACCTCTGCAATGCCTGCAATGCCAGGTGCAACCGCTCGACCAATTTTGGTGTGTAGGCAAGAAGTGTTAGCCAAAATATTGGTGGTTCGGTGAAACGAAGCCGATCAGTGCGTGCCATTCACTGATTGACTATCGTAGTGTAATTAAATGTACAATAACGATATGATATTTGTAACATCTAATATTTCGCGTTTCATCTTAGTTTTGTCTGATATATTGGGTAATATGAGTCTAGTGGTGACTGAAAGGTTGTTATGTTGAAAACCGCACTTTGAGGGTCACGAACAAGTTTTCTATGCTCTATGAAAATAAAAAACTATGAAAAAAATCTATGCAAATATTTCATTTAGATAAATAAATAAATTGTGACACTTCAAGGAAGTTTGCTTATTTCCGTAGATTCCGGAACCGATTAACCACGCAAAATGAGGAACGACTGCTCAATAGCGTCTGCCACTGCTTCTAAAGCAAGGCTCTCGTAGCCATAAACTATTCGCTACGTTACTTCTGCAAATTCCAGAATCTTCGCGCCTCTTCCAGGCCGTGTGATATGCAGGCATCGTGTGGGAAACTTAAACACTTTTGTTTAGGGGACAGAATTTCAGCATTTCTCGAATTGATGTGGCCAGCAGCTCTTCACGTTTTTCTGTAAGTGTTGCAATAAATCAAAAAAGCTTACTTTCAATCAAACGTACTTAAAAAACATATAGCCAATCTTATATACGTACCTATAAAATGAGCACTCAGTGTGGAGTAATCGCCTAATAATAAGAGACACGATTTTTGACAGCACACCGCTCCTGTTTGCTGAGCAGCAATCATTGCTCATTGGGTGTTCATGTTCAGCCTATGCAATCTGGCCCCTCAAGTAGTCCCTTCCAAACTCTTTTGCGAAGTCCCTGCAGTGGCAGGCAGCTTATGGTGGCAGTAATCCATCTCTTGCCAGGTTTCAAGATTAGAGTATCTCGGAGTTTTCAGAATTAATTTCAAATATCCATACCAGATACTACTTATTGCTTGGTGGTTTTAGCATTTATTGTGAATTCGTGCTGAACCTGCCGTGCGCTGTAGTTTCTACTTACCCACCTCCTCTCAGCACTTATGTGCATGTACCCACTCCCGAAAACAAGTGCATACCCCCACCCACAGCAAAGGACGCATTCCGTACACATGATTATCTAGCAATTACAGATAGCTGTCAGCTTCTATTATTACTACACTCTGCATAACTAATCTTTCATACCAGATCGTATCGAATCTCGTATCTCAATCTTTTGGCTTCAGGCTTCTCTTTTTTACTGACATAATTCGTCTGTGAATCGTGAAACTTTAAGACGCTTGATACTGTCCACAAGTGAATCCTTTATTTGCTCCTTGGGATAAATCCTTCATCAGATATTTCCTTACCTAAAATTGCTAAAGCATGGTCCATACTTTGATTAATTGGCTCCGAAGACTAAGTGCAATGCGTACCCTCACAGATGGCCGACGATTTAAGGCTTGAGTTATTTTAACTAGGGCTCCTAAGTGAAAAGCTGGTGAATCATATATAAGGTAGATATTATTACTCTTAGCTTGTCATTAAGAATACATTGTTTATATTACCAATCCACCCTAGCCAATGAACAAGATTAGCTTTTCTAGGAATATACTACAGCAATATGGTTATAGCCGCAAATTCTGATCCATGTTATCATTATTTTTAAATTCAGTCGACGCTAAGCACAACTATCGTCCTGCTGATCTAGTCTGTCTTATCTAGCTTCTTAATAAACAAACTACGAAGCATAAGAGACTCCATCCTTGCCGTAATACAACTAATGAAGTGTTAATTCTTTTTTACTTGCAGTACCTGCACGTGTGCGCTCTATTTGGCCTTATCTTGAAGTCCATCCGTGTCTTTAACAAAACTTCTAGCCCACCAGGCCACATGTATTCTTATGCGATGCCAGGATTCGGTGGATGGATGCGATGGATGCGACGCCTGGATTCGGTGGTGCTGCCTTAGGCTCAGGCTTTGTCCCTGCATTATTCAAGGCTTCTGTCCGACTATAAAAAAATGAACACTCGAGCAAAAAAACCTCGACAACTTCCGGGAAGTCTTCTTCCTACCATCCACGTCGAAGACAAAGGACCAGTAGTGGCTGACCAGATAGACACGAAAATAATAAATCTCTAGATTAGTAGTAGTTTCTCGTAAGGATTTAAAGTAAACACTCAGCCGTGTTAGAACCACTGAGAGGATATTGAACAACTGCATCATATCATGAACAACAAAGATCACATTCTCAGAATAATGAATTAAGCCGAGTCACTGTGGTGTTTTTACAGAATTTATCGGCCGCCATTGAAATCAATTATAGTGAACCAGACCTTCATTAGCTTTTATAATCTCTGACAGTCACCCCTCACTTTGCAAATGGTCCAAGTTATATCTGGTTGGGCTATTTCATAGCCAAGCTGCTCATAGCAAAAGGATATTCGATGACAGCTTGAATTAAGGTCTATTCCTTCTACCTGCTTCACTTTGACTTCTTCCCATAACTTATAATTATACTTGTAATGCAATTCTTACCATTGTGATCACCAAATACAAGCTAGGCTTTTATGTATATGCAGACAATTCAAAGTATAAAGTGCTTTGATCCCTACTTGCAACTCCTAACAGCTTGTGCTGCAGACATTCACGCTTTGATGGCAGCAACAATTCGTATCTTTAATAAGGATAACAGTAACATGATATTGGTACGGTTCAGCTTAATGTCACTCACAAGTACAACGGCTTAATCTAAAATATTGACTCCAGCAATCATTTGCCTTCAGTCTTTGCTGTGCCCTGTAAAATTTGGTTACCACATTGCGATACGATCTTTCACCAGATAACAATATCAATTATACAGTTAAGTGCATTATTAGTATTATTATTAATTCTATCAAATTTTCGATACTTTATACTAAAAAAGTCCCGTCGTACTTATATAAGTGAGCTATAGCCAAGATAGAACGATGCATTTGTGACAGCCACATCTCGACTCAATAATTCATTCTCAGTAGGGCCTTATTTCATTTTAAATAGCATGCGTAAAAAATAGGTCTCTACATTATGGCCATGTGAACTTCTCATTTGTGCCACTTCATTCTGACCAGCGTTGTCTATCAAGCAGCTCGTCATATTAATGATACATTAACTTATTAATAGTTACCTTCATACTCTTGCCCAGAATATGTACCTGAAATGATTTCTCGTCAGGCTTCAAGTTGTGGCACTCCCTCTGCTGACTAAAGCAGTTTACTGAACCCTATAAGCAATGGCGACCTTTCCCCCTTCCCAGTTTCCGCGCTATCAATGCCTGACAATCACTACTAGCTGTGATATGCTGATCTCCCTCAACTCGAAAATATTCCAATACTAAATACTCCGTATAGCCCACCTACTTAAAAAAAAACCAAGGTGGACACCTGTTTGATAATTTGAAGTGCTAACAAGCCATGAAATAAGCAAGCGTTTTTAATCGCCGAAACGGCTCGAGCTAATCATTTTATAACCTAACATATATTTGAAGTCATATATAATGTGCTGAGCTATTTCGTGGTACTCAGTATGGTTTTGAAACGTATCTTCATCTGTAACTCCACTCAGCTCCATAAACTAAGTAGGTGTTAGGTACGAGGAAAAATTGTTTCTGTAGCACACTCGAAGTCTAATCGGCTTTCAATTCGCTTTCGGTGGCAAAGCAACAGGCTTGCTGTCCATTCCTTCGATCTGGAAGGCACTGGAGTCTCAAATCAAGACTTGCATTAAAAATTGTGCTCACAAACAGATGCCCGTGTTTTGATATAGGCTCAGTACTGACCAGCGCCCACATTTACGACAACCATTAACAAGAATGCGACTGCAAACTGATTATCCTAGGGGCGGTCTGAGTTCGCAATGTAATGTATCTCGTCTGTAGTCATGCAAAGTCACAAAATAATAAAATAATACAAAGTCATAAAGACTGCGTGGATGTTACGCTGGAGAGTTTTCTATAGCGCACTCACAGCCTAAGCGGTTTTCCGTACGCATTCGGTAGCCAAGAGACTTCGCCTCACGCAAAAAAGAGAACGTAGGAAGCGTAGCAGAGTCAGGAGAGCAGTTGAGGTAGTGAGTAGCATGGAAGTAGCAGCTCAGGTCCGCTGAAAAGATGAGCCATAGTCGGCAGCAGGAGAGTAGATGTCGTTGCGTAAGAATTGCGAAAGTGAGTTCCACAGTCTAGGACCTGCAGAGCTAAAGCTTCTGTCGCTAACGGTCTTCAAGCTGAGGAATGGAGCAGCTAATTTATTGTCCACACAGTACCCGAGGACGCGAAGAGGCTGAAACTGGTGCCGAAGTTCAGCTAGGTACGAAGGAGCCAAGCCCTGGCGGGGCTTGAGGGTCAGCCTAAGGAACCTTGCCCTGAATCCGTTGCTCAACCGGCAGCCATCTTAGCTCTTTTAGCAAAGAAGACACGTGCTCAAACCTCTGGGACTTGAAGACTAGCCTCGCAGCCGTATTCATAGTCAGCTGCATTGGTCTAGATGCTTTCTTCGGTAGCCCAGCCAAAAGAGAATTAAAATAATCAAACCGAGACAGAAATAAGGAGCTAGTTAAATATTTGCAAGCCACTGTGGAAGACAGCTTCTAATTGTGCATAGGGATCGGACGTGATGGCTAGCTGTAGAAGCAGTCTCCTGAATTAAGCTCTTAAAATTTAGGTAGCTGTCGAAAGCGACACCTGAATTTCGAGCACGTGGTGATGATCGCACAACAGCATAGCCCATTAGAAGAGCAAAGCCTTTTAATCCAACCGCACGCTTAGGATGTCCTATGAGCAGCAGTTCGGTTTTTATGTCTTTAGTTTCAAGAAGTTTTCCGACATCCATGATCGAATGTCATCAAAGCAAGCATTAAGCATTCAGTTTCTTAATTGCTGCAGCAGATTCCGACGGTTTGAATGGCAAATACAGCTGAGTATCGCCAGCATAAAAGTAATATCATATTCCATGGACCTTAATCACCTTTCTCAGAGGTTGAGTATAAAAGGTTAAGACTGCAATCTCTGCAGTAGACTAAGATAGCACTACAGCTGGACATTAAGGACCTTTAGCTTGTCTGGTTAAGCTAGATCGATCTGAGTTTTCTAAGGAATTGAACTCTCTCCGATCAGGATTCACCTGCATTTCTTAGCAGATGAATCATGGAAATGCACGGATACTAGCCGCAAAAGCTGCATTCCAAAATAATAGCTGTGAGTTAGGATGCGATGTCAGCTGCATAATGATTACCGGCACTAGCAAATTATATATGGAGGAAAATAAATTTTGAATCGCTGTAATAAACATTGAGCTTTTAAGTTATGCGAGTACTAAAAGGAACTTTACAAAACAAAATAAAGAGCTAATGGAGACCATCTGAGGTGGTACGGAATACCTGAGAAGAAAAACACCTTGAGCCTTGAGTGACCGGCTACAGTTTGCCACCGATCCAGCACTCAATCTTATTGTGTTGAGAATATCAAATTATCTATTCTCAACTCATGCTTTAAAGCCAAACTTTTAAGTTTTTACTCATGTGATAAAACGTAATCCCTTTGTACAATGCTACAGAATGTGTACTGTCAAGTTGGCCTACTTCTTAGCTGTTTAAGATTTTCAAACTAGGAACTTCTTAAGCATAAGTATGACGGCCAAAATCGCTCAAATATTAGTCGCAAGAAAATGCATCGCTGCCGATCACTGTATTGAATAATCTGGCCACTTGCCTTCTATATAGTTCAGCAACTAGCTCCAAATTCAGCAGCTCTTGCGGACTGTCGTCACCGGCGAAGATGCCATGTCATGTCACATATGTCTTAGTGAAGCCAGCTTCCTGTCAAGCATCAGATCGATTTGAAGACTCTCTTACTTACCTGATAGGTGGCCTCATGCATCTGCACCTGGCTAACTTAGCGGAAAGTCCGGCTCTATCAGCACCCGTTCCCACTAAAACTAAGACTCGACTTCAGGATGTCTTGCCTTTTCTCTAACCAAATTGAAACCTTTTAGCGACGGGTCTCACAGCTAACACATATATACAGAAAATTGAAATTGTGTGCCGCTTTTGATTCACCTTGAAACGACTTTTTATCCTTTTAGTCTCAGCTTAAGTCTCGTCTGTTCCGCTCACTTTCCACTTGCCACGGTGACCGTCCTATACCTCTTTCCTTGCGCTTTTCGTAGTATCAATAATTGATTCACTGTATGCTAATATCCAAGGATCTTACTACTCGGTGGCCCGAATTGTCTTCTCGTGTGCTTTTTAAGATCATCAAAGCGTTGTATTTGCGTGCTTTTGCATGATATGGTAAACATGAAACGTTATTTGTCATAAACTCTTGGTTATTGCTTCTCTTGCAGACAGTAGAAAAACTTCTTCAAAATAAAGATTTTGTTCTCTTAGGATGCAGTGCAAAATGACATTAATTACAATTATTAGTAATTGTTTACTGCTTTGCTATCTTTATTAAGACCAAGCATGAGCTACCAGGTCCTATAAGTATTGCTTCAGCTCATATAATTGTTTGGTGGTTAAATTCCACCTGTTTTTCTCCTCTTCTGGGAGGTGCAATTCACGTTAATGTTCTGCCCATTTAAAAGTTCCTACATTAACGTTGTTAAATTTCTTACTAGCACTAAGACATAGAGCGCTCTCACGTGCGTTCGTGTTCGTTGCAGAATTCTTCCAAAGACCAAAGTTCTTGTGAACATCGTATACGGAAACGATACAGCTAAGATATGTTAAAAGTTATTCTGATTGTTATTTTATCATATCGCGAAAGAAATTACGTGCCTATGGATATCTAAACGCTTATCGCTTCGGGCTGCTGGGTCTCCCAAGCCGGCGGCTGCCTTTGCTAAGCCGGCGGCTTCTAACCTGCATGTTAGTCATGATCCTCAGCAGCTGTAATCAGTTCGTGGTGCCGGAAGTCTATTGCCCACCAGGTACCAAATCCTCCTTTATCTCAGATTTCTCCGATCTCATTTTGATTCTGTGTGCAAGAAATCCATCCTTCCTCGTTATCGGTGATTTTACCGTTCACTTTGATAACTTATCTGACGCTTTCAGCACCGAATTTCGTGCATTGACTGACTCATTGTCTCTCGTGGCTCATGTGCATGGCCCTACCCACATCAAGGGTCACACACTCGACCAGATTTTCTCATACAACTGCACTTTTTCATCACCAATTATTACCAAATCCTGCTTATCTGACCACATGCAGATCTCATTCAATCTACAGTGTGTGCCCATCTCCTCCTCTAAAATAACCTGTGAATCGCAGAAACCTCAAGACCCTTGACATTGATGCTGTCCGTGCGAGAATATCTGCTTCACCCCTGCTGCTCAGTCCTCCCTCCGATCTGTCATCATTGGTAGATAGCTACAACACGACACTAGCTGACATAATATACGAGTTTGCACCTCTGACAAAGCGCACTGTGCGCCCCCGCCCAGACGGCTTATGGTTTACCACAGACATTAAACTAGCCAGGTCTACTAAGCGAAAGCTTGAAAAAGCAACAAAAGATCTGGACTGACTGTCCATCAAAAGGCATATGAAGACTACTGTAGGTCGTACCAATCGATCCTAGCAAAGGCCAAGTCTAGCTTCTATAGAAAAATCGTTGAATCACAGAAGCACAATCCAAAAATTCTGATGTCGACGATAAACCATCTCCTCAACCGCTGCCAGATTAGCTTCTTACCTGATGATCCTTGTGACGATCTATCTGATCGCTTCTCTCGATTCTTTGTGCAGAAGATAGACAAGATCAGGAAATTCATCCCTGCATTGACAACATCCCCACTAGAATTGTGTTACCCGATTCCTGACTACACCTTAAGGTCTACATTTAAGCAGGTCACTAGTGATCTAGTCCTAAAGTTTGTATCCCAATCAAAGAAGACAACAAGCCCTCTGGACCCTATTCCCACTGTCTTGCTCCTACGTTGCGTTGATCTGCTGATGCTACGCATAACTAACATAATTAAAGTACCATTTGCCTTAGGTCATGTCCCAGCACCTTTAAAAAAAGCTGTAGTCAGGCCACTTCTCAAGAAAGCGGCACAAGACTAAAAGAACTTGAGCAACGACCACCTAGTCTCCCTTGTACAATTCCTATCAAAGACACTGGAACAGGTCATGGCGGACCAGCTGAACTCATATATTGAAACTTCAAACCTTGCTAGGAAGTTCCAGTCTGGCTTCAGAGCTAATCACTCAACAGAATCAGCATTGCTTAGGGTGTATAACAACCTACTTAGGAATGCAGACGAAGGTAGAGTGTCTCTGCTTGTTTTGCTCGATCTTTCGGCAGCTATTGAAACTATAGATCACAAAGTTCTTCTAGAGCGCCTCTCATCTCGCCTGGGCATAACTAGCACTGCTCTGTGTGCAGGTTCTATCTCAGTGGGAGACTCCAGAGTATTGACATGAATGGACAAAGATCATCTGAGATACCTCTGAAATATGGGGTACCTCAGGGCTCCGTGCTTGGTCCGGTCGTTTTCACGATTATACTCTCTCTCTCTCTTGCTGATGTGATTGCCAAGCACAATCCAGGCTTTCACTTCTATGCGGATGACACTCAGTCGTACCTTCGCTTTGATCCCTCCCAGCCTTCGAGCACCTCGAATTCTCTTAACTCACTTGCTGCATGTGTTGATGGCATCCGCACATGGATGGAGGCAAATTTTCTAAAACTAGTGATGATAAAACTAACTAACTAGTTATAGGCAAACCAAGGGTGATTCAATAATTATAAAGGCTGACGCTTAAAATTGGCTCTGCCAGCATATATCCTGTCGAATCGGCTCGAAATCTAAGTGTCATACTTGAAAGTGACCTCTCGTTAGACGACCACATTAGCTCCACAGTCAAATCTGCCTACTTTCAGTTACATAGCGTTTTCAAAATTCGGGCTTGTTTAGGTAAGGATACCACGTCTAAGTTGGTCCGTGTATTTGTGACATCCCGTCTTGAATTATATAACTCACCTCTTGCTGGCCTATCGGCATGTGCAATCATGCGATTACAGGTGGTGCACAACTCTGCAGCTAGGCTTGCCTGTCGAAACCTTCGCAGCTGCCACATCACACTACTTCTCGCCGACCTGCACTGGCTACCAGTCAAGCAACAGTTCGATTTCAAGGTTTTTTCGCTCACTTTTAGGTCACTTCATTCTTAGGCTCCAGTCTATCTCTCAGATCTACTCCCCCACCAGGCCAAGCATCGTACCACCCGCTTTTCGGAATCCAACAGTATACCGATACCTCGCGCAAACTTCAAATCCTTCGGAGACCGTGTATTTTTTTGTATGCTCCCAAAGCCTGGAACTCCCTCCGGCCTTGCGTCAGAACATCACCTGACCTGACCACATTTTAAAGGAACTTAAAAACGCACCTATTTAGGACAGCATTTAGAGGGTCCGTGTGATTCGTCCTTGGTGTGCTTATGTGTGCATACACTATGCATGCTACCACTGACAAAATTTGCATGCTGACCCTGTGCATGTCACCTCTAACCATGTTATTCATGTTGCTTATGAAGCATTATATTACTCACGATTTAAATCGTCTTTCCCTTTGCAGCAAATGTAAAACGCCTAGAAATAAATTGAGTTCTAGGAGGGTGCTTCATCAAGTGCATTATTACTATTGCTGTTAATATTATTATAAGAGTCCTGCATTGCTTGGGCAAATAAGAACTTCCATTTTCTTAGTGTTAACTCGCTGAGGCCAGCTCACTGTCTCTTGCCGCCAACTGCCAAACATCAACCCCTGGATCATAATTTGAGCAGGGAACTTTCAATGAAACCATCGTGATCGGTGTGTCTGCTGAGATGAATACTGCTGCCCACATTGTTGCCTACCGAGAAGCTGTGAATACCCAACAGGAAGCTCTCCTACATGTGTGCCACCTTTTTTCCACACAGCACAACCGAGCTGTAGATGGAAAAACATACTACGAGGAACCAATATACAAGTTAAAACCCAGCGACAGATATTTCAGCGAGATATTCATTGAAAATATCACGAACAAATTGTATTTGCCAACCAATCCTTACTTGATAGCAAATATGCAAATATCCAGCACAAGGAAGGTACACAAGTGTTCAGAGAGAGAGAGAGAGAGCGAGAGAGAGAGAGAGAGAGAGAGAGAGAGAGAGAGAGAGAGAGAGAGAGAGAGAGAGAGAGATAAGGGGACAGAGAGAGAGAGAGAGAGAGAGAGAGAGAGAAAGAGAGAGAGAGAGGGAGAGAGATACAGATAGAGAGAGAAAGAGAGGGAGAAAGAGAGGGGGGAAAAGAGAGAGACAGAGAGAGAAGGAGAAAGATATAGAAAAGGAGAGAGACAGAGACAGGCATGAGAGAGAGAGAGAGAGAGAGAGAGAGAGAGAGAGAGAGAGAACAGGAGAGAGGGAGACTAGGGTAAGAATAAAGGAAGAGGAGAAATAAAAGGAGAGAGAGAGGGAGAAAAATAAAAATAGAGTGAGTGGGAAAGGTAAAGAGAGACGGAAGGAATGCAGACACTAGAGAGAGAGAGAGAGAGAAAGAAAGTGAGTCTCAGAGAACTCACTCTCTTTCTAGGCGCTTTACATTCGCTGCAAAGGGAAACGCGATTGAATCGTGAGTAATATCATGCTTGATAAGCAACATGATTAAGATGGTTAGGGGTGACATGCACAGGGTCAGCATGCAAATGTGGTTGATGGCAGCATGCACAGTGTCAGCACGCATAAGCACATCAAAGTCGAATCACACGGACATACTAAATGCTGTCCTAAATAGGTGTTTTTTTAAGTTATTTTTAAATGTGGTCAAGTCAGGGGATATTCTGACACAAGTCGGGAGGAAGTTCCCGGCTATGGGAGCAAATGAACTAAATGCACGGTCTCCAAAGGATTTGAGGTCTGTACGAGATATTGTTGGATTCCGAAAAAGGGTTGGTACGATGCTTGACCTGGTGGTGGAGTAGATCTGAGAGATATGCTGGAGCCAAATAATGAAGTGACCTATAAGTGAGCGATAAAACCTTGAAGTCGACCCCTTGCTTGACTGGGTGCCAGTGCAGGTCGGTGAGAAGTGGAGCTATTTTAATGCTTCAACCCGGACACTCACGACAGTTAAGCCTAGCTACGTCGTTTTTCACCACTGTAATCGCCTGATTGCACATGCAGGCAGGCTAGCAAGCTGTGAGATACAAAATTCAAAACGGGATGTCATAAATGCATGGACCAATATAGATGTAGTATCCCGGCCCAAAATAACCCGGACTTTAGCAGTGAAATGTAGCTGAAAGTAAGCAGACCTGACTGTGGAGATTAACTTTCCACAGAAAATGTTTAAGCTTGAGCATGGACTATGGTATCCCACATCATTCCAAGGAAGCTCTTGGATCTGAAGACATTAACCTGGCCTTGATGGAGCTGTATTTTTTCTCACTTTACTTCCCAGATTGAAGGTTCGAGTCCTGCAATCTTGGCAAAAGCAGCTGCAACTGTTTGGTTGCTATGCAGATTTGAATTTCCATTTCCGTATTTTATTTGCTTCATCCCACCAGTCTATATAGAATGGTTGAAATAGACTCCTAAATAATAATCCCAGACTTTAAAGTTAGGAATCCACCGTTGAGGATTATAACTGTTGTTACCTCAGCCTATAATAAATATTGTTAAGGTCAAGTATTATAAATTTGTTTCTCTCGTAAATACTTCAATGCATCCCGAAAAGCTCTGAAAATTCACCAGACTCCTGGCAATTCAAGTTATGGGCGTAAAATTGGGCTATGGTTTTGCTAACATTATAACTATAGCTCTGAAAGTAAAACAAATTCAGGGAATTTTCTAACCGTGTTAGTAGTTATTGACGGAAATACTGGTTGTGGATGGCGTTATTGACGTGCTTCTATTGCATCTGCCTACTACTGCTCACTAGTTCAGGTAGCGGCAAAAAGCAAGCTCAGAATGTAGTGCACGAATCGAATGACCATAACATACCGAACGGTAAGATAGAATTGTTTGTTCCATGCGTAGTTGGCTTTCTCACACGTGCGAGATACAGAACATGTTACTGGATACTGGTCTTGGTAGACATTGGCCATGAGTGTCTTCATGATTGCTTTAGTACGCTGGGCTAAGCTGACCAACCCCTAGTGGTATTCAAGTTTCTCGTACTAAACTTGCAATTTCCTTTGATCGAGCCTCTAGATTGCAGGAACTGAATTACGTAGCCCTATTCACGCTTCGCTCACTACCTGCAAGGGACTTTTAGTTTGTAAGTCTCAGCTGGAGATAATTTATTCCATCATAGAGCTTTCCGTGTGTCTTGAGAGCATGTGCACGGAAGTCACGGCCAACTAACGATTTGAAGATGTCTGGAGGCTTAGTTATAGTGCTTGAGTCGAAAAGGTAAGTGTGACTATGTGAAGCCTGATTAGAAAGCTAACATAGGTAGGTCAGGAAAAATTAATGAAGAGACCGAGAATGTAAAAAAATAGGAAACTGTAATCCATTTGCATAGCGTCCTAAGAGAACTTCACCTCTATTCAGGCGTATCACGCAGATCGCAGGGTTCTATCCCATGATCTTGATCGTCAACTGAATTTACCTTGACCTTGATCGAGCAGGCATCTTAAGTACTTGCTCAAACTAGTTGGTAGTTTGGGCAAGTGCTTAAGATGTTTGTTACGTCACCTTACAATCGAGATGCGCCTAGATGTGGTGCCACAGACCGTCAGAAGGTCAGAGACGGAATAAGTATGAAAGTTTGTCACTTACGACAGACAGGACCAATGCCGAGTACTGCAAGCTTCCGGTATTCGAATCTTGAAGCAGGCAATTTTTCTTGAACCTTTCCTCTGGAACCCGTTGGTTTGATATATGCATCCTCAGTTCACTTTCACCCTAAATGTGTCATGTGTACCTTTTGAGTAGAGTCAAATGCTTAGTTGGCTCCCTCTGTCTCAACTGTGAGTTGGCACTAAAAAAATAGCTCGCTCGTGGAAGCCGCTACTTTCCGGATTTTGCATGCTTAACATAAAATGCATAGCGTAAAAGTAGCCTGCCGAGCGCGCAAAAGTAGCCTGCCGAGCGTTTTGCAAGTTTCGCTATGCCGAGCCAAAGTATTTCGGATATGAATATAGACGCGAGAGCATCCTTCGACAACTAGCTTTCGCACAAGCGTGTGTCATTCATTAAACTCTCCTTTATTCACGATTCATTGAATTGAATATTTCCGGCAGAGTGCTCTTGAGACTGCAAGCCTTCTCACTCAAACTTCGGAAAAGCACAGGGAACCCCGAATTCAGCACCGCATGCACTGCTTCACTGTATATAAAATCAGAATGAACAACCGCGAAAGATTATCTCCAGTGTCAAACCTCTGAAAAAGCAAAGGGGGACGAATTTCAGTTGTCTCTATTTCGCTTTATAAACTTCTTGACGTCGCCTCGTGCGGAGAAGCGTCGTTGCTGAAAGGTAACTGGAGGATCGACACTTTTCGCCTCCACAAACGTAGAATCCGGGCTTTTTATGTGGCCTGGCGTGAAAAAATAGTTCACTGCGAGACAGACTGCAGATGAATTGATAGAGAGGTGGCATCAAGGTTACAAGAAAAGACGGTGCTTCCAACTGATCGTCCAAGTGGTTGCTGCAGTGCTAAGTCCTTTGAGTACGCCTATCTCGAGCAACGAAGAGCCGGATTATTTACAGTTTCCACCCTAGGTCGAGGAAAATCGCAGGTTCAAACCCGATACAATTTGTGCACGGACTGGTTCTCAATTAAATGTGAAATCCCCATTCCAATTTATTTGTTCTATATTTTTTATTGATTTTATCTACATTGTTTTTGCTAGGCGTGACTCTCAATCTCAAACGGCGGCGTCACGTTTAGCCCTTATACGAGCCATGTACGATGATCCCACCAGGTATTATGTAGAAATAAGTGAACGCATAAGTAATTGAAACTTTAAATATAAAGATAATTAAATAAATTAAGTGAACCTGCTGACTTTATTGCCGCAGTCAATTTCAAAGGTCCAAATATTGAGCTTTGCTAGTCAGACATCCTGAAATGAACTGCCAAGTGCACTTCGACCATCTTCCGTAACCCTGAAACCACAGAAGAGTTGTAAAAAGTTTGCCTCTCAATGTAGGATGCGTACTCCAAACGCTTTATTGACTGCAGCTGATGCCAAACACAAATGCCCTTCTGTTCCGTCGTCAACAGTATGACAATGCATATTACCATACGTCCGTCAATTCTTCACTGGCTTACTACCACGTGTGAAATCGACTTCAAGATCCTCTGTCTGGCTTACAAGTCGCTTCACTCACATACACCAGCATATCTTTCCGACCTCATTCTAACTCCAACGCACACTCGCACATCCCACTACTCATTATTCCCAATCTCTTCTTTCCTCGCACTAAATAGAAATCTTTTGGTGATCGAGCCTTCAGCTTATATGCCCCGATAGACTAAAGATTGCTTCCAGCTTCTTTCACCATTACATCAACTTCTGATAACTCTTAAGTGTTAATGACGCATATTGTGGGGCCATCTTTCAATTTACCCCACTGAACTTGTCTTATTTGTTACACGTGTTGTTAGCTTTCGTATCCATGCGAGATACAGAACCTGTTACCGGATGGTGGTCTTGCTAGCCGTTGGCCATGAGTACCTTCATGATTGATTTGGCATGCTGGGCTAAGCTGACCAGCTCCTAATAGTCTTTCAGTTTCTCGTACTAAAATTGCAAGTTGCGTTGATCGAGTTTGTTTATCGTTGATAGTTGAACAGTTTGTAGGAACTGAAGCACGTATCTCTATATACGCTTCGCTCACTATCTACAATGAACTTTCAGCTGTAGAGTTTCAGCTGGAGATAATTTATTTCATCCTGCCAGTTTTGCGTGTATTCAAGGGAGCATGCCTAGCTTTGCTCCTGTGTGTGCTATGCTTGATTACCTGTGCACGAGTCAAAACTAACGAGGAGTTCCACTAATCAGTAGCACCGACCGTCTTCTTGTGTGTTTGCTCGCGAAAGTATGTTACTTGCTTGCGTTTGCACGCTTGACTGAGCACGATATCCTGCATTCCACTAGCATCTGTTAATGGATTCACTTGCAGGCAGCTGTAAAGCGTCCGAATAAAGATTAATTTCTATTAGGGTGCTACGGAAACAAAATATTATCTCATATTGTTATAAATGCTCTCCCTCAATCCTCTGTATACTCCAAGCACATTCTTAATAACAAAAATCATTTAAAACTTGTTCGCATATCCAAAGTAATTCAGCAAGCTCTATCTGAGCCCTTTGACTTTCTATTGCCTGCTACTGATTATAGAAGTTCGTGGCCGATTCACTCTCAGATAAGAATCAAAAAATATAATTCATTTGTATAGCACCTCAAGAGAACTTACTCTCTATTCTGGCGTTTCGCATATGCCATGGGGCTCAAGCTTACGACGTAGGTCAAACCTTGGTCAATGCTGATAGATGGCAACGAAGTTGGCGTCCGCATTTGGCTGGAGGCTAGGCTAGCGTCCAATATCTATACAAAGAAAATACGCAACTATAATAATGGACAACATCATGTCCCCTTCAAGTTAAGTGACCTCTGCCTCAAGATTAGTTTATCTAGTCTCACTCTAGAAGCGTCTGCTAACAATCTGGGTGTGCTTTTTAACGACCCGTAATTAGATTTTCAAGGTACCTTAGGCCTTAATTCAGCTTAGGAACACTGCAAAATATCAATTCTCAAGAAATATCATGCTCAAGAAAGAGTAGGGAAATCAAAATAGTGTCTGAAGTCACGGCTGAATTAACGCAATTCCGAGCAAGCAGAAAACCCGGCTTATTTCCATAACTGCCAGCAACTTGTGAAAAACCCAGCTCCTCGTCCGTTGAATCGTAATTGGCGTAGCTACAACGCAAGACATCTCCGTTGTGAGCTTCATTGGCTTTTTACCATTTTGCCATTGAGTTGAATTGCAGTTCAGGTCACAAGTAAACAAGTTGCTGTTTTTGCTTCTTTCAGCTGACATACACGAACTCTTAGTGCTCAAGTGAGCTATCGCACAGCCAGCTGCACGGCCTCTACAGGTCTCACCAATCTCATGTAAGAAAAACAAGTCTCGCTGATTTCAGTTCCCGTAAATATAAAGTCTAGATCTCACTGCTGGCTTCCTTCAACTTCAGCACTCACTTTGCATAACCTTTGTCTCAACTTAGGAAGAAATGCAAGTCGATCAACTCATCTTTCCTGCTCATGTGTGCTCGAGTGAATGCTTGTGCAATACAGGTTCAGTTCATGCTACTGACTAGGAGAGCCTACGAACCATTAGCCCTTAATGTATTCCTTAATCTCTAGCCTGTCGGTCTATGTACGATAATCGTGACCTGTTACTTGCTTGACTAAGCATCATACTTTGCATGTCATTGACCGTTGTGTACTGTCCTGCTTGTATGATGGATAGAAGTAATGTAATGTAATGTATCTCCCTCTGTAACTCCACAAAGCCAAACAAACTATGCGGGTGTTATACAAGAGAGTTTTGTATAGCTCACTCACAGCTTAAGTGGCTTTCGGTACGTATTTGGTAGCCAACATACTTCCTCTTGCTCAAAAAAAGAGAAAGTGGCAAGCATAGCAGAGTCAGGAGTGCAGTTAAGGTAGTGAGTAGCACGGAAATAGATCTTAAGGACCGCTGAAAACGACAAGCCATAGTCAGCAGCAGGAGAGTAGTTTCGTTGCGTAAGAATTGTGGTAGCAAGTTCCGCAGTCTAGGACCTGCAGAAGCTTCTGTCGCCAACTGTCTTTAAGCTGATCTGCTGCTTCCGTGCATACCTTACATCATCAATACTTGATTAGCCTCAGGTCATGTCCCAGCATCTTTCAAGATTTCAGTAGTCGGGCCAATACTCGAGCAAGCCACTCTAGACCACGAGAACTTTCGAAACTTCCGCCTAGTATCCATCCAACGTTAAAACCAATGACACTGGAGCGTGTGGTAGCAGACCAGCTGAACTCATATCTCGAAACTTCAAGCCTTGCTAGTACGTTTCAGTCTGGTTTTAGAGCTAATCACTCCACAGAGCAAGCACACTGCTTCGGGTGTATAATGATCTACATGGGAATGCAGACTTAGTTAGAGTCTGTCTGGTTATTTGAATTGATCTTTCGGCAACTTTTGATACTATCAATAATCAAGTCCTTCTTGAGTGTTCTCATCTCGCGTGGGCATCACTGGCGCTGCATTGCAATTGTTCAGGTCGAATCTCAGTAGAAGACTCCAGAGTATTGATGTGAATGAGTGCAGATCATCCAAAGAACCTCTGAAATATTGGGTACCTCAGGGATCTTTGTTTGATCCTGTTCCTTTCACGGCTTATACTATTTCTCCCTCAAATGTGTTTGCCTGGAGCGATCTACACTTTCACTTCTATGCAGATGACACTCAGCTGTATCTTTTCTAAGATTCCTTCCAGCCCGCGAACTCAACGAGTTCTCTCAACTTTGTGGCCACACGTGTCAACGACATCCGCAAATAGATGGCAGCAAACTTTTTTAAATTGAATAATGTGATGTATCTCCGTCTGTAACTCCACAAAGTCGTAAAGACCATGCGGGTGTTACGCTGGAGAGTTTCGTATAGCCCACTCACAGCCTTAGCGGCTTTCGGTACGCATTCGGTAGCCAACAGACTTCGTCTCACGCAGCAGAGAGAAAGTGGGAAGCATAGCAGAGTCAGGAGAGCAGTTGAGGTAGTGAGTAGCATAGAAGTACAGCTCAGGACCGCTGAAAAGGATTTGCCATAGTCGGCAGTAGGAGAGCAGTATTCGTTGCGTAAGAATTGTGGAAGCGAGTTCCAGTCTAGGACATGCAGAGCTCAAGCTTTTGTCGCCAACTGTCTTTAAGTGGAGGAATGGGACAGATAATTTATTGTCCACACAGGACCTGAGGGCGCGAAGAGGCTGAAACTGATGCAACAATTCAGCTAGGTACGAAGGAGCCAAGCCGTAGCGGGCCTTATGGGTCAGTGTAAGAACTTTGCTCTGTATCCGTTGCTCAACCGGCAACCATCCTAGCTCTTTTAGCAAGAGTCAGAAGGCTTTCTGTAAAGATAATAAGTTGGATCTCCGAATGGTCCGGAAATGGTGAGCACTGTAAAATAACCTCGATCAGCTGCGGGATGAGGTAATTCTAGGAAGCACAAGTATAGATCAGGTCGGTGACCATTATTTTCTGAGCTGGAAGGCATCATCAGTGAATGGATTTCTGATAGAAGAGCGACGACTCTGGTTGTGCACAGGGCCCACATTCAAGTATTAGACCTTGAAATATCACCGCAGTTAAAAATATTAACAGAAGAATTAAAAGCATCACACCACTGACTGGGTTGCATCATTTAGCTCTATGGAGTAGTTTATCCAAGACGATCGACAGTATTGTTTAAACTGGAAGAGAGTGAACCTGTTAAACGTGAAAGTTCTTGTATTCTCGCATTTCCGCGTACTTGCATTCAAATTATTTGTAGAAGGCATCAAATTTTCTTGATACTAACTTTCCAACACGATTGCGATGGATGAAACTGCAGTGTTTATCAGCCAAGATTCTCAAATGAGAATGTATCACAGTAGTGCCTCGTCAATCTACGCCCCCTCTACTGGTTACGAAAGTGCACCTATCGCCTATATATTTGTAATCGGTCTGGATGGATAGAAATCCCCCTAATGGTGTCATTATTAACGGTAATAAAGATAGGATTGGCGGTGTTTTAAACTTTTATATTCAAGAAACTGAAAAAGCCAGGTTCACACAAACAGTTATAAAGTTACAATGAAGTAGGTCAATTTAATCCTATACCATCTATTTTGCAAAGCGGTCAAAGAGGTGTGCCAGTTTAATATTTAGGCAGCACTAACCGTGCTAAATCTATGAAGAACTTCCTTGCACAGGGAAAGAGAGAGAGAGAGAGAGAGAGAGGGAGAGAGAAAGAGGGAGAGAGTGGAACAGATGAAATATCGATTATTCCTTTAATGACTGTGCATGTCCACGCTCTCGATATTGCAATTAACAGGCCATTCAAGGACCGTTTGTATACGGAAATCTATGAAAATATTGATAATAGAATGCAAAGAAATCTGTGCGGAAACTTGATGAAGTCTGGCCCGACAAAAGGTGTTGCTTGGGTAAGGACTTCGTTGGATTAAATCATTGACAGTTTTGTTATCAACGCACTACAAGCCGGCTACATTCACAAGATGTTCTCATTTAAGGAGAGTAATATTCCTAGATGCGAGAGACTGGGCTAATGATTCTACAGGAAATCATGTTGCACGAAATTCAGGCAGTAACAACAGTTTTGACCATTTATGACGATGCTCCAGAAGAAGAATAAATGACAATATTTGAATAAAATAGATTTTTGTGAAAAGAATAAAACATATTTGTGTACATGAATAGATACAGGTTTTTGTACACGAGAAAAACGAGATATCATCTGAAAATAAGCTCTAATGCAAATTTCGGTTGTGCACTATATTGTAAAATCTTGTCTTATTATCGGGGAAACATGGTAGTTATTACAAGGAGTAAGAAAAACAAAGGATTATCTTAGCGATATTAATCCACCAGAATTCAAGGCTCGGGACTTGGTAGCTCACGGACTGGCTCAGGTTAGTAATTAAAACGCGTTAAATTTAGCAAAGCCAGTGCTTCCTATTGACTTAATTTCAAATGAAAAACTATTCCGAATCTTAGCTGTTCGGCAGATGCACAGGTAAGAAGTCTTTTCTTAGCCCCCCAAATATTTGAAAGCCACTCTATGGTCACCGCAAACCATCCCAAGAGAGCCTGTGAGCGTATAGGCAGGCTCCAGAGGCTTGCTGTATGACGTGCCTTCGGTGATAACTTCAATGTTATTAGGTCTTAGCCTCATTGTAAAGTGCTTGAACTTCACAACCAAGGTCATGAGTGTTAATCTGGCCGTATGAAACTCTATATCCTCAATGACGGCTACAATAACAACTGTAGAAAAAAACTCAGTCCATAACTGATATAAATTTATGTCAGTGCCAATGGATATCACGAAACTAACTGTCAACAGTCGGCGCAGATGGTTATACTAGGCTCACATATTATCCCTGCTAAGTCTTTTTTATGTAATTCTTATCAAAGACACTGGAAAGAGTGGTGGCAGACCAGCTGAACTCACATCTTGAAACTTCAAACCTTTCTAGTAAATTTCAGTCTGGTTTTAGAACTAATCACTCCACAGAGCTAGCACAATGCTTCGGACATATAACGTTCTACTTAGGAATACAGACTTAGTTAGAGCCTGTTTGCTTATTTGGCTTGATCTTTTGGTATCTTCTGATGCGGTCAATAACCAAGTCCTTCTTGAGTCCTCTCATGTCGCGTGGGTATCACTGGCGCTGCATTGCAATTGTTCTGGTCGTATCTCAGTGGAAGACTTGAGAGTATTGATGTGAATAAACGCAGATCATCAAAAGAACCTCTGAAATATGGGGTACCTCAGGGATCTGTGTTTTTCCCATTCTTTTCACTGTTTATACTCTCCCTCATTCCAATGTGATTGTCAAATACCCAAGAACCTGGTCACTAGGCTCTTACTCGAATCATCTTTGCCAGAACTTGACGCTCCTTGCAATGGTGACGAGCCATCTGAACTGCTACTCTCAGCTCCAGGTCACGAACCCCCAGCATGCATGCAGTCATCCAAAGAACCACCGGCAGTGAAACGTCACGAGCCTACCCAGCTAGAATATCACGAGCCTTCCATGCTGCAACATCGGAAGCCTCCCGTACGAGAATATCAGACGCCTCCCATTCTGAAGCTTCAGGAGCCTCTTTTCCTAAAGCTTCAGGAGCCGCAGGTGCTGGAACATCAGAAGCCGCACGTGCTGGAACACGAGGAACCGCAGGTGCTGGAACACCAGGAGCTGCTGATGGTAGAACTCCACGAGCTGCCAGTGCAGCTGCACGATGAAGAGCAGCAGGTGTCAGTGCTCGAGGAGCAGCTGGTTCCGGCTCTCGTGGAGCAGCTGCTTTCTTGTTGGGGTTTCCAGCAGCAGCCACAGCTCCTAGCTCGGCCGCTGCCACCTCTTTGGGCTCATTTGCCACTGCCGGATCTTGTGCCACTCTAGGCTATTCTGTCGCTGTCACCTCTTCAGCCACTGCGGACGCCACAGCCACTGTCAACTTTGGCACCACTGCCGACGCAGCTGCCACTGCCGACGACACCATAGCTGCTGACACCCTAGACACTGCAGACCCAGCCCCCACTGCCGATGTCGCAGCACAGGGGATACCGCAGCCACTTCTTTCACTGCAACTGCGGACGCAACTGATGCCACAGCCACTGCAAACGCAGCTGCCACTGCCGACAATGCCACTGGGGACGCCACAGCTGCCATTGAGATAACAGCCACCACTGCCAAAACAGCCACCACTGCCAAACAGCGATACTGGCGACCCAGCCATCACAACTGAAGACGCCACCACAACTGTGGTGGCCCTGACAACTGCAGAGGCCACTGCAACTGCAGAGGCTGCCGCCGCAAATGCAGACACGGCCGCTGCTGCAGACGCAGCAGCCACTGCTCCCCCAGTAGCCGCTGGGGGAGCAGCAGCCAGCCACTCATGATCCAGCCACCAGTCAGGAAGAAACCACCATTCAGGATCGAGCCACCACTCAGGAAGAAGCCACCACTCTTGATCTAGGGGATCACTGGGGACCCAGCAACAACTGGGAGAGCAGCAGCCACTGAGAAAAGTGAATCTGCTACAGACTCAGCAACCTCTGGGGACCTGGCCGCAGCTGTCTCACCTACTACCATCTCTTTAGCGTTTTCAAGCGCAGCTGTCGGTCGAATTGCAGCCCCTGCCGGGCTGGAGGGACCACAGTGCCCGCGCTAGAGGGGCTGCCGTGCCGACACTCGTGGGAGAAGAAAAAGAAATACTTGCACCCTATCTAGAAGCATCTATACCAAAGCTAGCAGAGCTTCGACCACTAGTGAAACTGTGGTACATGCGCTACGGAATCGCACCAGACAGAATCAGAAGAAAACGAATTAAATGCAACCAAAATCATTGGCTGATAACTAGATCTAATGTCGCCCTGTAAAAACAATTTTTCAAAACAATTGAAGTTATTCAGCGTTTGAACTAATGCAATTTATTTACATTATCTGAAAATGCTATTTCGCCCTTTGCTGAAAATATTTGGCCAATACTACAAATCTAACCAATCTTAAAGCCGTAAGTTGTGCCCGGAGAAATGTTTATCGAAAATATGTAATTTGGCATGCATGGTTGCTGAAATAAAAAGTTGAACTCAAAGCTTGTCTGTAGTATCTTCTCAGTTGCCACGTCATACTACTTTTGCCGGCCTGCACTAGATCCCAATCAAGCAGCATATCGACTTCAAGGTTCCGCCACTTACTTTTAGGTTCCTCAACTCTCTAGGTACAGCTTACATTTCATAACAGTTCTCCAACAAGGGTTCGCTTCGCACTACTTGCTACTGTGACTTGCATCGCTTAGCACCTCATATAAAACTTGAATCCTTTCGAGTGTCTTTAATTCGTCTGATTCAAACTCACTCCAGACTATTGTAATGACTGACCTTGACACAGTTACATTTAGCTTTAAAAATATATCTGAGTACTTGCGATTTATAATTTGTTTCCTGTGTGCTATCTGTGCTATATAAGTGATAAGTATATATCTGTGCTATAAGTGCTATCTGACGCTGTGGCCTGTGTTATAAACTTAATCTGCACATTGATCACGTGCATGTCAATGCTAGCAATGAAATGCTTGATGACATTGCAAAAACTACCTCTAATAATTTAGTTGCGCCTTTCAGCACAGCATTTTTAAGGTTCCACAGAAGGGATTCAGTTCTGTGAGAGTGCTGTACAAATATTGTATTATTATTACAGAGAATAGCTGCATGTAGAGTAGAACTGAGACGAATAAGGACCACATTCCGAAAGTGATTAGGTTCTACCTTGAGAGAACTTGGCCCATTGTTTGCTGCACATGGTAAGTTTTGAGCTTTACTTTTATTCTGCAATTCGATAGCAAACGTAAATTGATATGGCGTTGCTTGCTATGGCCAAAATCAGCAGCTCATTTTATCTGTTTTCCACGGTCAATCTATTTAACCACACTACCTGTGTCAAAGTTTCACTGGTATCTTAGTCATCGCTGAATCCAATTAAAGATGATCTGTCCTTCATTCGGGTAACTCCATTCATTTTCACGAGTGCCCATTGTTACCGTAGCCTGCTTCCCTCCACCACCAGCTCCACACGATCTAGTCATTCAGCCCTCGCCGGCACTACACTGAAACCTTTCCGTGAACGAGCCTGCAATCGTAGCAGCTGAGGCTGTGAAGAAAAGATGCGCTTACAGCTTCTTTTTAAATGTCGTCAGATTAGGAGATTTCGTGATTTTACAAGCCTGAAATGGGAGCTGATTTCAGGCTGTAGTAGCATACCAGCGTAATGAGAGGTCTCCAAAAGATTCAATTTTGTGTTCGAGGTGCACCTAAAAATTTTGAGTACGACGAGCGGTTGGTGTCATGCTTGAACTGAATGTAGCTCTGAAGGCTGACGAAAGAGAATGAATTCGCCAAGGAGCACATTATGAAACCTCGAGGTCCAGGCTGCTTCGCCGGAAGCTAGGATAGGTCAGCTTGAAGCGGTGAAAAGTAGTGACCGAGACACTTACGACAGACGACTCTGGAAGGGGAGACTTTCTTAACCAGTGTGTGCCTGGCGACAGAAACTTAAGCGTTTGAAAACAGTAAGTTACAGACGTGGGATGAGATGTAAAAAGTGCTTTGACCAGCTTGACTTTGGTATTTCGTTCTAAGTAGGCCCGAATTTATGTCTGCAATGTTACTCAGTTCAGCAGAATGTAAGCAGCCTCAAAAGTGAACCGCCGAGCAATATCTGGCAAGTAGTTCTAAATTTCGATTATTATAAATTTACTTTTTAAAATAAATACAATTTATATTTGAATCCAAAGTTGTGACGATTAAAATCCCGGAAAAACATCGCTGAAATTATTTCTCATACATATATGCACAAGAAGTTTTATGTCAAGCTGAATAGTATGAGATTCTCTGAATATAATGCCAATCGAGTGACGGCTTTTTGGCAAACTTGGCGATATACGTTTCTCCTTAAAAAAAGGACGCGAGACCACATCTTGAGAATAAAAAAACCCAGAATTTTTAAGATAACTAAACTTCCTGAGGTAAGCAATCCAACTGGTACTTCTAATGATAGGAGGGGTCTAGCTTTAGTGCATGGCTACCTCGAATTAGTCATGCTCTTTTTAATTGCCATGCACACTTCATGAGAAGCAACCCTGCTAGCCCGATTAACTGGCTGTGGCTACCATTCTCCATGTGAGATAGGACCTCAACACATGAGCAGGGGAGTGCCATTGATGCCCGGATGAAATGTCAGCTGCTCAAGAAGGAGTTGGGGATTAGTAGCATCGAACGGTGCAGAAAGGTAAAAAAAAGGACAAAGACTCCACTTAAGTAAGCTTTGCTAGGAAGATCTTTGTAAATATAAAGAATGTATGACTCAGAGAGTGACAACTCGAGAACTTGACTTGAACCAAGGCTATGATTGAAGTATGAAAATAATAGTGCTCTTAGTACTCGTTTATGATTCCTCAATAAGAACGGCAGTAAGGAAACTGCACGAAAGTGACTCAAGCTCATTCGTCTTGTGTTATTGTCTTAATATGTGGTCCACCATCAGTATGGTTGAAAAACATTTGTTACGGTAAGTTTTTGTTGATAATAATAATAATAATACACTTAATATAGCACTCTCAGAGAACTCAGTCTCTTTCTACGCACTTTCCATTTGTACTATTAAATTTATGATGACACAATTTCGACTGTATTATTAGAGCTAATTAAAAACTTGTGAAGAGTAGTATTAAAAGCCACCTTGTGACGACGCCTGATCGTACACGATCTAGGACATAGTAGCTTAGCCTAGCTGTACTTTTTCGAAGTGGCTGGTAGCTTGGGCGTGGTTTCACCTGTTCCTCCTCCAGTATTTAATTTTTTATCTTATCCTTGATAGTTTGGATCAGAGTGTCATTACATAACTCAGGGAAATACGCTGAAAAATTTCGTTCAGTATAATCGCAAGGTGCTACGTACCCCAAAGTGACTGCAGGAGGAGACAACTGCGTAGCACTTGCCGCAGCACAATACTTGTAGGTGACCTGCATTGGCTCCCAGTCAATCAAATGTGTTTAGGAACGTTAAATTTGTAAAGGATTACTGCTGAACAAGTCCACATTTTGGGTACACAAGGTGCGAAGTGCTGAAGGGAGAGTTGCTTTTCTCAATGGTCTCTCGTTACTCGGTTGAAATCTTATCCAAGGTGAACAGTTTTTTGTCCGTTGATGAGTAAGAAAAAGCAAACCATAAACAGATTCTAATTTTTAAAGTGTTAATACTTACAATTATTAGAGACCATTCTTTAAAAACTGCAGCAAGTTGTCAGTTTGAAGCATTTTGTAATTTGCATAGAGCCAATTATTTAAATGGGGCAGAGATTTCTTATTTAAGAGTAATGCTACGCTTATCTTAGGTTATACTCCTTGTCAACAGTGGGATTGAGCTGATAACTAATAGGAATGAGAGCTTGCATCTTACAGAGACATTACCTACGGTCGGCAGTTGGCTAGACAGTCTAGATCACGGAGCAGGAAGGCAGCAATCAGGGTAAGATCTTCTAATATTGGACTGGTGGAACATGTTGTACTTTCGTGTGGTGTTATAGCCGATTAATCTTTTGCATAAGCATATCAGTACTAACAGATGATTCAATTCATTTTGCCACACCAGTAGTGCTCAGACATGTTAATTAGGGATACAATAATTAAACTAGAAGGTTCCACTTATTCGGTAATCCAGATGACGACCTAATAAATGCATTGGCATTCTCTTGTGCATCTATGTAGAAAATTGATCACCCGCAGCACAGCATGCCTTGCTAAAGTAAACAGTTAGGCACCAACTGGAGGTGTTCCTTACTGGAGTAAGTAGGTATGAGGATTGTAGCAAGCTCACTCAAATACCCAACATACAGAGATGGAGTGAGGCGAATCGTGGCACGTGGTACATCAACGAAAATAGTAATAATAAGACACTTGACAAAGAGCTGTTAAAGAACATATATTCTTTCTAGGCGCTAGACATGTACTGCAAAGACAGCTTGGTTGGATGGTTAGTCGTAGCATGCTCAACAAACAACAAGAACAGCATTGTTAGGGGTCACCGGTGCTCTTTCGGAGCAGCCTCGGTCGCTGGTGCTCTCGCCGAGCGGCCTCCTCTCTCCAGCTCTCGCCGAGTGGCCTCGGGCGCTGAATCATAGGGAGCCTCGGGAGCTTGATCTTCACTAGCCTCGGGTGCTGAAACATCAGGAGCAACCGGCACTGGAACATCAGAGTCCATAAACTGAGCGACGCTTAAATAGCTTGCATTTAAGTTGGCCTGTAGCCGGCTTGGAAGACCCAGCCAGTTCGAATTTGATTTGGACCTTGGTAACGGTCGCCGGTCAATGTTTCGCAACATGCTGAAGCACTGCAGGCGAGCTTCTACCGCAAAGAGTGCTTTCCAGCGTTTTAAACGTACGGGTTGTTAGTCAGATAGCCGAAATGTTGATAGGGCGAACGCATAATGGCGGGAGGTTCTCTCTGACCAGCCGAAATAGCCCCGAAGGTAGGTATTTACTAATGGGGACATCGCACCTTATTCATAGTAGGTCCTGTTTTGTGTAACATATCCAAGGACCGCTCATGAATACGATCAGCGAAGATAGCAGCGGAATACGCGAAGGCGTCTCGGAGAAATCTGGATAAGGTCCACACCATGGCAAGAGCCTCTCGATGCCACCATTTAGCACAGGAGTAATGTAGCAGGTTATGCAACATCCAGGACCAGGTCGGAACGTTCTAACGGCAAACCGGCGACATATACATATCACGCCAAGAACAGGAGATCAACTTCGCACAGAAGCAGACGTCACTTGGCGGAGCAATACCTGGGAGACATCGAGCAATGACCGTCATCCAACACCGGTGAAGTGGCTATGACCATGTTAGGAGGTGCAGAAACCAACTTGGACCTAGCTCCAACATCTACTACACAACAGCTAGCTCGGCCTGCGCGAATTAGTCGAGCTGCAACAGGTGTAGAGAATTTAATGGTTTCATAGCAAAAGGGGTAGGTTGAGGGATACAGATGCCCCTCCCATTGCTGTGTAACTGCCGGTTTCCAGAGGTCCGTTGTAAAGCACACGTCCGGTATCGGCAAGGGCTGAATAAACTTGGTCTCCGCTAAGCCTTTGTATTATCATTTGTACGGCACTAACGACATCTTCTGTGTAGAAGACGAGTCTCACGATACTGATCCCCAAGGAGCCCAGCAACCCCAGCCTGCCCGGCAACTTTTAACCCGTCATGCTGTTGCCAACGCTCCCTAAGCTGCTCCCGGGCTTCATGACCGCCAAGCTGAGAAAGCTCGCGGGCGGCTACAGGCTGCTGTCGGCAAAGCACAAGGTAAGGGCTACGCCGGCTCCTCGATGCTGGAGCTGAGGGAACCCGACAAGCCGTTAACAGCTTTGGCTTCGACGGCCGAGTTTCGACAGGGTGACCCTCACTCGAAGATCTTATTCGATCAAGGACAAGGCAAGCAGCTTTGCATTTCCGACGTAGTCGCCGAGCGCAATCTAGGCTTTAAGTTTTATGCAGGTGACACTCTTTTGTACTTTTGCATTAATATTGATCCCTCTAAGCCCTGCAGAACGTTGAATTCTCTCAACTCCATTGCTGCATATATCGCTAACGGCTGCCCAATGAGGTAGCAAATATTTTCAAGTTGAATTAGATTTAGAACAAGCTTAATCGGTACGGGTGAACCAATTGAGATTCAGAGATTGGAAAATGTCACCCTCCGAATGGGCTCTGATTTGACATCTCTTGTTGAACATGCACAAAATCTAGGTGTCGTGTTCCAGAATTACCATTCATTAGACAATTACTTCAGTTAATTCTGCCAACTTTCACCTACATAGCATTGCAAAAATGTGGACTTGTCGGGACAGGGATAGCATGTCTGCATTGATTCATGAATTTATTACATGCCTTCTTGACTTTTGTAACTCACGTATTGCTGGTATACTTGCCTGCGCAATCAGGTGCCTACATCCGGTGCAAAACTCTGAAACTAGGATTTTCTGCCTTGAGCGTGGCAGTTACCATATCACGCCACTTCTCCACGACCTGCTCTTCTTCCCGGTAGAGCAACATGCCAAATACGAGGTTTTTTACTAACCTTTATGTGTGTCAATTCATTTTCTCCCGCATATGAGTTCTCACTTCTGACTTACCTCACTGATCAACTTCTTAATTTTCCCTTAAATATTACCCAAAGTTGAGCTTTTTTCCTCGACTTCAAAAAAATTGAGCCAATTTGTATGTCCACAATCCACGAACCTCGTCTGCATGTACCGAGCTTTTAGCCGTAACATAATAAACCCAAATGCTATTTTAGCTATTCCTTTTCAGGCTTCCCGCCATTCAAACTTGAACTAAGATCGAATACCGGTTACACAGAATTGCATACCTTCTGATCAAATTTAAGCCACTTTTTGGTCTTCAGCCTTGTCCAAATGGAGCCCAACCGTGTTTTACATGTTTCACCGGATACAGGGATTGTCTGAAAGTCATTCAAAGGGGCCATCTTTTAAAAAGAATAAGCAAGCCTTTGAATGAAATCCAAGATTCTCCTTAAAATCACCAAGCGTTGATTTTTCTCTACTTTGACCAAATTGAAACCATTTTTGCCAATCGCTAGCTTTTTGAGGGGGCGCCTAAGAATTATTCATCGGGATATTCTTTGATGGGAATTTAGTGAAATAATTTTCTTAAAAGATATCTTTGAAATCAGTTTTGAAATTTTAGAGTGAATACGTGTTGGTAATTGTAATGCATAGATCTTTTATCTTCTTTCCAAAACATTCAAGCAGATATTGCTAAAGCATTTGAAAGCCACTGGTCTTGGTAATAAAAAATCTATCGACAGATTTCATGACTTACGTTTGCTGGTGTGCACTCCGTGTCGTAGTGCTGTCGAGTTCGATACAGATCACCACTCGCATGATGACTAAACGATGTTCTGTTACCACGTTGCATTTCCAACCCATGTCGTTTTAATTGCATGTGAAGCCTTTGATTAAGGAGTGAAACAAATTGTATCAGAAAATCATTTTAAGGCGAAACTCCACAAGAAAATTTGTAGCTATTATCAAAAGTCTGAAAATCAGGACGAAACGCAAGGAGGAAACTGTGGTTATTTTGAGATTATGGCATTGTTGATGGATTATGAGCTATTGCGATTTATGGCAGTGGTATGTAGGTAACGGGCGGAAAAAGCGCGGGAGTGAGATCGAGGATGCCGGGCGGACAGTCGCATGCTGCCCTGCTGTGGCGTCCATATGATTAAAAGTCCTTGAGCCCGCTTTGATGTTCTGTGTGGTATCGCGTACCTGCCCCATAGAGAATGTCAAACTAAAAGCTATTTTGGCAGAGGCTGCAGAGTAGCCCACGCCAGGAGATGGTGAAGGAATACTACTACGAAGGAGAAGACTTCGTTAGCTGGCGGCTCGATTCGGAGCGGAGGCTTAATAAAAAAATGTCAATCCAGCTTTGCAGCACATGTGCATATTTGTGTTCCTGACAGGCGGTGCCTTAACGTTCGCTTTGACCCTTCCTGACTCGGTGCGAGAGGACTACGCCCAGCTGCATGCAACACTTGCGAAGGTGTTTGCAAGCCCTGAAGGCAAGGAGAAACTTCGGCGGTCAGACTTGCAGTGTGACAGGAAAGCGGAGGCAATAGTGCAAAAGCATCTGGAGGTGGAGGTGGGTAAAGCGTGGTTGCTACGCTTGAATTTGGTTACAGCTAGTCCGACTGAGGAGGCTAACGAGAGCGACCGAAAGCGGCAGCTGCAATCGCCAACAGTTTGCCTGGCGACCAAGGCAGAGTTAGCAGATGCGGCGTCTACGAGCGAGGCAGAGGCGTCCGCCGCAGAAGCGACGGCGGCGGCTTAGAAAGCACTGGTAGAGAGCGAGACAGCGCCGGCGGCCAGAGATTCGGTGCTAATGGTATCGGAAGCGATGGCGGTATGGCGCGATGCGTTAGCCCAAGTGGAAGTTCGTGAAGCACCCGATAAGTTACAGCAACATATGGTGGAGCACATTGCGATCGCCTCGGTTTCCGAACTGCTGGTGGCGGAGACGCACGAGACGCCAGCAGAAGACATGAGCGAGACGCCCGTCGAGGAGGCGCAATAGGTGTATACCGAAATATCTGCCTCACGGCCGACGCGAGAGGCGACATCAGTTGCAGTCCAGAAGACGTCGGTCGGTGTTAGGGCGAATGCCCAGACGCCCCCGTTCGGTGGCAGAGATGGCAGGTCCTGCATTGGAGGCCGGAGGTGCGGTGGAAAGCTGTGCTCGGCGATGCGGCAAAGCTCGTTCCATACGTACCCAGCTAGTTAGCAAAGGGCGTGCTTTCACTTTCCTCCTTCGAGAGGCCGTTACTTAGCCTCGTGCTAGAAGTGAAGGCAGTGCAGGGCAGAATGTATTTTTATTGAGCTGTCGTAATGCCCTGTTTTTGTTGACTTATTTGATCTTAAGATCGTGGGAAAAGTGGTTATTTCGAGATTTGGACACTGTCGCTGCATTATGGGATGTTACGATTTATGATAGTGGTATATAGGTAGCCGGCGGCAAAGGCCCGGGAGTGAGGTCACTTACAGGCCCGCCGTCGCGGGAGTCAGGTCGAGGACGCCTGCAGAGCAATCGCGTACTGGCCGGCTGCGGCGTCGTGTGAATAAACGAAGTTAAGCCCGCTTCGGTATTCTGTATGCCATCGCATACCTGCCGCTTAGAGAATGTCAAACTAAAGAAACTAAAAGTATTTCTTTATTTGACCAATTTTAAATTTTCTATTGATTGTATTCCCACATTTTATTTGCATTCAAGGCGTAATAAGTGCTCACCGATGCTTCATGCCCCTCCAGTCATTATGCAACTCAACTTTGCGGGAAAGCCAATGTATGTATCTCTTTCAGTAACTCCACAAAGTCATAAAGACCATGTGGGTGTTACGCAGGAGAGTTTTGTATAGCGCACTCACAGCCTAAGCGGCTTTAGGTACGCATTCGGTACCCAACAGACTTCGTCTCACGCAACAAAGAGAAAGTGGGAAGCATAGCAGAGTTAGGAGAGCAGTTGAGGTAGTGAGTAGCATAGAAGTAGCAGTTCAGGACCGCTGAAAAAGATGTGCCATAGTCGGCAGTTGGAGAGTAGATGTCGTTGCACTAGATTCTTCCTGTACCGTGCGGGTCTGAATAAACGCGTTCTCTGAATACCCGTGTATTCTCTCTCGTGCGGCGCAAATGACATGGTGGCAGCAGTCTGTCTTACCTTGTCTGTAAGAGGCAAACATTTCGTCTATTTAACTGGTCTATGGAACCTCGAGGTTTCCGGTATACGAGAACAGAGGCCACATGGAGGAAGAAGGTTTGCGGTTACCCCGTCAGTTGGATGTTGGATGTGCTTGATCCAGATCTCTGTGGCGCTTTTATGGAATGGAAATACCAGGTGGTGAGCTGCATGCTTGCAAGCAGTGCCGTGGGTAAAGCTGCCGCCATTCACTTGGATATTGTTCTTAACTGCTCTGGCAGAGGTGTACTGGAGCGATTGGAACAGTTTAGGTACGATTCGGAGTCCGATTAACAACCAATCGGTCAAGATTCTGGAGCAGACTGGAGCACATTACACCTCGTGAAAAAGAAAGGTACAGCCAAGTTACTGGTTTTGGAATTTAAATTATGCTGCATCACTTGACTCGTATCTGTTGGTGCTTTGCTGTCAGGCAAATCCTTGAATTTTTAAGGCCCAGATTGCATGATGAGTCGAAAATTGTTTGCAGCATAGAGCGCCCATTGCAAGAACTGCTTTTCGGGGAAACTGCACAGCCGGCAGCAACTGAAAATGGCCGCTCATTTGAAACCGGTTTCGAAATTGTACGTCGAATAATCAATCAGGCTTCGAGCATTTAGAAACCGACCCAAAAAGTATAGATGGTTGCTGCACAGCCACAGGGTCAACCGCAGTTTTGCGTGATATTCTGAGACCTCGGGAAACACGAACTATGCTACACCAAGACCGAGGGAGATGTACTCTCGGAATTGTAGGTGGAGATGTGGAGCATTCCTAGCCGATTGCCCTGCACACGGACACAGCTTCCTAAAGTGAAACGGCTTCTGCTATTTTAGTCTTCAGTGCCGGGATAGCCTACACTATGTACAAGGATGCCACGATGTTTTTGCCGATGAGAACAAAATGCAAGCGTTTGCGTTTGGAAAGAGTGGTCAGAACGGATAAATTCCAGCTCTCAAGATGGTCGACAATACAGAAGTACGCTTAAAGCTAAAAGCTGGACCTGATGTCAAAATCATTTATCTACGGTCTGCTCGGAAACGTCAAAATTTGGCTACGTCGAAACGCCTAACATCTTGGGAGTGCAGCTCTGAGGTTTCAGTCCTGACAGCCGACCTCGCCATGACTAACCCGAACGCAGGTACCACAGCTGTCGGAGCCGCTCTTCATTGTTTGCACGGGGCTTTTAGGCTCGGTTGGCTCAGGGGCTGTGGAAGCTATATTGATTGATAACCATGCACACTGAGTTCTTCACTGCTCAACCAGAGAAAACTGATAATAACGAGTTCGGTGACTGAGGTGGTGTCAGATTGTGAAAGATCCAACGGTTCGTCCCAAAGTCCTACCAAGCCGTCGAATAGCAATTGTGCTTATGCGTGCTGATACTGTGCATGCTGCCACTAACCACACTTGCATGCTGACCCTGTGCATTCCACTCCTAACCATGTTATTCATGTTGTTTATCAAGCATGATACCACTTGCTATTCGACCGTATTTCCTTCGCAGCAAATCTCTAGTCCATAGAAATAGACCGAGTTCTCTGACGGTGCTTTATCAAGTGGATATTGTTATTATTATTTCGTACCTAAACGCAATTGATTAGAAACTGCGAATTTTGTGTGGGCAGGGCATCCTCATACCAGTGAAGGAGCCCTTTGAATGGGTCGGTGAGATGGCTGTCGTGCAGCGGACCAATGGCAAACCAAGAATCTCCGTCGACACTCAGTCACTAAATCAGGCTCTTCAGCGACAGCATTATTGGATGTCGACAGTGAACGAAGTGCTGCCTAAACTCAACAGGGCACGGATATTCGGAAATGTAGATGTCAATGAGTCCTCTTTGCTCGTACGATTACACGACGGGTCTAGCAATCTGCTGTTGTATTACAGAGGCTCTGGCAGTGGCAACTCTTGTCGAGTCTCGTGAAGACGCAAGGAAGGACTTGAGCGGTAAATCAGGCTCTATCTTTAGTTCTCTCCACCCTTACATGTAGGAGAGCTCGTTGAATCACAGCAGACGTTAAAGACGATAGCATGCATGTCCGATTTGAGGCTGTGCCCCATCGACGGCTTAGCTATCGGCCAAAGGTGAGGCATGTACATTAATGTTCCATTCCAGTGAGATAGTGACGATACCAGACCGCAGTTTACATCGAGATTATTACAAAGTTTTACAGAGTGCTGGAAGATTAGGCACATATCATCTTCGCAATTCTATGCCTAGCCTACTAGGAGGCCAAGTAGGAGGTCGAAATAGTCAAATGAATGATGCAGAAGGCTGGCCAGGAAGAGGAGCTCTAGCTGGCAGCGATGCCAGAGATTTGGACAAATAGCTTGGCAGGATTACTGTGCAGTACAACCCGAATGATGTCTTTTCAGGCACAATAGCTCTATCGTTTCCCACCTTGACTTTAAGCCGTATCCTTCGTCCGGCATTGGCCAGACGCCTATCGAGGCAGCCACGACAGCTAGACGACGGGCAGTTGCCAAAAAGCACTACGACTCTAGAGCTCCAGACCCGAGCCCACTCACCTTAATGGAGTCCAAGTGAAGCCATGCAGAAGATGAATCTAACTCTGAACAATGAGGGCAGCCTTGCGTCACGTCGTTCATAACCGTACTGCTCTGTCTCCTTCAGCCGCCATGAGCTCTGTACTCTATATGCGTAATTTATTCTATAACTACAAGTTATGACATCTGCGCCTTCTGTAAGAGTCTTCCTTACTGTCAAAAAACGCTCAAGAAAAATGGATGAATTCAAGACTAAATTTAGGTATACGTAGCTGCAAAGCTGCACTGGTCACATAGGCAGAGTTAAATCGACAGCAGGATACCGACCAACTGTCGCACTGAGGCAAGATGTCGGGTATCTGCCTGAGCCGATTTTATGAGTACGGCTTGCTGCTGCTGCTGCAAATTTCAATATTTTTTCTTACCTCTTTTAACCAAAATAATAATAATGCATTTATTAAAGTGACTTACGAGAATTTAATCTCTCTCTCTAAAGGCGCTTTACGATATCTGCAAAGGAAGCACGAGCAGATGGTTAGTGGTAGAATGCTCAATAAACGACAATAATAACATGGTTAAGGGCCACGTGCACATGGGTTACCATGCAAGTACCTTTAGTCGCAGCCTCCAAAAGTTTCACGACGAATAGTATACGGATGAACCATGGAGACACACTGATTTATATAATAAATAGATCCATTTTAGCTTACTTTTAAACGTGGACACGGTAGGCGATTCGGGGACGCAAATCATGAGTGACTTCTAAGCTTTGGGAGCTTACCAGCTAGAAGCACGGTTTCCAAAGGATTTGAGGTTCGTACAAGCTATATTTGAACAGATTCAAAAAAGCAGATGAGCGATGCTTGAGCGGTTGGTGGAGTAGATCTTCAAGGTAGCCTGGGACCCAACAATCCGGGAAGTAGATCTGATAGGTAGGCTGGAACAAAAAATGAAGGGACCCGAAAGGGAGTGTAGAAACTTAAAAGTCGATGAGCTGCTTGGCTCGTAACAAGTGCAGGTATGCGGGAAGTGGTTTAATCTTGCATCTGCGACGCTCGAAGCTGAAAAACCTAGCTGCCGAGTTTTGCCCCAAGCTGTGGGCTCGCGATGAATATTAATAATAATAATATTAATACACTTCATACAGCGCCCTCAACGAACTCAATCTTTAGTAGCATTGCATTCGCTGCAAAGGAAACACGATCGATGGATGAGTGGTATCATGTCTGATACGCATGAATAACATGGTTAGGGGTGACATGTATAGAATCAGCATGCAAGTGTGGTTAGTGGCAGCGAAGATAACCACGAAAGGACGACTCCCGCGGATCTACTTAGTACGGTCTTAAATAGGAGCGTCTTTAAATTATTTTTACAAGTGTTCGAATCGTTGATGTTATGACGGAGGTCGGAAGTGAATTAAGGGCTTTGAGAGCATACGAATTACAGGCACGGTCTCTAAAGAACTTGAGGTTTTGTACTGGGTATAGGGAACCAGTTAGATTTCGGAATGCGGATGGCACTATGCAAAGCCTGGTAACGAGTAAATGAGAAGAAGGTGACCTAGAGCCAAAGAATGAAAGGACCTAAAAGTGAGCGAGAAAAACTTGAAGTCGATCGGTTGCTTGACTGGTAGCCAGTGAATGTCGGTATAAAGTGACGTGATGTGGTGATTGCAACGCTCAGACAGACACACCTAGGGGCAGAGTTTTGCACCAGCTGTAAGCGCCTGATTGAGCAGGTTGGTAGACTAGTTAGCAGTGAGCTACAGACATCAAGGCGGGATATCACAGAATCCGCGGACCAAGTTAGATATAGTACTCCTGTCTAATCAAGACCGAATTCTAGCAATGGTATGTAGCTGAAAGTAGGTGGACTCGACTATGCAGTTGGTGTATTCGTCAAATGAAAGATTGCTACGGTACATGACACGTATATTTCGTGCCATTAAAGCAGGAGATACGCTAGCAGAGGTGATTTTTAGCGTCAGCCTTTGCAATTTCTGAATAGCACCTGGTTTTCCCATAACCAGAAAGTTAGTTTTATTATCGTTCAATTTCAGAAAATTTTCGGGCACCCATGAACGAATATCCTCAATGCATGCCACAAGGCAGTTGGGAGAATTTGATGTTTTCGAGGGCTGTGATGGATCAAAGTGAAGGCAAAACAGAGTGCCATCCCCTTAGAGGTGAAAGCCTAGATGCTGTTCTTGGCAATCACATCGGCAAGAGGGAGAGAATAAAAAAATTAAAAGAACCCTACGAAGCACGGAGCTCTGAGGTACCCTATATTTCAGTGGGTACCTCGGATGATCTTCGTTCATTCATATCAGTACTTTCGAGTCTCCCACGGAGATAGGACATGAATTATTGGAGTGCAGTGCCAGTGAGGCACAGGCGAGATAAGAGGCGCTCAAGAAGGACTTGGTGATCGATAGTATCAAAAGCTGCCGAAAGATCGAGACAAACAAGCAGAGATTCGCTACCCATGTCTGAATTCCAAAGTATGTCGCTGTATACCCTAAGCAACGCTGACTTTGTTGAGTGATTAGCTCTAAAGCCAGAATTTAACTTCCTAGTAAGGTTTGAAGTTTCCATATTCAAGTTGAGCTGGTCTGCCTTGACTCGTTCCAGTATCTTTTTTAGGAGTGCTCGAAGGGACACTGGGCGGTAGATGCACAAGTTCTCTTGGACTAGTGTCGCTTTCTTGAGTTGTTGCCTGACTACATTTTTTATGAAAGATGCATGGACATAACCAGAGGCTAGTGACACGATAATAATGCTAGTTATGCATGGAAATAGAAACTCGATGCAATGTTGGAGCAGAGCAGTGGGGATCGGGTCCAAGCGACTCATCTTCTTCGATTGGTTAGGAACTTAAGGACGCGGTCACTAGTGATCTGCTTGAATGCAGACACTGAGGTGCTGCAAGGAATCAAGTACAGCACTTTAGAAGGGATGTTCCCGTCGCAGGGATGGAGTCTCTGATCTCACCTATTTTTCTAGACGAAGAAGCTAGAGAAGATTCACTAAGCAGTCACAAAGTTCAGCATGTAAGGAGCTAACCACAGAGCGGTTAAAGAGACGGCTGATCGTTGAAATCAGCATTTTGTATTTGTGCACCTTTATTTCTACAACGTTTTTTTAGAGGCTAGACTTGGCCTTTGTTAGGATAGATTGTTACGACCTACATTAGTGCTTGTGTGAGTCCGTGGACAATCAGTCCTTATCTTTCGTATGTTTTTACAAGCTTGCTCTTAGTAAACGTAGCTAGTTTTCTATCTGTGGTAAATATCGTAAAAACCATAAGCAATCTGAGTGAGGGTGCAAAGTGTGCCTTATTAGGATAGCAAACTCATTGAGAATTTTTAGCAAGTGTCGTGTTGTAGCAATCTGCCAATCTTGCTGCGTCGGAAGGGTGATAGGGTGGCAGAAGCGAAGCGAATCTTCTCGCACGGACATCGTCGATGTCAAGGGTCTTGATCAGATCAGATCAGACAAATCCAAGTTGAAATAGTACTTCGTACTTGGTGGGCGATACACCAATGCCACCATCGGTAGCTTGTTTTCTAGCGACATCAAGACATTTCATTCGAAAGATTGTTTCGAGGGTCCTGCAAATGGCCTAAAGTCGAATTTCAAGCACGTGTTAATGGCAAATCCACCTCCAGTTTAAATTGATCTAGGAGTGTGTAAAAAAGTGAAACCGATGAGGACAGCTTTTTTAATTGTCGGGCAGTTTACCACTTTCAGCTCAATTTTAGTAAAGGCGAGCATGTCCAGATCTGTTTCAAAAATACGATCGCTGATTACTAGGGCTTTATTGCACGTGGAGCGAGGACTCCGAAGATCCACGTTGTACGTTGGTGTTGGGTGGCTGAAGTTATAACAGGCTTTGATGATCATTATTTCGAAAGATTCGTGGTGTAGCCTGACGGAAAACGTGCTGAGTGGTTCGAGATGATGCCTGAAAATTCGAACGAGCAATCATTCAGCTCGTAGCTCCCGCTAAGAAAGCGTTGTGTGTGGTGGCCCGGTTGCCGCGGACGCTCCTGGGCGCTATTCTTGCGCTAATGTATAATTCACGTATCTTAGCAACAGCAATAATAACTGGGAATGCATCTGAACTATTATTAAGAAGCGATAGTAAGTATACACGATCATAACTAAGATACGGGTTACTGCACCTTGGCCTGTCTAACACTGCCACCAGCGTGGGTGACCCGGCCGCCATAAGCCATAGGTGGATTGACTCCATACCCACGTAATTTCTTGGGCGCTAGATTCGAACGACAAGCAACTAAGCTTTAAGCAGGTCTTCGTTTAAAGGTTAGCGTATACAATGTTCTCAAGAACTCCGGTATTTTAAAGAATTTTGCACAGGGCTGTCAAACCCACTTGGGCCCATGTGATACTCCACGGCAATTTTATTGACCTGCTTAAACGATTTCTGCTTTATTGGACGCCGACATAAAAGAGTGAATAACGACGGTAATAAATTCATAGAGAACCCTCAGAGAACTGATTCTCTGCCTGTGCAGTGTACTAACAACCCACTAGAAAGCAATATCAAATGATTAAAATTTAAGACGACATACGCACGCGAAAGAAAAATCACAAAGACCTAGTAACTGAAAGAAGGAAGAGTAAGTTTCAAGCTTCTTTCTAAATTTTGTCGTGTCCAACTATATTGTAAAGTGCATCCGCACTGAGTTTAAGGCATTAGCTCCTCAAGTAGTTAGTGAAATTAGCCTATTCATTCAAATACTAATCTGATACGTTTACGGTTTAACTCTGTGTCGTTGCTGTCACGAAAGAATTTCACGAACTTAAGCAACATTGGAATTATTAATTCTGCTAGCTGCTGTGTTCGTTAAATGCATACGAGTATCTTAGTCTATTACGGACTCTCGGTTACCAGGAGGCTAAATTCGGTCTATTCTATAAGTATATGAACGCCTAAGTAGGAGGCAGCTCCGACGAGTCCTCACTGTTCTTACGACTGTCTACGTTTCCGCTATCAAGTATTCACCATGTCCAACGATAGGCTTGTGCGTAATTCGGGTAGCTCGTCGGACGATGAAGTTAACAATCCTGAAGAAACAGAGGAAAAGGTCAGTTTACGACCACAGCTAAATCGAGCGAGCCGAATATTAACATGTCGGGCAAGCGCCATTAAGCCGACGAGCTAGCGTGGCCTTCTCTGCCGCCCGTTTGGTTGCAGGACGCCAACCTCTCTGCAGCCTATACGTTACTTTCAGGATGGGCAATAAGCTGTCTGAATGCGGTTGCTGGCGTAATGAATAGAGTCCGTGCAGTCCAATTGCTGCAGCTTGGTTTTAGTGACCATAGAACCCAACAGGATTGGTACCACAGTCTTTTTCACGTTTGACTTTGACTAGGCGGTCCAGCAGCAGGGGCGTTAGCATATTCGTAGGAGCTCAGCCATAACGCGAGCTCCGTATTACCGTTTCATGCCAAAGTCTCCGAGTGTAAATTTTCTTATTTTACCGCCGCGTTACTTGCTAACTTTCGGAGGTCTACGTAAAGTACCCGTTATTTTACAAAGCGGCAATGTAATGTAATGTAATGTAATTTATCTCCGTCAGTAACTCCACAAAGTCATAAAGACCATGTGGGCGTTACGCTGGAGAGTTTTGTATAGCGCACTCACAGCCTAAGCGGCTTTCTGTACGCATTCGGTAGCCAACAGACTTCGTCTCACGCAACAAAGAGAAAGTGGGAAGCATAGCAGAGTTAGGAGAGCAGTTGAGGTAGTGAGTAGCATAGAAGTAGCAGTTCAGGACCGCTGAAAAAGATGTGCCGTAGTCGGCAGTTGGAGAGTAGATGTTGTTTCGTAAGAATTGTGGAAGCGAGTTCCACAGTCTAGGACCTGCAGAGCTAAATCTTCTGTCGCCAACAGTTTTAAGCGGAGGAATGGGACAGCTAATTGATTGTCCACACAGGACCTGAGGGCGCGAACAGGCTGAAAGTGATGCAGCAGTTCAGCTAGGTATGAAGGAGCCAAGCCGTGGCGGGCCTTGTGGGTCAGCATAAGAACTTTGCTCTGTATCCTTTGCTCAACCGGCAACCATCCTAGCTCTTTCAGCAAAGGTGACACGTGCTCAAACCTCTGGGACTTGAAGACCAGCCTTGCAGCCATATTCATAGTCCGCTGTAGTGGCATGATAGCTTTCTTCGGTAGCCCAGCCAAAAGGGAATTACATTATTATAATCATAATCAAGCCGAAACAGAACTAAAGAGCTAGTTAAATTTTTTACAAGCCACTGTGGGAGACAGCTTCTAATCTTGGATAGGGATGGGATGTGATGGCTAGCTGTAGAGGCAGTCTTCTGAATGAAGCTTTTGAAATTGAGGCAGCTGTCGAACACGACCCCTAGATTACGAGCACGTGGTGAAGGTCGCACAATAGCATCATCTATTAGAACAGCAAAGCCTTTTAATCCAGCCACACGCTTAGGGTGTCCTATGAGAAGCAGTTCGGTTGTGTCGTCATTTAATTTCGGGAAGATTTCCGACATCCAGGATCGAATATCGGCAAGGCTAGCATTCAGTTTCTCAGTTGCTGCAGCAGATTCCGACGGTTTAAAAGACAAAATACAACTGAGTATCGTCAGCATAGAAGTGATATTCTATTCCATGGGCCTTAATCACTTTTCTTAGAGGTTGCGTATAAATGGAGAACAGCAAGGGACCAAGTGCAGACCCTTGAGGGACTCCACAGGTGACCCTTCTCATGTCTGAGACCTGACCCCCACACGACACGGATTGAACACGATCAGACAAGTATGATTTAAACCACGCCAGTGCTTCGTCTGCCAGACCGATCGTTGTTCTCAATCGTTCAAGCAGAACTTTGTGATCAATGGTGTCGAAGGCAGCAGACAGATCTAGCAGAGCTAGGGCAGTGACATTCCCGACGTCGTTGCCACGTAGAATGTCATTGTTAACACGCAGGAGAGCAGTTTCGGTAGAGTGCTGCCTCTTGAAACCTGATTGAAATGTTTCTGACATTCCATTGTTTTCAGTACGTTCAACTAGCTGCTTAGCAACAATTTTTTCAAGAATCTTTGATAAGAATGGAAGAAGGGAAACTGGCTTCCTTAATATTATTCTCCATCAGGCTTTCGTTGGAATATTAATTATAGTGCGCGAAATGGAAACACTGCAGTGAGTTGTTCGTAGCGTTTCTCCTTTTGACGTACTGACCGTTTGCTATCGGCTTCATGGCAGAAGGTAACTGCAAAGAGGAACCCAATGACGATAGGTGAACCCGAAGCTACCAAGCCCTTGTGAGACCCACGTTCAAGGTTGGAAAAGTTGGGAGGTTTCCGTTTGCCGCTCAGGGGCACTCTGTATGTATAAGGCATCCTTTTCTAGGACATTCTACCAGTCCCATTGGCATAAAAAATACTTGCCGATTCAAGAACTGAAGAAAACACCAAGCCAGCTCCTCCGTTACGCTTTTATTAACCATATTTACCAAAGCATCTATCTTGCTCCTGCTATAACATCCATTCGAACGGTTTAGAGGACACAAATTAGACCCCATCCGGTCAGTCAAGACGCTGGCGTTACGGCGGCACCTAAGAAGTGAAAACAACAATGATTGAAATCAGAATTGCACGTCTATTTAATAGAGGCCAAGAATTTCGTTGTGCCGATGAATGTGACCTATATCGCTTAACTAGTAATATGGCCTTAGAGAAGCGCATGCACTAAATAGCAAAAATATAAAAAAATAATAATAATAATAAATACTACTAATACTCAATAATAATAATATTAATAATTAGGCCATTATTATAGAGAACATTGCTTAGAATAAAATTAGAACTAAACCTCTTCCCGGGACATTTGCTGGCGCCATGAGCGGTATGGGTAGCATGCCCGTATGGTCAGTAATATAATGAGCAGCCTCAGAGAAAATAAATGTATTAAGAAAAATGGTCAGAAAGGTGAGGAAATGGTCGAAAGAACAAGCTCGTTTGCTGCCTTTTTTAAACGTAGGCAAGTCGTGGACATTTCATGACGTCCGTCGGGATGAAATTGTAGACTAATTACATCTGATTGGGCTTAGAATAGATTTATTGTCTGCGTCATTATTTATTATTATAATTTTTGTTCTGCAGTTTACCTAAAGTGCAAAGGAATACATGCAAAATAGATAGCTTTTAGAAAATTATTAAAATATGACGGATTTTCCATTGCTACGTTATGCAGGATCACTGTTTCAAAGATCCTGAATCAAGTGGGTTGCATGGAGCCGTTATTGAAATGAACCTCGTCACTAGGCTCTTACCCGAAGCTTCGTTGCCATTAACGGAAGCTCCTTGCAATGGAGGCGAACCATATGAACTGCTGCTATCTGCGCCAGGGCACGAACCCCCAGCATGCAAGCAGCCTTCAAAAGAACCACCTGCAGTGAAATTTCACGAGAGTCCCATGCAGGAATATCAGGAGCCTTCCACACTGCAACAAAGGAAGCTTTGCGTACGAAGACACCAGACGTCATCCATTCCCAATCATCAGGAGCTTCTCTTGCTAAAGCTTCGGGACCGGCAGGTGCTGGACCTTCACGAGTCTCAGGTTCCTCAGCGCCAGGAGCCACAGGTGCCTCAGCACCAGGACGCTCAGGTGCCTCAACACCAGGAGGCTCAGGTGCTGGAGCGTCAGGAGCCGCAGGTGCCTCAGCGCCCGGAGGCTCAGATGCCTCAGCGCCAGGATCTGCAGGTGCCTCAGCGCCAGGATCTGCAGGTGCCTCAGCGTCAGGAAGCTCAGGTGCCTCGGCGCCAGGATCTGCAGGTGCCTCGGCTCAAGGATCTGCAGGTGCCTCGGCGCCAGGATCTGCAGTTGCCTTGGCGCCAGGATCTGCAGGTGCCTCAGCACCAGGAGGCTCAGTTGCCTCAGCACCAGGATCTGCAGGTGCATCAGCGCCAGCAGGCTCAGCTTCCTCCGCACCCGGAGGCTCAGCTGCCTCCGCGCCAGGAGGCTCAGCTGCCTCAGCGCCAGGATCTGCAGGTGCCTCAGCGCCAGCAGGCTCAGGTGCCTCAGCGCCAGCAGGCTCAGGTGCCTCAGCGCCAGGAGGCTCAGCTGCCTCAGCGCCAGGAGGCTCAGCTGCCTCAGCGCCAGCAGGCTCAGGTTCTTCAGCGCCAGGAGGCTCAGTTACTGGAGCGTCAGGACCCGCAGGTGCCTCAGCGCCAGGAGCCGCAGGTGCCTCAGCGCCAGGAGCCGCAGGTGCCTCAGCGCCAGGATCTGCAGGTGAGTCAGCGCCAGGATCTGCAGGAGCCTCAGCGACCGGAAGCTCAGGTGCCTTGGCGCCAGGATCTGCAGGTGCCTTGGCGCCAGGATCTGCAGGTGCCTCGGCGCCAGGAGGCTCAGGTGCCTTGGCACCAGGAGGCTCAGGTGCCTCGGCGCCAGGAGGCTCAGGTGCCTCGGCGCCAGGAGGCTCAGGTGCCTCGGCGCCCGGAGGCTCAGGTGCCTCAGCGCCCAGAGGCTCAGGTGCCTCAGCGCCAGGAGGCTCAGGTGCCTCAGCGCCAGGAAGCTCAGGTGCCTCAGCACCAGGATCTGCAGGTGCCTCAGCGCCAGCAGGCTCAGGTGCCTCAGCACCGGGAGGCTCAGCTGCCTCAGCGCCAGGATCTGCAGGTGCCTCAGCGCCAGGATCTGCAGGTGCCTCAGCGCCAGGAGCCGCAGGTGCCTCAGCGCCAGGAGTCGCAGGTGCCTCAGCGCCATGAGCCGCAGGTGCCTCAGCGCCAGGAGCCGCAGGTGCCTCAGCGCCAGGAGCCGCAGGTGCCTCAGCGCCAGGAGCCGCAGGTGCCTCAGCGCCAGGAGGCTCAGGTGCTGGAGCACCAGGAGGCTCAGCTACCTCTGCGAGAGGAGGCTCAGCTGCCTCTGCGAGAGGAGGCTCAGCTGCCTCTGCGAGAGGAGGCCCAGCTGCCTCTGCGAGAGGAGGCTCAGCTGCCTCTGCGAGAGGAGGCCCAGCTGCCTCTGCGAGAGGAGGCTCAGCTGCCTCAGCGACAGGAGGCTCAGGTGCCTCAGCGCCGGGAGGCTCAGCTGCCTCAGCGCCAGGAGCCGCAGGTGCCTCAGCGCCAGGAGCCGCAGGTGCCTCAGCGCCAGGAGCCGCAGGTGCCTCAGCGCCAGGAGGCTCGGGTGCTGGAGCACCAGGAGGCTCAGCTGCCTCGGCGACAGGAGGCTCAGCTGCCTCGGCGACATGAGGCTCAGCTGCCTCAGCGCCAGGAGGCTCAGGTGCCTCAGCACCAGAATCTGCAGGTGCCTCAGCGCCAGCAGGCTCAGGTGCCTCAGCGCCGTGAGGCTCAGCTGCCTCAGCGCCAGGAGCCGCAGGTGCCTCAGCGCCAGGAGCCGCAGGTGCCTCAGCGCCAGGAGCCGCAGGTGCCTCAGCGCCAGGAGCCGCAGGTGCCTCAGCGCCAGGAGGCTCGGGTGCTGGAGCACCAGGAGGCTCAGCTGCCTCGGCGACAGGAGGCTCAGGTGCCTCAGCGCCAGGAGACTCAGGTACCTCAGCGCCAGGATCTGCAGGTGCCTCAGCGCCAGGAGCTGCTGGTGCCTCAGCGCCAGGATCTGCATGAGCCTCAGCGCCAGGATGTGCAGGTGCCTCAGCGCCAGGATCTGCAGGTGTTGGTGCGTCAGCAGGCTCAGCTGCCTCAGCGCCAGGAGACTCAGTTGCTGGATCTGCATGAGGCTCAGGTGCCTCACCGACAGGAGGTTCGGATGCTAGAGTGCCAGGAGCCTCGCGTACCTCAGCGCCAGCAGGCTCAAGTAGCTCAGCACCAGCAGGCTCAGATGATGAATCGTCAGAAGGCTCAGATGCTGGAGCCGCAGGAGGCTCAGGTGCCTCAGCGCCAGGAGCCGCAGGTGCCTCAGCGCCAGAAGTGGCTGATGGTTAAAATCGGGCCGCTAGTGCATATGTTGAAGCTTTCTAATGGGACGCACCAGCCGCCACTGACGCTGCCGCTACTGCCGACGCAGCTGCTACTGCCAACGCACCTGCCACGGCCGACGCACCTGCCACTTCCGAGGCAGCAGCCACCTTGGACTCAGCAGCCACTTTGGACGCAGCAGCCACTTTGGACGCAGCAGCCACTTTGGACGCAGCAGCCACCTTGGACGCAGCAGCCACCTTGGACGCAGCAGCCACCTTGGACGCAGCAGCCACCTTGGACTCAGCAGCCACCTTGGACGCAGCTGCCACCTTGGACGCAGCAGCCACCTTGGACGCAGCAGCCACATTGGACGCATCAGCCACCATGGACGCAGCAGCCACCATGGACTCAGCAGCCCGTGCGTGTGATGAGAAAGCGGCCCATGCGGGCGCAGGAGAAGCGGCCCATGCTGGCACTGGAGGAGCGGCCCGCGAGGGCGCATGAGGAGCAGCCTCTGCATGTGCAGGAGGAGCGGCCAGCGAGGGTGCAGGAGGAGCGGCCCATGCATGCGCCGGAGGAGCGGCCCATGCATGCGAAAGAAGAGTGGCCCATGCCTTCGCCGGATGAGCATTCCGTGCAGGCATCAGGGGAGCATCCCAGGCGGGCGTCGGAGGAGCATCTGACGCGGGCGTCGGACGAGCATCCCACGCGGGCGTCGGAGGAGCATCCCACGCGGGCGTCGGAGGAGCATCCCAAGCGGGCACCCGGGTAGCAGCCCACGCAGGCACTGGAGGAGCATCAAATGCAGGCGCCACAGGGTATTCTTGTAATAAAAATACTGCAGTGAGTTGTCGGTTGCATTTCTTCTCCTCACGTACCGACTGTTTGTTTATTGGCTTCATGGCAAAGGTAACTGGAAAGGGGAACCCAAAAAGTGTAGGGGGATCCAAAGGTACCAAGCACTTGTGAAACCAGCCTTCAAGGTTTTAGAGGTTGACAAGTTTCCGATTGTCGTCCAGTGGCACTTTGTTAGTATAAGGCATTTCCGCGTACGAAATTGTTAGTCCCATTGGTAATAATAACATTCACTGATTAAAGAAATTCAAAACAAACCTCGTCAGCTCCTCATTTGCGCTTTTCCTATCCGTATTTTCCTACGCATCTTTTGTGCTCCTGTTATATCATACAAAAGAACAGTTTAGAGGATATAACTTTGACCCCTGATGGTCAATCAAGACGCTGTCGTTACGGTGGACCATATGGAGCGAAAACGGAATCGATTGAAATCAAAATCACGTTACTCTGCAGTAGAGGTCAATAATTAAGTATAGCCAATTAATGCGACCTATATATTTTAATAGTAATATGGCCATAGCGAAGCCCCCCCGCATTAGACAATAATAAGTAAGATATTAATATCGATAGAATTGTTTATAATCCTTAGAGAACTATACTTCATCCCAGGAACCTTACACGTGCCATTGATGTACTTGTAGCACGCCCATAGGATCAGGAATAAGACGAGCATCCTTAGCATAAGTAAATGTATTAAGAAAAAAATCATGAGGATTAGGAAATAGTTAAAAAAAGGCTCGTTCGTAGCCGTTTTTAAACCTAGGCAAGTCGTGGAAATGTCATGACGTCAGCCGGAATAAAGTTGTAGACCAAAGGTGTACAATCTATAGTAATGGACTCCAAAGTATTTGAAGTCTATTTTACGGAAGCTAAGCAACGTAATCCGGAAAACCCCATGCCGTGAATCCTAAGCTGATTAGCGAAATACTTTTTCTTGAGAGCATGTCTATAACCTGTCCCCAACATGAAGATTTTTAGATGACACTACTAAAGCCAAAATGGCCACGTTAGCTCCACTTTCAAGTCTGCCTACCAGCAATTGCGTGCCACTGCAAAAATTAGAGACTGGTCTTGTAGACATTAAGGTAGACCTAAGCCACAAATTTCCATCAATTTGGGACATGCGGACTGATCTGTGGTGCTATGCTGGTGTCAGCATGATTCATCCGTTGTCCGTTCATTCCGGGTGTTTAAAAGACGGTCGATTAATCCAGAACTGGATTTATAATTACTATAATGAAGTTCTGGAGAACTGCCGTGAAAAATGTTGAATCGAAAATTTCTAATTATGGTTTAAGTTGTACTTGTATTTACACCAACACACCCATTCACAAACATACACACACACACAGAACACCCACACAAAGGTGAGACCTTGGGCACCTCAGCATACACGCTCCCACATGTATACACACACACACACACACACACACACACACACACACACACACACACACACATATGAATATATATATATATACATATATGTGTGTGTGTGTGTGTGTGTTTGTGTGTGTGTGTGTGTGTGCGTTTGTGTGTGTGTGTGTGTGTGCGTTTGTGTGTGTGTGTGTGTGTATGTATGTATACATATATGCATACACGTTCGTTGTAAGTTGCTTACCAGTAATGTTTTCCTCATTGAGCAATTTGATGACCCCCAGACGTCAGATCCTTAATGGCCTTTCTCCGATCTACCTATCAAACTACTTCCTTGTGAGAATTTTGTGAGCACTACCTGGTTTTACTCTGATCGTTCATCTTTGCCAACACTGTAAATCTTTCGGAGGTTGAGTCTCCAGGTCGTATGCGTCGAAACTCTAGTGCCGGTCACCAAAAGAAATAAGAGACTCACTAAAGTTGAAATGCCAGCTGCCAGTAAGCTCCCTTGTTCCTTACTTAATTTGCCCTGTTCGCACTGGTTGACCGTATATAAATGTGCTTGCTATAGATTTAGAGTCTTCGTAATTATTTATCGTGTCTCATCGTTTCTCTGCTGTCTATGTAAGACTTTTAAATGGATTCAAAATGCATACATCGGTAGCAACTTATTAAAACGTCACGACATTCCCATGGCCACTTCATGAGGGATCACTGTTGCTAAGACCCTGATGCAGAAGATTGCACGAAGCTCTAATTGGAAAAAACCTGATCGCTGAGCACTTACCAGAAGCACCTTTGCTAGAACCCGAATCTTCGTGCCATAGATTCGAAGCGTTCGAACAGTTACCGTCAGCGCAAGGCACGAACTCCGCATGCATGCAGCCATAAAAAAAACCGCTGGCAGTGAAACTTCACGGGCGTCCCGTGCTGGAATATCAGGAGCCTTCGATGCTGCAACACCGGAAGCCTCCCGTACGAGAAGATCAGACGCCTCCCATTCTCAAACATCCGGAGCCTGTCTTGCTGGAGCTTCAAGAAGAGCCACAGCTGCTACAGCTTCAGAACGAGCAGCTCCTCGAACTTCAATGCTGCAAGGGCGGGTGTGCAGGAGCTTCTGGAACCTCTCAAACTCATGCTTCAGGAGCCGCAGGTAATGGAACATCAGGAGCCGCTGATAATAGAACTCGTCGAACTGCCAGTGCAGCTGCTCGAGGAGCAGCAGTCGCCGTGTCGATGGGGTTCTCCACCGAAACCGCAGCTCCTAGCTCGGCCGCCGCCACCTCTGAGGGCTCTATTGCCATTGCCGGATCTTGTGCCACTACAACCTATCGTGTCGCTGTCGGCTCTTCAGCTACTATCGGCTCTTCAGCAACCGCCAACCCTCCAGGCACTGCGGACTCGGCCGCCACAGCCGCCACAGCCGCCACAGCCGCCACAGCCGCCACAGCCGCCACAGCCGCCACAGCCGCCACAGCCGCCACAGCCGCCACAGCCGCCACAGCCGCCACAGCCGCCACAGCCGCCACAGCCGCCACAGCCGCCACAGCCGCCACAGCCGCCACAGCCGCCACAGCCGCCACAGCCGCCACAGCCGCCACAGCCGCCACAGCCGCCACAGCCGCCACAGCCGCCACAGCCGCCACAGCCGCCACAGCCGCCACAGCCGCCACAGCCGCCACAGCCGCCACAGCCGCCACAGCCGCCACAGCCGAAGCAACCATCACAGCCGACGCAACCATCACAGCCGACGCAGCCGCCACAGCCGATGCAGCCGCCACAGCCGACGCAGCCACCACGGCCGACGCAGCCACCATGGCCGACGCAGCCGCCACGACCGAACCAACCTATCCGCCACAGCTGACCCACCCACCACAGCAGACTCAGCCCGGCCACAGCCACTACTGTCAACGATGCCGCCAACGACGACCGACACCGCCACCACCGACGACGCCGCCACCACCGACGACGCCGCCACCACCGATGAAGGAGCCACTTCGGACCCAGCAGCCCCCGCTTCAGTTGCCACCGAAACTAGGGACGCCCCGCAACTGCTAACACCGCCGAAACTGGGGAACCCACTGCTACTGCCGACGCCACAGTCACTGGGACTCAGCCGCCACTGAGGACTCAGTCGCCACTAAGGACTCAGCTGCCACTGATGACGACGCCGCCACTGAGGACGCAGCATCACTGAGGACGCAGCCGCCACGGGGGATGCAGCAGCCACTGCCGAGGAAGCAGCCACTGAGGACCCAGCAGCTGCTGCTGACTCAGCCACCTCCGGTAATGCTGCCGCCACAATTTCACCTACCATCATCTGTCTGGCGTTTTCCGCGGCAGCTGCCGCTCTAGGGGCCACACGTGCCAGTGCCAATGGGACCGCCGGTGCCGGCACTCGTGGATACAGAGAAGGAATCACTTGCACCCAATGTAGAAGTGTCAATGCCAAAACTAGCAGAGGTTTGAACGCAACTTGAAACTGGGGTACAAGGAGCCACATATTCGCACCAGACAGAATCGGATAAGAAAACGACTTAACTAGAACCAAAATCACAAGCCAGTAGCTAGATCTGAAGTCACCACATGACAATTATTTTTCAATGAAAATTCAAGTTCGGGACGTTTGAACCCTTACAATGTATTTCTATTATCCGAAAACACTGGGTCAAACTTTGCGGCCATATCACCTGCAGCTGCCCAACGGTACATTATGAACACGGTTTGACCGTTTCTGCTAAACTCGGAGCTACACTTGTATTACTGGAGAGCCAAGCCTATGCTAACAATCTAGCCAATCTTGGAGCCGGTTGATGTGCCTGACAAAATGTTCATCAAAAATATGTAATTTGGTCTGCATGGTTGCTAAAATAAATTTGTGAATGCAAAGCTGGTCTACAGTATGCCCCGCTGCTGCCACACGTCATACTACTTTTTCCGATTAGCATTGGATCCCAATCAAGCAGCAGATTGACTTTAAGACTTTCTTTTAAAATATCGTCACATCAGGATATTTTGTAACTTTGAAGACCTTAAATAGGAGAAGAGTTCATGCTGTCACAGCATACCACCTAACGCTAGGTTTCTAAGAGGTTTAATTTCGTGCTTGATGCGCATCGTAAATGCTAGAGTACGACGAACGGTTGGTACCTTGCTTGACCTGACTGAGCAGTAGCTCTGATAGGTTAGCTGACAAAAGAGAATGAATTCGGCTAGGAGCACATTATAAAACCTTTAATACCAGGCTGCTTCGCCGGAAGCTATAACAGGTAAGCTGAGGCAGTGAAAAGTAGTGATCGTGACGCTCACCACAGACGACTCTGGAGGCAGAAACTTTCATCACTGGTGTGTGCCTGACGACAGAAGCTTCAACGTCTGGAAAAAGTATGTTACAGTTGTCGTGATGAGATGTTACAAGTGCAAATACCAACTTGACTTTGATAATTATTTCTAAGTAGGCCCAAATTTATTTCGGAAATGTTACTTAATTAAACAGAAAGTAGACAGCCTATAAAATGGGAACTGCCGAGGAATATGTTAAAATTAAATCTAGAAATTGATTTTTGTAAATTCATCCTATAAAATAAATAACAGTTATAAATATGAACCAAAGTTGTGGCGATTATTATTCATCTGAAACACGTAAAAATTAAACTGTAATACACGTATACACTGGAAGTTGTACGTCGAGCTGAACAATACGAGCTTTTCGGAAAATAATGCAAATAAAGTGACGATTTTTGCAAACTTGTTAATATAAGTTTCTTCGATCTAAAAAGACACCAGACCACCACTTAAGAGTAAGACATGACGCATAATTTTCAAAGTAATGACACGCTCCGCTCCCCGAGGTAAACTATCCAACCGGTATTTCTAACCATCCTCAAGAATAAAAGCTAAAACCTGTCACGTTGATCTTCGCCCTCTTGAAGAGGGGCCTAGCTTTAGTGCATGGCGTACTAGTCATGCTTTATTTAATTGCAATACAGGCTTCTTGAGACTCCTACTAGCCCAATTAACCGGATGTGGCTACCGTTCGGCAACCTGCGGAATCCTGCTAAGGCAGTCACATATCTGGCATCTGGTGACATATGCAACTTGCTGCCGCCTTCGGCAACGTCGTGATTATAGATAGCTTGTCTGTCGCTGGTAATCAGTGTTCAAACAATGATCCAAGGGTATTCCAGGAATATTGTAAAATATAAGCGTACGGCTGCAATAAATGACTTTCCTCTATCAGTTTAAATTACAAACCTGAAACGACTATTCAAATTTGTCACGGAAGCCCAGTTTCTACAATTTCAAAGATCTAACAATACTTTGTGCATTTATTCTTGTGTTTATATGCATAAATAAATATATATATATTTATAAGGTGCGTGCAAGCATGAGTGTGTACACATATACATGTCTAGGTAGCTGCTGCTGCAACACTCCATTGGACGCAGTGCTCCCTACGTTTATAGCATAAAGTCGTCTACGTGTCAGAGGCGGTAGGAACGTCGTGCTGTTAGCTCGTCGAACAATGAAGATGACCAACTCGACTAACGCGAGGTCAGAGTCAGTCTGTGAGCGCTCTCGAGCTCACGAGGCGCGATGCTATTGCTTTTTTTCTGCACTCGCCTTCTCTGCCGCGAGGCTCAGCTCGCCACTTACTGCCACGCTCTTTCGTAATAAAAATAAATAAATAAATCCTACTGATTAAACAGCCTCTTTGTTATAGCGACAGAAGAGCCTTTACGGCTATCACCACCGCTTGCAGTGGGCGATAAAGAATCGCCCACTGCAGGAATCGAACACACGACCTCGGGACCGAGGTCGTGAAAGCAACCGCCTTACCTAGTGTGCCATCACGGCTCACCACCTACCCACTAGTCTTGGTACCGGTCGCGGCGAGCCGTCAGAAGGCGGTCTCAAACCTATTAAACGGAATACGTGTAGTTCTAGTTCTGGAGCGTGATTTTAGTGAGAGCACAGGTTCTGCTGCTTTTATAGTGCATTTGTGACATTCCGTCTCGACTGCTGTAAATCAACGTTCTCACGTTCTCCTCCCTCTAAGCGAAAGCGCTAAAATTTGGTACAACTTCAGCAGCTAGGCTTGTCTAGTGAGAGCTCAGGTTTTCTAGCGTATTCTTTTTGTCAAGTTTGACCACGTCTCAGAGGGGTTGCAGAGGCGAACTGTGGTTGCGTGCCGTGGATACTTCTAGCCGTCGACTTTTCGCTGCCAGCTGTCGCGCGAGCTGCTTACTTTACGTCCGTCACCCATTCGCCGACAGGGCCCATATGAAGCAAGAATATAAATTAGAAGATGAAGCGGTAAGAGAAAGTGCAAGTGCTAGCAAGTAAGCGAGTCCCGTGAGGCTTGCGTAGCTAATTTTCTTGTCCCGACGGCGATTCCAATGGCGGCGCGTCAGACAGATGTAGCTTAACAGATAACTTAACTGAGATTCTGAGCGCTTCGTTGGCCCAACATTCAAGGTCACTAAGGTGGTTCGTCTTCATTCATCTTCCGCGGTGGCTCTCTGAAAGTAGAATTCATCGCTGTCTTGACGTTCATCACAAGCTTATTGGCCTTCATTGTTCGCTCTATTTCAAGAACTCAATTCAGTTATTATCTATGAACTAACAGTGCATACGTCAGTTTTTACTTTCCACATCAATAAGTATGGTGTATGCATGCTTCAAAGATTTTAGGCAATTATTATCCTCAAGTGTCCTATCGTTAAGAGTTAAGATAAAACCGGCAGCATCAGGGCCTTCTGTTTTCGGACGCTATTACAAGAACAAAATGTACAATGCATCCGAGTTTAGGTATGAAAGGTAAAGCTTATTAGCTATAGGGAAACCATGTGTGATTCAGAAATAGGTAAACCTAATGCTTAAATTCGGTTCTGCCATCGTGTCTCGTGTAAATTGGGCACGAAATCTAGCTGTCCTTGTCAAAAGGGACCCTTCATGAGACGGTCACATCGGGTCCACTGACAAGTCGGCCTACTTTCAGCTAAATAATATTACTATAATTTGGACTTGATAGGACAGAGATACCAGTTCAAAATTGGTTCATGCGTTTGTGAAATTCCGCCTCAAATTCTGTGAATCAACGCTCTCACATTCTCCCTCTAAGCGAGAGTGCTTAAATTTGGTACAAAACTCTGCAGCTCGGCTTGCTATTGTAAGCAGTGATGGTCTAACAGGTAATGTGATTGGCTTTCGCGAGCTGGGTCCTGAGGTCGTGGGAAGAATCCTGCCGTGGGTGATCCTCTATTGCCGCTGAGATTGGTGGTGACAGTCGTAAAGGCTCTTTTATCGCAACAAAAAGAGGCTGTTATTTCATCTAGTGAGCGTCGATTGGGGCTTGCATTCCCGGTAATTGCCAAGTGCCGACCTCACTACTCACTGAAATCCCTCTAAAAGCAGGTCTTGACGACATTCACAAGAGGCTAGAGCCATGCTATTCCTCGCTGCTCATGTTCTGGCAGTGTTTCCGTAGTACGCCTGTGCGCGTTAAAAGTTTGCATGCTACACCGAACCCAGTGACATGCTTCCGTTATTTCCGATGCAACGTACCTAGAAAGAGGTTGAATGATCAATTAAGCTTGAACATTTTGTACCTATGCAAGCTTATCTGAGCACAGTGCATTGATAGTTATTAACTCTTAGTAATTACTAGCTTTGCAGCGAGTTGCAAAGTTACGAGTTGGAGTTTTGGATGTCCTGGGATGCCATACACATGATTTAGAGTAATTCTTAATAGTCTAGTTCTTTTAAGGTACCATGTAAATGATAGACACCAACAGGAGTTTAGAGGTAGTTCCGGAGCGTTCGTAACCAGCCTATATTCTTAATTTAGTTTTACTATGGCTTTATACCTAGTGCCTAAATCTTACTCTATTTTTAACAGAATTCTGCTCTGGAGACATTTATTTGGTCTTACGACTGTGTTTGCTAATAGAGATGTTATGCCTTCTATGATTCAATCCAGCGACCAGTCGCATGGTATTGTCAGCATGTCGATTGCTAGAATAGCCCAGACTGATTTCTGTGGTTTCGGCGTATAGCGGCAGTAGTTTGCTAAGGAAACGAATTAAATGTATCTTAAAAGTAGAAAGATATTAGAAAATGCAACTTGTTTAACTGTTAAGCGTGACATAATGATTCATTAATGATTAAAAACAGTTTTAAACACGATCCATCTCGACAATGCAATGTTTTCCGGGAATTCATTTTGATGCTCCTTCTTTTATAGATGGTACGTTTTTGCATTTAGGAACGGCAACATTATTTGTAAAGGCTCATTACGAAAACCTCATTACAAATAAATCAATTCAGCTTGGCAGGAAAAATATAGTTAACCAGTACCAATACCATGCATATCTTAACGGGCCGTAACTCATAGTTAAAGAAACATCCAAGCTGGCGGAGCAATGCAATTAGAAGCTGAATGAAATTAATGGAGCTGGATGAATAAAGAATAAACACTGCTTCTTCTTAAATATTTTAATGAAGTCATATTAAGATGCGTAACGACTAAATGTGTTTATGGTCGTTGAATTAGGGAAACTTTGCTGCTAAACGCGTCCGATTTTTGGATACACAACGTGCGAAGTGCTCGTGAGAGTTGCTCGTCTCAAGTGTCTATCGTTACTCGCTTCAATTGTCATTGCAAGGTTAAAGAACTTTTCGTTGATGAGTGAGAAAAAGAAAGAACCTTAAAATATCACAGTTTAAAAATATAATGCTTTCACTTATTTGAGGTCATTCTTTAAGAACTGCAGCCCTTGGTTAGTTTAAAACATTTTTTAATTCCCATTGCGCCAACTGCTTAAACACTGTATTTTATCTCCGTCTGTAACTCCACTAACCTATACAGACTATAAGGGTGTTATGTAGTAGAGTTTTGCATAGTGCACTCACAGCCGAAGCAGCTTCCGGGACGCATTCGGTAGCCAACAGACTTCGTCTCATGCGACAAAGAGAAAGTGGGAAGCACAGCAGATTCATTAAAGCAGTGGAGGTAGTGAGCGGCATGGCTGTAGCAGCTCAGGACCGCTGAAAAGCATGAGCCATAGTCGGCTGCAGGGGAGAAGTTGTCGTTTCGCAAAAATTTTGGAAGAAAGTTCCACAGCCTAGGCCTGCAGATCTGAATGTTCTGTCACCAGAGGTCTTAAGTGCAGCAATCGAACAGCTAATCTATTGTCCATAAAGGAACTGAGGACGCTAAGAGGCTGAAACTGGTGCAGCAGTTCAGCTAGGTACGAAGGAGCCAAGTCGTGGCGGGCCTTGTAGATAGCATGAGAACTTTGCTCTGTATCTGTTGCTATACCGGCATCCATCCTATCTCTTTTAGCCGAAGAGACATGTGCTCAAACCTCTGGGACTTGAAAACTAGCCTTGCAGACGTAGCCATCTGCAGCGGCCAAGTTGTTTTCTTTGGTAGTATAGCCAAAATGGAACTACAATAATCAAGTCAAGACAAAGCTAAGGAGCTAGTTAAATATTTTGCAAGCCTCTGAGGAAGACATCTCCCAATCTTAGATAGGGATTGGACGTGATGGCTAACTTTAGAAATAGTCTTCTGAATGATGCTTCTAAAATTTAGGCAGCTTTCGAAAACGACACCTAGATTTCGAGCACCTGGTGATGGTCTCACAACAGCATCACGCAAAAGAAGAGCAAAGCCTTTTTATCTAGCCATGTCCTCAGAGTGTGCTATGAGCAGCAGTTTAGTTTTATCGTCATTTAGTTTTAAGAAGCTTTCCGACATCCAGAATCAAATGTCGGCAAGGCAAGCAATCATTTTCTCAAATGCTGCAGCAGATTTTGACGGGTTTAATAAAAAATATAACCGAGTATCGGCAGCATAAAAGTGCTATCAAATTCCTTGGGCCTTAATGAATTTTCCCAGAGGTTGAGTATAAATGGAGAATAGCAAGGGTCCGAGGACGGCCTCGCGATGGATTCCACGGGTGAACCGTCTTGCCTGTAAGAACTTACCCTAACGTGACATAGATCGAACACGATCAGATGACTACGATTTAAACCGTGCCAGTGCCTTGTCTGCCAAACTGATCGTTATTGCCTATGGTACAACTACGACATCGTAATCAATGGTGTTGAAGGCAGCTGATCGATCTAGCAGAGAAAGGGCAGTGACAATTCCATCAGTGTCGCCAAGTATAATGTCATTAACACGGAGGAGAGACGTTTCAGTGGAGTGCTGCCTTTTGAACCCCGATTTAACTGTTTCTCTATTTCATTCTTTTCAATATTTGCAACCTGCAGCTTAGCGATAAAATTTTTAAAAATCTTTGTGAAAATGAAAGAAGGAAAACTTAGCGAGAGGTTGCAAGGTATTCTGTATCTAATCCGGGCTTTTTAAGTATCGGCTTAACGATTTTCGATTTTTAGGACTTGGGTATGGCCACTTTTTTCCAAAGAAGCATTACAAATCTTGGTTACGGCAGAGATAAGTTTTTCAGCAGTGAAGACCACAGAGAAGATGGCATAACGCCTTGAGGAGACGAGCTCGTTTGTACTAAAACCCATTAAGGTAGCCGTACGCCATGCAGAATCCCCGAAAAATCTATTAAGGGAATTTGCTGGTTGAGATTCCGCTATTGCTTTACTCGGATGGGGTTTTAAGGAGGCACGAGTGTGCACAATTTTCGCAGTAAAGAAGGCTGAAAACGTTTCCGTTGAGCAGTTAATATTTTACCGTCTAATAAATGTGTTTTGTGTCTGATTGGCAGTTCTTTGGTTTTCTAGAGAAAAAAGCCCTGGCATTTTTAAGATTCCGGGTGAAAACTCTAAGTCTTTGAAATCGACTAGACACTTCTATGACCCAGATTTCTGTAAACATCTTACAGCCAAGCGATTCACAAACAACAATGCAACCTGGCCATCAGCCTTGTCAGAATGCATGGGCTGAAAGAAATAGTACCTTATTGGGATGGTCTCAAATATGGAGTTACTGAAACAGCTTCATCCAAAATTCGGTAGGCAGAAATGCATCTAATTTCTTCTGGACAGCCTGATCAGTGGTAAGTAACCCCGTGGTCTTTAGAGAGCGGAATGTTAGTAGGTGGAATTTGAGAGGCTGTTCAACAGCTGAGCGACACAGCTTAAGTGGCTTGCATTTAAGTCGGCCTGTAGCTGGCTTGAAAAACGTGGCTCTGTGAATTTTAATTTGACCGTGGTAAGCATTAGACCTTAGCGGTCAATGTTTACCAGCATGCTGAGGCACTGCAGGTGAGTTACTAATGGAAAGCGTGCTATTCAGCGTTGTAACCTAACGGGTTGTGGGTTTGATAGCCGTGCTGTTGTTTGGGCGAACACATGATGCAGGGAGTTTCTCACTGAGAAGCCAAAGAAGGCCAGTAGTTGGGCAACTACTGATGGTGAAATCGCACCTTATGTATAGTAGGTCTTGTTTTGTGTAGCACGCCCGAGGACAGCTGCAAATGAGATCAGCAAAGGTAGATAGCAGCAGATAGCCCGAAAGCGTCGCTGAGAAATCGGGATAGGGTCTGCCCCACGCCAGTAGTCGCCCGAGGACAGTCTCTAGAGCAGGGAGAAATGTTTCAGGTTATGCGCCATCCAGGACCGAGACGGAACGTTCTATCAGCAGAACCAGCGACGTATTTACCCCAAACTAAGAGCAGGAGACTAAGCTCACAAACACATAGACGTCACCCGGCAGAGTAATATCTGGGAGACATCGAGCAATAACCATCACCATCCGCCGGCAAAGTGGGATACGACCGTGTTACGAGGTGCAGAAACCAATGCAGACCTAGCTCCAGCATCTACTACACAACAGCCAGCCCGGCCAGCGTATACTAGTCGAGCTCCAACATGGAAAAGAAATTGCGTGCTTTCATAGTAAAAGGGGGAGTATTGAGAAATGCAGATGCCTTTCCCATTGCTGTGTAACTCTTTGATGCGGAAGGTCCATTGTACCGAACGCTTTCGGTACCGGAATTGCCCGAATAAACTTGGTCTTTGCAATGCTTGTGTATTATCACTCCTACGGCACTATCAACACCTTCAGCTTAGAAGACGGGTCTCACGATCCATATCCAGAAGGCGGTTCAACCCCAGCCTTCCCAGCAACTTTCGACCTAACAGGCTCTTGCCAATGCTCTATAATCTGCTCCCTGGCAGCCTGGCCGCAAGGCTGAGGAAGCTTGCGGGTGGCTACAGGCTGCTGTCTCCACGGCAGAATGGCTTTGGCAGGGCGAGCTGGGCTGCCTTGAGCAGTAATTCCTGGTGGAGAGAACGTTTCAAGAGACTACGGTTCGGCAGGGAGCCGGCCTGGTTTCCTTGGCTTTCCTCGACCAGCAGAACGCGTTCGGCAGCAGTCTCCTGACGTCTTTCTGCTCCACCTGCTCTGGCACGCATGAGTGGTCAAGGGCTTCTGCGGAATCGTTGAGCGTCTTTACGCCAGCTCTAACTGAACCGGAGAGTGTCCGACAAGCCGCTGACAGCTTTAGCTTCGACGGCCGGCGTTCTACAGGGCGATTCTCACTCTAAGATCTTATTTGATCAAGGACAAGCAACTTTACATCTTGCCGACGTTATGGCTGAGCACAATCTATGCTTTTACTTCTAAGCACATGACACCCTGTTGTACCTTTGCATAGCTATTGATCCTGCCCAGCCCTATGGATCATCGAATTATCTCAATTCCTTTCCTGCATATATCGCTAACGGCTGCACGTGGAGGGTAGCAAATACTTCCAAGTTGAATTAGATTCAAAAGCAACTTAATCACTGCGGGCGAACCTATTGTGATTCAGAATTCGGAAAACGTAACTCTCAAATGGGTTCCGCCTCGCCATCCGAGGTTGAACGTGAGCAAAATCTTGGCGTCAAGTTTCGAAGAGACTATCCATTAGACGATTAAGTCAGCTCCTCAGACTATTCTGCGTACTTGCATGCTACATAACAAAGCTAAGACTTGGAGTTGCTTGGACAGGGATAGCACATCTATATTTATCCATGCATTTGTTCCATTTCGTCTTGATATCTGCAACTCACTTAGTGCTGGTATACTGGCCTGTGCAATCAGGAGCCTACATCTGGTGCAGAACTCTGAAACTAGGCTTGTCTGTCCCGAGTGTCACAGTTGCCATATCCCATCACTTCATTCCAAGCCACACTTGCTCACAGTAGAGCAACATATCGACTACAAGATGTGATCACTTAAATTTATGTGCGTTATCTATTTTCTCCAGCCTACACATTCGATCTACATCATCCAGGCTAAGCATAGTATCAACCACTTTCGGAAACTAATCGTTTGCCTATACGGCATAGTAACCTCAAATCTTTTGGAGACCGTGCCTTTAGTGCATATGCTCCCAAAGACTCGAACTCACTTGTAATTTGCCTCACGTTTCCCCGACTTGACCACATTTCAAAAGAAAGTAAAAACGCATCTATGCATCGCATAATTTAGTGGGTCCAAGTAATTCGTTATTTCCCTGACTATGCTTGCTGACACTACGTGTGCTGCCACTAAAATATATATCTATTGGTATTGTGCAGGTCACTTCTAACTACTTTATGCTTGTTTATTGAGTTTGCTACTGCATACTAGTTGATCATGCCTAATCTACAGCAAATCTAAACAGCTTTGAAAGATCGAGAGTTATCTGAGGGCGCTAGAGTGAAAGCATGTTTACTATTATTATTGCTCTAATTGTTATTATTACACCCCCAACCTGGCTAGGCATACTACTAAGCACGTCTCCTAATAAAGTCACCGACATTAATCTTGTACGATTCCTTAACTTTTTGGAGAACGTTGGTTCGGATCTTCCCACCCCCTGGAACCTACTCCCACCTGACGTCAAATCATCTCTCGACTTGACGACATTTTAAAACGAGCTTTAAAACACACCTGTTAATGACAGCATGTAGTGGGTCCTTGTGTTTTATCTTGCCTGTGCTCATGCATGCTGATGCTGTACATGCTGCCACCAACCATGCTTCCATTTTGATGCTGTGCACGTCTCTTCTACTAAAATTAGGCTCGCTTATATTAGGCATGTTACCAATCACTGCGTAATGGCGCTTCATGTAAACATATCATTTAAATAGGCCTAGAGAGAGAGAGAGAGAGACGAAAGTCTCCGAGGAAGCAACACAAACGTACTTATGTTATCGTTTGCATTATGATATTGCTACGTGGCTTCTCATAGGACACCCTAAGCGTGTGGCTGGATTAAAAGGCTTTGCTGTTCTAATAGATGATGCTATTGTGCGACCTTCACCACGTGCTCGTAATCTAGGGGTCGTGTTCGACAGCTGCCTCAATTTCAAAAGGTTCATTCAGAAGACTGCCTCTACAGCTAGCCATCACATCCCATCCCTATCCAAGATTAGAAGCTGTCTCCCACAGTGGCTTGTAAAAAATTTAACTAGCTCTTTAGTTCTGTCTCGGCTTGATTATGATTATAATAATGTAATTCCCTTTTGGCTGGGCTACCAAAGAAAGCTATTATGCCACTACAGCTGACTATGAATATGGCTGCAAGGCTGGTCTTAAAGTCCCAGCGGTTTAAGCACGTGTCACCTTTGCTGAAAGAGCTAGGATGGTTGCCGGTTGAGCATAGGATACAGAGCAAGTTCTTACGCTGAGCCACAAGGCCCGACACGGCTTGGCTCCTTCATACCTAGCTGAACTGCTGCATCACTTTCAGCCTGCTCGCGCCCTCAGGTCCTGTGTGGACAATCAATTAGCTGTCCCATTCCTCCGCTTAAAGACTGTTGGCGACAGCAGATTTAGCTCTGCAGGTCCTAGACTGTGGAACTCGCTTCCACAATTCTTACGAAACGACATCTACTCTCCAACTGCCGACTATGGCACATCTTTTCAGCGGTCCTGAACTGCTACTTTTATGCTACTCACTACCTCAACTGCTCTCCTGACTCTGCTATGCTTCCCACTTTCTCTTTGTTGCGTGAGACGAAGTCTGTTGGCTACCGAATGCGTACCGAAAGCCGCTTAGGCTGTGAGTGCGCTATACAAAACTCTCCAGCGTAACGCCCACATGGTCTTTATGACTTTGTGGAGTTACTGACGGAGATACATTACATTACATTACATTACATGGCGTGAGAGAGTAACCTAATTTTGTATTTCAGAAGCCTTAACAGCCATTTTTCAATATTCAACGTGAACTTGAGTAGCACACAGAAACCACTAAAAACATTAGCAACAGAAAAATCTATCTGATTTTGCATGCTAAGATACCGTTAGGCTGCAAAGCAGTGAAGGGCTACTCAACTTATTGTATAGTGTCCACGAGGAATGTTAGCATTAAGCCCGATCGTTCTTCGCTGTTATATGAAACCCGAGTGAGATCGAATAAGCAGCTCTTCTTCTGAGCTACAGATATCTTTGATAAATAATAATAATTATAATGCACTTTATAAAGCGCCCTAGGAGAACTCAATATATATATAGGCGCTTTACATTTGCTGACGAAAGCCCGGTTGACCTCCCGGTTGGTCTCAACATTTTAAAATTGAACGCTTAGCCGTGGTAAAGCTACGGTTAGTGGGGGCATTTTAACCTATCTTTGCAGTAAGGTAGGGACCTTGGCCGTCCCTTTTCCAACCGCCGTTGCAGAAGAATGAATGTCTTAGTTCCAGTCGACGCTACAGCAGAGTTCATGCTGACTAAAATGCATACTTTTGTGCTATAATTTTTTATTATTGCGAATCAAGCCCAGCCGTTGAGGCAAATGCCGTGTGTAATTCGCTGCATATAAAGTTTGCTTGTCTCGCACCCGACATTGTGGCTCAGGCCTCAGTAAGAAACAGACGGAAAAACGTAAGCTAGGACGTAAACAAGACTTGTTCGCCTAAGCTTGAGTGGAAACTTTTTAATTTCCCCTTCGATATTTCCCGAAGTTGAGCCTTTTTCTTTGACAACAGAAAAATTGAGCCAGTTCGTATGCCACAATCCATGCACCTCATCTGCTTGTGCCCAGTATTTAGAACTAAAATTACTAACCAAAATGGTATTTTAGCAATTCAAACTGGAACTAAGCTTAAATACCGATTGCAAAAAGGTTCATACCTTCTGATCGAATGAAAACTAGAATTCGGTCTTCAGCCCTGTCAAAATGTAGCTCAACCGTATTGTGTATGCTTTACCGGACACAGAGACAGTCTTAAATTCCATCAAAGTGGCCTTCTTTCAAAAAAGATGAAAAAACCTTCGAGTAAAATCCAAGATTCCCTTTTAAATCAACAGCCATTGCTTTTCGTTATTTCTACCAAATTCAAATAATACTTTATCAAGTGCATTATTATATTATTATAAGTGGCACCCGTTAGCTTTTGAAGGCGTTCTAAAGAATGATCAACCAGTATATTGCTAATGGGGATTTTAGTAAAATAATTTTCTTGAAACAGATCTTTGATATTATTTTAGAAACTCTAGAGTGAATACGTTTATGTAACTGTACTGCCTAGATCATGTTCCATCTTTCTCAAGTATTCAAGAACATCTTCCTTAAGCATTTGACAGCCACTCGTCTCGATGATGAAAAACCTATTGCAGGATTTCACGATTCATGTTTGGAGGGTGGCGTGTACTCAATGTCTTATTGCTATCAAGTTAGATCCAGATTAATAGTCACATGGTGACCAAACGACGGTATATTACTAGGTTATATTTCATAAACGTGTCGTTTTGATTGCATATAAAGCTTTTGATACGCACCTATTTAGGACAGCATTTAGTGGGTCCCCGTGATTCGTCCTTGATGTGCTTATGTGTGCTGACACTTTGCATGCTGCCACTAACCACACTTGCATGCTGACCCTGTGCATGTCACCCCTCACCATGTTATTCCTGTTGTTTATCAAGCCTGATAATACTCACCATCCAATCGCGTTTCCCTTTGCAGCAAATGTAATGCGCCTAGAAAGAGATTGAGTTCTCTCAGGGCGCTTGATCAAGTGCATTATTATTATTATTTGATAAAGGAGTTCAGGCACAGAGTACCCTAAAATCATTTTAAGGCAAAACTCCACAAGAAAATGTATTGATTTATCGAAAGTCTCAAAAGCAGTGACAAAATGCAAGGAGGAAACTAAAAAGTGTTTATTATTTGAAAAAATGTGAATTTTTCTATTGCTTGTATTCCTACAGTATATTTCCATTCTAGCCATAATAAGTGATCACCTATGCTTCATGCCCTCCAGTGCTATGTAACTAAACGTTGCCGGTGGGCCAATGTACTAGATTCTTTCCGTACCGTGCGGGCATGAATAAACGAGGTCTCTAAATGCTTGTGCATTCTCTCTCGTACGATGCAATCGACATGGTGACAGCAGTGTGTGTGACCTTTTTAGTAAGAACTGAGTATTTCATTTCGTCTATTTACCTGGTCTATGGAACCATGAAGGTTCCGGTACATGAGGACAGGGGATACAAGGCAAAAGGTGGTTTGCTGTTATTCCTTCAGTTGGATGTGCTGGATTTAGATCTCAGTACCGCTTTAGTGAAATGGAAACACTAGCTGGTGAACTGCATGCTTGTAAGTAGTGCTGTGGATAACTCTCCGGCCATTCGCTTGGCTATTTTTCTTAACTGCTTGGGCCCAGCAGTACTGGAGATATCGGAGCAGTTTAGGTACGATTAAGAGTCCTACTGCAATCGTTCGGTCAGGATTCTGGAGCAGACTGAAGCATATTAGACCATGTGGAAGAGCGTGGTACTGAAAAGTTACCGGCTGTGGGCTGTAAATTAAGCTGCACCACTTGACTCATTCTTGTCGGCTCGCTACGCTCACAGGCAACTTTGCATTTTTAAAGAACCGATCGTATGATCAGTCGCGATTTAGTTTGCAGCATAGAGCGCTAATTGCAAGAACCTCATTTACGGAAATCTGCCCTAAGGCTGCAGTAGGCAACTGATATTCGCCACTTGTTCAAAACCAGTCTCTAAACAGTGCATGAAATGAGCAATCGGGATTCGAGCATTTAGAATCCTACCAGCAAAATATAGGTGGTTGCTGCACAGCCGCAGGGTCGATAGCAGTTTTTGCATGACGTTCAAAGACCTCAGGAAACCCGGACTATGCTATGCGAGGACGGAAGCAGGTGTACTCACTGAATTTGCGGTCGGAGACACTGACTAGCCGATTGCTCTATTCGACGACCCAGCTTCCACAATTGCCACGTTTTCTGCTATTTAAGTCTGCAGTTTCAGGCTTTACTGGACTATTTCAAGGGTGGCGACGATGTTTTTGCTGATAAAGACGCAATTCAACCTTCTTCAGTTGGGGAGTGGTCACATAACGCCCATTACAGCTCTCATGGCTGTTAATAATTCTGACGTACGCTTCCAGATACACTCGTCCTTACGTCGAAACAATTTATCGGCAGTTTGTTCGGAAAAATCACAACTCGTCTACGTCAAAACGTTGTGGACCCGAAGCAAAAGTGGTTGTGCTATCAGAGGTATGTCGTTCGGGCTCTATCGGGATATGCCCCGTTGGTAGCCAGGTTTTCGTGTGCCCATTGCTCGTCCATGCTCTGCCACTGGCCACTGCCAGGCAAACTTCCGGCATAGCTAATGCAATGACGGGAGATATCTGTGTAAACCGACTACAGCAGTGTACGGCTGCTGGTTGTTCATAACTCAAACGTGATCTATCGCCGGACCTTCGGCGGCGTTTTAGTGGAAGTGATGCCCTGAGTAATGAAGATGGTATTTGTGATGGCATGGTAGATGGCATGGTATTTGAAAGTGAGAGCCTGGTTATTCTAACAAACCTGTGCTGAACGAAGCTACAGCTCCTGCACAGTGCTCACCTCGGATATGACTGGTTGATTAGAAGGGTCAATTGCCGAGAATCGCACTGCTTACCATGTGATAAAGCCTGTGCAGCCAAAAGAGAGCTTACTGCAATATGACAATGGCGGTGGCCATGGCAAAAATAGGCTGCAAACATCTTAGGTCTTGATGGTAGACAGTATCTGACTCCTGTCGAGTACTTCACGGGTTTATAGAGGTCAACCAACATAAAAAACAAGGTCGGCATATGTCATTTTGTGATTCAATAACCGTCATGCACGTTACGGCATCCCAGTGGAGCTAGTCACGATATCAGACGGCAATTCACATCGGGAGTAATCGGGCGTTACACCGAGGGCTGGAATAATAGGTCAGCTAGAGAGGGTTGAATTAACGGCAGAACCGACCTACCGTCGCACCGATGCGACCTCTTAGGTATCTCCCTGAGCCGATTTGAGGAGTACGGCTTGGTATTGCTGCAATGGCTAACTGTCTTTCTTACCTCTTTAATTAAAAAAATGATACATTTGATGAAGCCCCTTGCGAGAACGCAATCTCTTTGTAGATGCTTTAAAATATGGGGGTTGTAGAGCAGACGGTTAGTGGTAGAATGTTCAACAAACGCTAGTGATAACGTAGTTGGGGTCAAATGCACAGAGTCAGTATGCAAATGCGGTTGGTCGCAGCCTGCAACAGTGACAGTACCCAGAAGTACATGGGTGAACCGCTACGACCCTGTACTATCTATATTAAAAAAAGATGCGTTTTTAGTTTATTTTTGAATGTGGACACGTCCGAGGAATGATTTCTAAGCTTTGAGAGCAAACGAACTAAATGCACGGTTTTCAAAGGATTTGAGGTTTGTATAAGGTATATTTAAACAGTTTGATTTGGAAAAGCAGACGGAACGATGCCGCGAAAGTTGGTGGAGTACATCTTATAGGTAGACTTGATACGAACAATCAGGGGAGTAGATCTTATAGGTCGGCTAAAGCCAAATAATCAAGGGACCTGAAAGAAGGTGACACAACTTTGAAGGTGCTGCGTAACAAGTGAATATCAGCAAAAAGTGGTGTGATGTGGCAACAGTGACGCTCAAAGCTGACAAGCGTAGCTGCCGAGTTTCACCACAGCTGTAAGCCCCTGATTAATAATAATTATGATAATTATAATATATATAAATAAAACAGCCCTCTCAAAGAAATCAATCTCTTTCTGCGAGCATTACATATGCTGTCATCGAAACTCGATCGAATGGTCAGTGGCAGCATGTTTGATAGGCGTTAATAACGTGGTTAGAAATGACGTGTACAGGGTCAGCGTGCAAGTGTGGTCAGTGGCAGAGCGAAGCAGTGTCAGTACGTATAAGCACATAAAATACGACTCGCAAGGATCCAATCAGTGTTGTCCTAATTAAGTACCTTTTGAATTTCTTTTTCAAAGTGGCCAAATCGCGGATGTTGTGATGGAAGTCTGGAGGGAGTTCCGGGCTTTGGTGGCATACAAACTACAGGCACGGTCTCCAAGGATTTGAGGTGTGTACTAGGTATATGCGAGTAGCTAGATTCCGAAAAGCCGGCGGTACGATTCTGAGCCTGGTGGGGAAATAAATCTGATAGGTAGGCTGGAGTCAAAGAATAAAAGGACCTTAAAGAGAGCAACCAAAGCTTGAGTTCAAACCGTTACTCGACTGGTTGCCAGTGCAGGTCGGCGAGAAGTGGTGCTATGTGGCAACTGCAGCGCTCACGACAGTGAAATCTAGTTGCAGAGTTTAGCATCGGCTGTAAGCCCCAGAACGAGCCGGTAGATCAGCTAGTAGTGAGTTACAGAGGTCAAGACAAGGTGTCACAAAATGCATGGACCAATTTAAGTCTAGTATCCGTATATAAATAAGCCCGGATTCCAGCAATGTCATACAGCTGAAAGTAGGCGGACTTGATTGTGCAGTTGGTGTAGTCGTCTAATGAAAGGTCATTTTGGCATATGACGCCGACATTTCATACTGAATATACAGGAGATAAACTGAAAGCGGTGATACTGATCATTTGCCTTTGCAATTTTTGCATAACACTTAGCTTGTCATTAATCAATTTCAGAAAATGTGCCGCCTTATATGTGCGAATATTATCAACACATGATTTAAGGCAGTTGAGAGAATTCGACGTGTTCGATGGGTTGGCAGGGATTTTAGGAGAGGTATTACTGAGTCTCATCCGCATTGAAGAGAAAGCCTTGATTTTCCTTGGTAGTTACATTGGCAAGAGGGAGAGTATAAACGGTAAAAAGAACTGGACCAAGCATAGAGCCCTGAGGCACCTTATATTTCAAAGGCACCCAGGTTAATCGTCGCCCATTTACAACAGTACTTTGGAGTTTCCCACGGATGTAGGACATGAAGCATTGCAGAATGGTGCCAGTTATGCCCAGGCGAGATGAGAAGGCTCAAGAGGGACTTGGTGATCAATAGTATCAAAAACTGTCGAAAGATTGAGCAAAACAAGCAGAGATTCTCTACCTACGTTTCAATTCTAAGTAGGTCTTTGTACACCCGAAGCGATGCTGACTCTGTGGAGCGATTAGCTCTAAATCCAGACTGTAACTTACTAGCAAAAATTGAAGTTTCAATATATGAGCTTAGCTTGTCTGTTACGACTCGTTTCAGTGTCTTTTATACGAATGATCGTAGTGAGACTGGGCGGTATTTGCTCAAGTTCTCCTCGTCTAGTGTCGCTTTCTTGAGTAGTGGCCTGACTACTTCTTTTTTGAAAAGTGCGGGGACATGACCTGAAGCAAACGACATTTTAATTATGATAGGTTTGCATTCCTGCTGCACATCAAGGCAACATAGGAGTAGAACAGTAGGAACAGTGTCCAAAATATTCGTTTTCTGAGGTTGGGTTATGAACTTCCGGACAAGGTCACTAGGGACCTGCTTGAATGTAGACATTAAGGTACTGCAAGGAATCAAGGGACAGTATTCTTAGGGGTATGCTGACATCGAATGGACTTCCTGATCGTGTTTTCTTCTCGAAAAAGAAGCTAGTGAAACGATTCGCTATATCGTCAAAAAGATCATCAGGTAAGTATCTCTCCTGGGAGTGGTTGAGGAGATAGTCGATCGTCGACATCAGCATTTTTTGTGGGGGCACTAGTAATTCAATGAAGTTTTTATTTAAGCTAGACTTGGCCTTTGTTAGGATCGATTACTATGACCTACTGTAGTCCTGGTATGCCAGTTGAAGGACAGTTAGTCCTTATTTTTTGTATGTTTTTACGACCTCACTTTTAATAGACCTAGCTAGTTTAATGTCTGTGGTAAACAATATGCTTTCTGAGCGACGGCCTACAGTGAACTTACTCGGGATTGCAAACTCGTCGAGCGTGTGAGCTAGTGTCGTGTTGTCGAAATATAGTTACGGTGACGGTTCGGAAGAGGAATTGAGCAGCAGAGGCGAAGCAGATCTTCCAGCATCGATGTCAAGTGTGTCGAGGTTTTGGGATTTGCTTGTGTTTTTAAAGAAGGAAAACGAGGAGTGCACACATTGGAGACTGAATAAGATCATGTGATCTGATAAGCAGGATTTCGTATTAATGAATGTTGACAAACTAAATTTGTCTGAGAAAATTTGGTCAGTGTGTGTGACCTTTGTTCTATGTATAGCCATGCACATGATCCATGAGAGACAGGAGTCGGTCACAGCAAATCATGTACCATTGAAGGCGTCTGATAAATTATCAAAATGAATATTGAAACCCCCCATAATGAGTAATGGAGGATGTCTTGCACTCTAAATCTAAATTAGATCCGATAAATCAGAGATAAGATACTACATACTTTTGCACTGGGCTGTCAAATGCACTCGTGCCCCTGTGGTACGCCGCGGCAACTTTACTGACTTGCTTTAACGATTCCGGCTTGATTGAATGGCAACAGAAATTATCAAATAACGATGGTAATAAATTTATAGAGCTACCTCGGAGAATTGATTCTCTGTCCGGGCAGTGTACAGACACTCTCTAGAAATCAATCAAAGGATTGGAGTTTAAGACGGCATATGCACACGAAAGAAGAATCACAAAGACTTAGTAACTGCAAAAAGGAAGAGTAACTTTTAAGCTTCCTTTGAAATTTCGTCGTGTCATACAGGCCAAGCGTCGTATCACCCGCTTTTTGGAATCCAGCAGTCTACCAATAGCTCGAAAAAACCTCAAATCCTTTGGAGACCGTGCGTTTAGTTCGTCTGCTCCCAATAGCCTGGAACTCCCTCCCGACTAGCGTCAGAACATCCCATGACTTGACCACATTTGAAAAGAACTTGAAAACACCTATTAGGAGAGCCTTTAGTGGGTCACTGTGATTCGTTCTTCAGGTGCTAATGCGTGCTGACACTGTGGATGCTGCCACTGACCATTTTTGCATGCTGACCCTGTGCATGTCACCCCGAAACATGTTATTCATGTTGTTCGTTCATTAGGCATGATATTACTCACCATTCAATTGCATTTCCCTTTGCGGCAAATGTACAGCGCCTAGAAAGAGATTGAGTTATCTGAGGGCGCTTTATCAAGTGCATTATTATTTTTATACTATTATATTATATTTTTATATTTTTATTGTAAAGTGCATCCGCACTGAGTTTGAGGCACTAGCTCCTCAAGTAGTTAGTGAAATTAGCCTATTCATTCAAACACTAATCTGATACGTGTACGGTTTAACTCTGAGTCGTTGGTGTCACGAAAGGATTTCAAGAACTAAAGCAACATTCGATTAATTAATTCTGCTAGCTGCTGTGTTCGTTAAATGTATACGAGTATCTTAGTCTATTACGGACTCTCGGTTGCCATGAGGCTAAATTTGGTCTATTCTATAAGTATATGAACGCCTAAGTAGGAGGCAGCTCCGACGAGTCCTTACTGTTCTTACGACTGTCTACGTTTCCGCTATCAAGTATTCACCATGTCCAACGATAGGCTTGTGCGTAATTCGGGTAGCTCGTCGGACGATGAAGTTAACAATCCTGAAGAAACAGAGGAAAAGGTCAGTTTACGACCACAGCTAAATCGAGCGAGCCGAATATTAACATGTTGGGCAAGTGCCATTAAGCCGACGAGCTAGCGTGGCCTTCTCTGCCGCCCGTCCGGTTGCAGGACGCCAACCTCTCTGCAGCTTATCCGTTACTTTCGGAATGGGCAATAAGCCGTCTTAATGCGGTTGCTGGCGTAATGAATAGAGTCCGTGCAGTCCAATTGCTGCAGCCTGGTTTTAGTGACAATAGAACCCAACAGGATTGGTACCACAGTCTTTTTCACGTTTGACTTTGACTAGGCGGTCCAGCAGGGGCGTAAGCATATTTGTAGGAGCTAAGACGTAACGCGAGCTCCGTATTATCGTTTCATGCACAAAAATCCGAGTCCAAATTTTGCTCGTTTTACCGCCGTGTTACTTGCTAACTTTGGCTGTCTACGTAAGTACCCGTTATTTTACAGAGCGGCAAGCTTCCTTAATATTATTCTGCATCAGGCTTTCGTTGGAATATTAATTATAGTGCGTGAAATGAAAACGCTGCAGTGAGTTGTTAGTAGCGTTTCTCCTTTTGACGTACTGAATGTTTGCTATCGGCTTTATGGCAGAAGGTAACTGCAAAGAGGAACCCAATGACGATAGGTGAACCCGAAGCTACCAAGCCCTTGTGAGACCCGCGTTCAGGGTTGGAAAAGTTGGGAGGTTTCCGTTTGCCACTCAGGGGCACTCTGTATGTATAAGGCATCCTTTTCTAGGACATTCTACCAGTCCCATTGGCATAAAAAATACTCGCTGATTCAAGAATTGAAGAGAACACCAAGCCAGCTCTTCCATTACTTGTTTTCTATCCTTCTTTTCCAACGCATCTATCGTGCTCCTGTTATATCACACGAATGAACAGTTTAGAGGAAATAAATTAGACTCCCGCCGGTCAGTCAAGACACTGTCATTACGGTGATGCCCGTGGAGCGAAAGCGGAATCGATTAAAATCGTAATTGCATGCCTATGCAATAGGCACCATGAAATTCGTTCAGCTGACGACTGTGACCTATATTACTTGTATAGTAATATGGCCTATAAGAGCCGTCTGTGATGGACTTTCAGGAGCAGCAGGCTCTGGACCTCCAGGAGCCGCCAACGATGGATCTTCAGAAGCCGCCAACGCCGAACCTTCAGGAGCCGAAGGAGCTGGACGTTCAGGTGCAACATGATCTGGACCTTCTGGAGCCACCGGGACTGGATCTTCAGGAACCGCAGGCCCTGGACCTTCAGAAGCCGTCGGTGCTGAGCCTTCAGGAGCCACAGGCACTGGACCTTCAGGAACCACCGGTGCTGAACCTTCAGGAGCCACAGGCACTGGAACTTCGGGAGCCGCCAACACTGGACCTTCAGAAGGCGCCAACGCTGGACCTTCAGAAGCCGCAGGATCCGGCCCTTCAGGTGCCACATGATCCGGACCTCCAGGAGCCACCAATGCTGGACGTTCAGGAGCCGCCAACGCTGGACCTTCAGCAGCCGCAAACACTGGACCTTCAGCAGCCGCCAACGCAGGACCTTCAGGAGCCTCATGATCTGGACATTCAGGAGCCGCCAACACTGGACCTTCAGCAGCCGCCAAAGCTGGACCTTCAGGAGCCACCAACGCTGGACCTTCAGGAGCCACCAACTCGTGATGGCACACTAGGTAAGGCAGTTGCTTTTCACGACCTCGGTCCCGAGGTCGTGGGTTCGATTCCTGCGGTGGGCGATTCTGTACCGCCACTGCAAGCGGTGGTGATAGCCGTAAAGGCTCTTCCGTCGCTATACAAAAAGAGGCGGTTTAATCAGCTAGGATTTTTTTTTTAGACCTTCAGGAGCCGCCAAAGCTGGACCTTCAGGAGCCGCCAACGCTGGAACTTCAGGGGCCGCCTATGCAGGACCTTCATGAACCGCCAACGCTGGACCGTCAGGAGCCGCTAGCTCTAGACCTTCAGGAGGAGCTAACAATTCACCTTCACGAGCTGCCAAGGCTAGATCTTCAGGAGCTGCAGGTGCTGGATCTTCAGGAGCCAAAGGCACCGGACCTTCAGGTGCCGCATGATCTGGACCTTCAGGAGCCTCAGGCCCACGACCTTCAGGAGCCGGTGGTGCTGAACCTTCAGGAGCCACAGGCACTGGACCTTTGGGAGCCGCCTGCACTGGACCATCAGAAGCCGCCAACACTGGACCTTCAGGAGCGGCCAACGCTGGACCTTCAGGAGCGGGAGGATCCGGACCTTCAGGTGCTACATGATCTGGACCTTCAGGAGTCACCGGCACTGGATCTTCAGGAGCTGCAGGCACTGGACCTTCAGGAGCCGCCAACGCAGGACCTTCAGGAGCCGCATGATCTGGACCTTCAGGAGCCGTCGGTGCTGGACCTTCAGGAGCCGTCGGTGCTGGACCTTCAGGAGCCGTCGGTGCTGGACCTTAACGAGCCGTCGGTGCTGGACCTTAACGAGCCGCCAACGCTGGACCTTAACGAGCCGCCAACGCTGGACCTTAACGAGCCGTCAACGCTGGACCTTAACGAGCCGTCAACGCTGGACCTTAACGAGCCGCCAATGCTGGACCTTCAGGAGCCGCCAACGCTGGACCTTCAGGAGCCGCCAACGCTGGATCTTCAGGAGCCGCCAACGCTGGACCTTCAGGAGCCGCTGGCGCTGAACCTTCAACAGCTGCTGGTGCTAGAGCTTCAAGGTCTGCAGGCGCAACAGCTACAAGACCTGCCGGTTCTAGAGCTTCAAGTGCTGCAGGCACTAGAGCTTCAAGTGCTTCAAGCGCTACAACTTCAAGTGCTTCAGGTGCTGGAGCTTCAAGAGCTGCAGGCACTAGAGCTTCAACAGCTTCAGGCGCTAGAGCTTCAAGTGCTTCAGGCACTAGAGCTTCAAGTGCTTCAGGTGCTAGAGCTTCAAGAGCTGCAGATTCTAGAGCTTCTAGAGCTGCAGGTGTTAGAGCTTCAAGAGCTATAGGTGATAGAGCTTCAAGAACCACAGGCGATGGACCTCCAGGAGCTACAGGATCTGGACCTTCGGGAGAGGCAAGCCCTGGATATTCTGAAGCCGCTAAAGCATGACCTTCAGGAGCCACCAACGCTGGACCTTCAGAAGCCGCAGGAGCTGGAGCTTATAGAGCCTCAGGCACAGGACCTTCAGGAGCCGCCAACACAGGACCCCCAGGAGCCGCATGATCTGGACATTCAGGAACCACCGGTGCTGGATCTTAAGGAGCCGCCAACGGAGGACCTTCAGGAGCCGCCAACACTGGACCTTCAGGAGCCGCCAATGCTAGACCTTCTGGAGCCACCAAAGCTGGACCTTCAGGAGCCGCCAATACTGGACCTTGAAGAGCCGCCAATGCTGGACCTTCAGGAGCCACAGGCGCTGGACCTTCAGGAGCCGCCAATGCTGGACCTTGAGGAGCTACAGGCGCTGGACCTTCAGGAGCCGCCAATGCTGGTTTTTCAGGAGCCACAGGCGCTGGACCTTGAGGAGCCACCGAAGCCGGAGGTGGAGCTTCAGGAGCAGCAGGCGCTAGAGGGCCATTAGCCGCAGGTGCTAGAGTGCCAGGATCTGCTGATTATAGAACTCCTTGAGGTGCCAGTGCAGCTGCTCGAGGAGGAGCGGCAGGTGCCGGCGCTCGTCGAGCAACAGGAGCAGCTGCTTTCTCGCTTTCATTCCCCACAGCAGCCATAGTTCTTAGCTCTGCCACTGCCACCTTTTCGGGCTCTTTTGCCACCGCCGCACCTCGTGTCACTACAGGCTGTTCATTCGCTATCACCTTCCAAGCCACTGCTGAAGCCACAGCCACTTTCGGCTCAGCCGCCACCGCCGACGCAGCCGCCACTGCCGCCGCAGCCGCCACTGCCGCCGCAGCCGCCACTGCCGACGCAGCCGCCACTGCCGACGCAGCCGCCACTGCCGACGCAGCCGCCACTGCCGCCGCAGCCGCCACTGCCGACGCAGCCGCCACTGCCGCCGCAGACGCCACTGCCGACGCAGACGCCACAAGACGCATCTGCCGCGGCAGACTCAGCAGCCGCAGGGGACCCAGCAGCCGCTGGGACCCAGCAGCCGCAGCTACGCAGCGGCCCACGGGGGTGGGGAGGCAGCGACCCACTGGAGGACGCAGCAGCCCACTGGTGCAGACTCAGCCACCTCTGTGGACCCTGTCACTTCTGTGTTACCTATTACCATCTCTCTTGCGTTTTCAACCACAGCTCTCGGTCGAGGAGCCGCCTGTGCAGCCACCAGATCAGCCACCTGTGCCGGCGCCTGAGGGGCCGCACTTGCCGGCAGTCGTGGAAGGAGAAAAGAAAACACTTGCACCTGATCTTGAAGTATCTATACCAAAACTAGCTGTGCTTCGACCGTAACGTGAAACTGGGGTACAAGGAGCCACATAATTGCTCCGGACAGAATCTGTAAAGAAAACGAATTAACTAAAACAAAAACCCTAACCTGGTAACTAGATCTGAAGTAGCCCGGTGAAAATTAATTTTCAAAAGAATTGAAGTTCTTGGACCTTTGAACTCTTGCAATTTATTTACATTATCAGAAAATGCCGGTTCAGACTTTTCGGCCATATGTTGCCAATACTATAGATGTATAACAAATCTCGAAGCCGTATGTTGTGCCCGACAGAATTTTCATCGAAAATATGTAATTTGGCCTGCATGGTTGCTGAAATAAAAAGGTAAGCATAAAGCTTGTCTATAGTATGCCTCGCAGTTGCCACGTCATACAAATTTGGCCGACCTGCACTGGATCCCAATCAAGCAGCATATTGACTCCAAGGTTCCGTCACTTACCTTTACGTCCCATCACTCTCTGGGTCCAACTTACATATCATAACTATTCTCCAATCATGCTTCACTTCGTACTATTTGCTGATGTGACTTGAATCGATTCGTACCTCATTTGAACTTCGAATCCATCGGAGACAATGCCGTTAATTCGTCCGATACCCACTCATTCTCGACTAATGTTATGACTTACCATGACACGATAGCGTTTAAAAGCAAGCTTTAAACACATATCTGGGTCCTAGTGATTCATCATTTGTTAGTTGTTGCGTGTTGACACTGTGACCTGTGCCATTAACTATATATGCATGCTTGTCACGTCCACGTCAAGGCTAGCAATGAAATGCTTGATGATTTTGCAAAAGTCACCTCTAACAGTTTAGTCACGCTTTTCATCGCAGCATTGTAAGGTGATCTGAAAGAGATCCAGTTCTGTGAGAGTGCTGTACAAATATTGTATTATTATGATAGAGAATAGCTGCATGAAGAACAGAACTGAGATGAATGAGGAGCACGTTCCGAAAGTGATTAGGTGCTACCTCGGGAGCACTTGGCCTATTGTCTGTAGCATGTGGTACATTTTGAGCTTTACTTTTATCCTGCAATGCGATAGCAAACGTAAATTGATATGGCATTGCTTGCTATGGCCAAAATCAGCAGCTCATTTTATCTGTTTTCGACGGTCAAGCTATTTAACCACACTACCTATGTCGAAGTTTCACTGGTTTCTTATTCATCGCTGAATCCAATTAAAGATTATCTGTCCTTCATTCGGGTAACTCCATTCATTTTCACGAGTGCCCATTGCTACCGTAGCCTGCTTCCCTCTACCACCCGCTCCACACGATCTAGTCATTCAGCCCTCGCCGGAACTACACTGAAACCTTTCCGTGAACGAGCCTGCAATTGTAGCAGCTGAGGCTGTGAAGAAAAGATGCGCTTACAGCTTCTTTTTAAATGTCGTCAGATTAGGAGATTTCGTGATTTTACAAGCCTGAAATGGGAGCTGATTTCAGGCTGTAGTAGCATACCAGCGTAACGAGAGGTCTCTAAAAGATTCAATTTTGTGTTTGAGGTGCACCTAAAAGTTTCGAATACGACGAGCGGTTGGCGTCATGCATGAACTGACTGAGCAGTAGTTCTGATGCGTGGGCTGACGAGAGAGAATATATTTTCCGAAGAGCACGTTAAAAAACCTTGATGTCAAGGCTGCTTCGCCGGAAGCTAGGACAGGTCAGCTTGAAGCAGTGAAAGGTAGTGACCCTGACAATAACGACAGACAACTGTTTAAGCTGAGACTTTCTTCACCAGTGTGTTCCTGACGACTGAAGCTTGAACGTCTGAAAACAGTTAGTTACGCACGTCGTCATGAGATGTAAAATATGCATCAACCAACGACTTTTATATTCATTTCTATGTTTACCCGAATTTATGCCTGCAATGTTGCTTAAATAAGCAGAATTTAGGCAACCTCAAAATGGAACTGCTGAGGAATGTCTGGAAAGTAGGTATAAATACAATTTATAAATGGAACCCAAAGTTGTGACAACTAAAATCCCAAGAAAACGATGTAAAAAATAACATCTAGTACATATATACACAGAAATGTGTATATCTAGCTTAATAGTTAGAGACTCTCGGAATATAATGCCAATCGAGCGACGGCTTTTCGGAAAACTAATGAATATAGGTTTCTCCTCCCAAAAAGGACGCCAGATTGCACACGAGAACAAAAAATAACCCCATAATTTTTAAAATAATGAACTCCCCACCCCCGAGGTAAACTATCCAACAGGTAGTTCTACCGATCGGAGGGTTTTAGCTTTAGCGAATGGCTATCTCGTACTAGTCACGCTTTATCTAATTGCCATACACGTTTCATGGGACGCAACCCTGCTGGACCGATTAACTGGATGTAACTACCGTTCGGAAACCTAAGAAATCCTGCTAAGGCAGACACATATCAGGCATCTGGTGCCACATGCAACTTGCTGCCGTCCTTGGCTACGTCGTGGTTCTAACTAGCTAATCTTGCACTGGTAATCAGTCTTCAAACGATGATTCAAGAGTATTCCAGGGATATTGAGGTGATTTTAACTTCTCATTCTAGCCGTTATAGTTGCGATTTATTAATGCAACCTCCACCAAGATGCTATACAAACAAAAGGACGAGTCACGTGGACCCAATCAACAATGTGATAAATAGATGGATTTATAGTTTTATTTAATGTGGTCATATCAGGGAAATTTGTGACAAAACTCGAAAGCGAGTTCCAGCATCCGGGAGCATAGAAATTAAAGACACAGTCTCCAAAGGAATTGAGCTTCGCATGACGTTAAGGTTATTATCCATTAGATTCCAAAATGCAGGTGGTATGATGCTTCAGGACCTAGCCTTGACGGGAAATGGATTGTATAGGTAGGATATCTAGGAGCTAAAGAATAATGGGACCTAAAAGTTAGTGACAGAACTTTGAAGTCGATGCTTTGCTTGACTTCGAACCAGTGCAGGTCAGATAGAAGTGATGTGACGTGGAAACTGCGAGGCGCAAGACAGACAAACCTAGCTTCAGAACATTGCCCTACCTGTAAGTGCCCAGTTGCACAGGCCTGTAGAACAGCAAGCAGTGAGTTAGAAAGTTCATAAAGGATGTCAATAATGCATAGGCCAACTTAGATCTGGTATTCCTGTCTAATCAGGCCCAAATTTTAGTCACGTTTCGTTGAAAACTAGGCGGACTTTTCTGTAGAACTGATGTGGTCGTCTAATTGAAGGTCACTTTGAAATAGGACACCTTGATTTCGGGCAGATTCTACAGTAGATATGCTTGCAGAGCTGACTTTGAGCACTGCCTTTCCAATTTCTTAATCAAAGTTTTTTGCGATAACCAGTTGGTTGGTTTTATCCTCATTTAATTTAAGAAAGTGTGTTGCCGTCCATGTAGAGATGTCGTGAATACGTCCAGCAATGTAGTTGAGAGAATTTCACGTGTGGCTGATTCGTGGCCTTAGTTGATCGCTGATGGTGCTAACGACATGATTCACAATATGAATTGTGGGAAAGAATTCATGGAGATGGTGCCACCATAGACTTGGATTCTCATATTTTTTGCATGTTGTCGACAAGAAACTAGTAAAATCCTCAGCAAGATTGTCACTAGGATCCCAAAATAGGGAGTTAATCTGGTATCGGTTAAGGAGATGATTTATGGTTTACTTTAGAGTTTTGGATTGTGCATCGGCGATTCAGCAAGATTTTTATAGAATCTTTGCTTAAACTTTCCAGGGATTAAATTTGTATGGCCTTCTGTAGTCCTCTGTAATAATAGCAGTCTGATGAACTTGAAATTTTGAATGCATGATTTATTTTATAAGGGTCCAAAACACTTATGCCGTCTTTCTCGCATTTGAACCTGGATAGATAGGAATACTTGGTTTGCAAAGCCTGTCATTTTTTTAGATAATCTGTTGCCACCAACCTGCTCGTGTCTTTTGCTTATGTCACAGGGTAAGGCTAATAATGATCCGATCACCGTGAAAATTTAATTTTACTATAGCGAATGGGTATGTTGAAGGTTTTCTTACTCAAACTAAGTAACTTGGCACATTTTGTCATCTTGCCTATGCTTTAACATCATTCATTGTGTTTTCAGAGGGTTTTTATCCTAGCTTATTTTGGGCGCTCCTAAGAATAAAAATTTTGCCGATTCCAGTCAGACTGACATGAAAGTCCGAATATTATTTGGGACCAGCTAGATTTCAGGATTTAATTAGTTAGTGTAGCTATAAATTTCCTTAAATGGTCTTACAATTGATAGTGTATTTAAAAGTTTGATATGTCAAAAAAAATTTCTACTGCTTGTGAATAACTAATTCTTGCAAAACCAAACATGTCCTGCATCTTTTGAAAGGTTTGTCATATTAGTGCACATCATTGGATATAATTTAACGATTGTTCAGCAACGTCACGTTTATATGAAGGCCTGTGAGAACGTGACATAGAATCTTAAAGGTTATTTGAAGGTCAAATGACATCTGTGGTTATATAAAAGATATTACCACTCAATTTTTGAGCTAATATGTTCGTACACCCTAACTATTTGTGCATTTTGCAATGAGATCACTCAATTAGTCCTTGAGTATTATCAAAACAGCTGTTTCAAAGATATAAATCTAATAGAAGCAATGGAATAATGGTCCACACCTTCAACACTCCCTTAATTTTTGAGCTGATGCTTTAGTCTATTGAGAAGTCAATTGAAAACAGGACAGTGCAATTTTATGAAGACTATAGAACTTATGCTAACTAACCCCATTTTGAGCGTTCTCTCTTCCAATATCTGAGTCATACTCAGTTTCCCAATAGCTATTAAATCGGTTGCACTATCATTCAACGCGAAAACGTTTTCGTCTATCGATGTCCAGATATCAGCAACCACTACAGCAAGTGAGTTAATCGAGTTTGACGTGATGGACTGCTTGTAGCGATCAAAGCACAGGTACAACTGTGTGCCATTGGTAGTGAAAGTAAAGTTAAAACTGCACTTAGAGACTATATCTGCGCGCGGGTTAGTCTACGTTTTGAAAAATTCAGACCATGAACGTTTCCACAGGGTAACCATTAAGAGTTCCGCGATGCGAACAGATCCCCAGGGTAACTCATTTGCTCCTTGGATTTTCTGTGACCCAGTGTGACATCTCTGCTCAGGATTCTTCGATTGAGATAGGACTTCAACAAAGGAGCAGGGGACTACCATTTATGCCCAGATGAGATGACAGCTGCTCGAGAAGGGGTTGGGGATTAGCAGCATCAAACGGCGCAGAAAGGCAACAAAGGACAAGGACTAAACTAAAATCTGCATTTCTAAGGTCTTTGTAAATGCAAAGAAATTACGACACTGAGAGTGATTAGGTCTAGAATTAGTCTGGAGCTGAAGCTATGACTGAAGTTTGACAAAGTTAGTGTTCTTGGTGCTCTTTTAGGATTCTTCTACAAGAACGGCAGTAAGGAAACTGCACGAATTTTGCTCAAGCTATTTCGTCTTGTGCTGCCGTCTCAGTAAGTGGTCCAACATTAGCATTCTTCAAAAGCATCTGTTAAAGGTAACGTATTTGTTGATATAACTAATACATTTGATGTAGTACCCTCAGAGAACTCAAACTATTTCTATGCACTTTCAATTTGCTGCAAACCAGTTAAATTTGTCGTTATTTTATTTTGGTGCTCTTTGTATGGGTGTCTGTGCAGAACTAATTACAGGCTACCAGCGTAATTGCTAATAGCATATGCCCTAGAGTGTCTTCATATTTTCTTTATCGTGCTAGAATAAGCGTGACAAATGTTTGCTACGACATGCCTCATACCGATCGTGCCTCTATAACGATAAAAGTAAAGTAAAATGTGAAAGTGAAATGAAAGTAAAGATTTTCAAGAAACGATTTTTAAAACACCGGCATATAGATCAAAATTCCTATGGCACAATTGAAACAAGTCAATATTATTTGTATAGCTAATATGCTTCCAGGCTGCCCCAATGTTTTGCAATTTCTTTACAGATTTGGGGCTGATTCTAGAGGCAGATTCTAGAGTCTTCCTATCTCGAGACCCACAATCAATGGCTATCCAATGAGAAAGTATTTTTAAATAAAACTAGTTTGCGGAAATTTAATTTCTCCTATGGGTTTCTTGCTTAATCAGTACCTCGTTAAGCTAGGCTGTTCGTATGCAGAAGATTTATAAAATAGACACACATGTAATTTGTTTTCATAGCACCTTAAGAGAGCTTAATATCTCCCCAGGCGCTTACATCTACAGCTAGCCATCCCATCCGATCCCTATCCAAGATTAGAAGCTGTCTCCCACAGTGGCTTGTAAAAAATTTAACTAGCTCTTTAGTTCTGTTTCGGCTTGATTATGATTATAATAATGTAATTCCCTTTTGGCTGGGCTACCAAAGAAAGCTATTATGCCACTACAGCGGACTATGAATATGGCTGCAAGGCTGGTCTTCAAGTCCCAGGGTTTGAGCACGTGTCACCTTTGCTGAAAGAGCTAGGATGGTTGCCGGTTGAGCATAGGATACAGAGCAAAGTTCTTACACTGATCCACAAGGCCCGCCACGGCTTGGCTCCTTCGTACCTAGCTGAACTGCTGCATCACTTTCAGCCTGTTCGCGCCCTCAGGTCCTGTGTGGACAATAAATTAGCTGTCCCATTCCTCCGCTTAAAGACTGTTGGCGACAGAAGATTTAGCTCTGCAGGTCCTAGACTGTGGAACTCGCTTCCACGATTCCTACGCAACGACATCTACTCTCCACCTGCCGACTATGGCACATCTTTTTCAGCGGTCCTGAACTGCTACTTCTATGCTACTCACTACCTCAACTGCTCTCCTAACTCTGCTATGCTTCCCACTTTCTCTTTGTTGCGTGAGACGAAGTCTGTTGGCTACCAAATGCGTACCGAAAGCCGCTTAGGCTGTGAGTGCGCTATACAAAACTCTCCTGCGTAACACCCACGTGGTCTTTATGACTTTGTGGAGTTACTGACGGAGATACATTACATACATTACATTACATACCATGCTGGCTTGAGCCCACGATATTGGTCATTTTTAGATACGAGCAATTTACCAGTATGCTTAACCAGGCCTGAATTACGATTAAATAAATGCGATCAACCAACTTACAGATGCTATTATTAATATGCGTCTCTATTAGGAACTCTTGATCGGACTTAAGTAGAAGCTCTCGAAAGCCATGGGGATTTGGATGAAATTGAATTCTGCTTAAAAAAACTTAGGGATATAACATTACGAGTAATTTGAGGAGATTTTCTTCTTTGCTTCTGTTTTTTACTTGTAAGCTATCGGAAAAGCGAAATTGACTGTATTATTCAACCTATGATTATACAACTTTGAAAGTGAAAATTTATTTAGTCCGTTGAAAACTTGCAAAGAATAGCATTAAAGGCTTTCGTGTGACGGCACCTGATCGTATATGATGTAGGATACGCGGGCTGAGCCAAACTATACTTTGTCGAAGTGGATGGTAGCTTGGGCAATGTTTCACCTGTTACTCCTCTAGTTGGCACTTCGTTAGTTTATCCCCTGATATCCTGACTCGATCAATGTGCCAATAAGGGAGTTAAAGTAATGTGCTTAAAATTTCACAAAAATGTAATTGCAAGCTGCAACAAGCCCCAGAGTGACTGCAGGGAGGGGACAACTACATAGCGATTGCCCCTTCAGTCTCCTTCTCGATCTTACCTAAAAGAACTAATCTCCAAGCAGGATCGGCAGAGCAGGGCTCTCTCTTTTTGCTCGAATCGCTAAGCTATGCCTCAGACAAAACTGGACTTCTTCGCAATCAGTGCCGTTAGCTTGTTTGAACTCAAACCCCGGAACTGTCTCCTGATATGACAACATCGCCCGCCTTGGCAACAGGTAAAAAATAACTAAAAGCAAATGCTATGTCATTTTGAGTTTTCCTGTGAGTGTTTATGTTGACACTATGTGTGCTACAACTTACCATATTTGAATGTTGATACCTTCGTGCTATTAGTAAATAAATGAATATGTTTTCTTTGCATTATATGTAAAGTGCATAGAAAGAAAATATGTTCTCTGAGAGTGCTATGCAATTGTAGTTGTTATTGCATTTTTATTAATCAAAAAAATTATAAGCTTAAGAATATTGATGACCTTTGCGTAAATTTTCAATAGAAAATGTGTGGCTTTTTTCCGCTAAAAAGAAAAGCGCACATCCGCCAAAATGGAGAAGAAATGAATAAAAAAACATCTGTTAATGTAACAAGCGTGAAATCGCTTGCTGATTTATTCTACGCCCACATTATCTTGTCATGTAAATCTTAGGAATCGCAAGCGGTTGAATACAATTTGCGTCTTACAGACAGTCTTTCCTGGATTTTCATCACATTTGCTTCAACAAATACGCAATACAAACCAAATTCATGTAAGATATAGGCTTAAGACTGCAATAAATGACTTTCCTCTAACAATTACAATTACCTACTTGAAATGACTATCCAAGTTTGTCACGGATGACTATTTGCTCCAATTTCAAAGTTCAATCGATACTTTGTGCGTACATATCTGCGTTTATACGTATAAATATATATGTAAATATATATTTATATATCTGCGCGTGTGTGTGCATGCATGCATTCATGTATAAATATATACGTGTACACATATACCTATCTGGGTAGCTGCTGCTGAAACAACTCTCCATTGGTCGCAGTGCTCCCTACGTTTCCTGCATCAAGTCGTCTACGTGTCAGAGGCGTGAGGAACGCCGGGCTGTTAGCTCGTCAAACAAAGGTGACACACTCGAAGAACGCAAGGTCAGAGTCAGCGTGTGAGCACAACTGCTCTCGAGCTCACGAGGCGCACTACTATTTTCATTCTCTCCTTTCGCCTTCTCTGTCGCGAGGCTCGGCTCGTCGCGTACTTTCAGTTTCTTTGTTACCTACCCATTCGTCTTGGCGCGCGCCTCGGTGAGCAGACTGAAGGTGGTCTCCGGCGTGTTAAACGGAACGCGTGTAGTTTTAGTTCCGGAGCGTGATTTTAGTGCTAGCACCGGTTCCACTGCTTAGGTGCTAGGGCACCTATTAACACTAGGCACCAGCCGGAGTTCGGAGGTAATTCCGGAGCTTTTGTAAACTAGCGTTCTAAACTAAGGGTTCGCAACCAGCATTCTTAACCCAGCCTAATTTCTCATTTTTATCCCTTATATGGCCTTATATATCGTGCTTGAATATCCCTCTATTTTTAACAGGATTCTGCTTTGGAGACATTTCTGTGGGCTGAACGACTGTGTCTGCTCGTAGAGAGGTAACGCTTTTAAGGGTTCAGTCCAGCGACCAGTCTCATGGTATTGTCAACCTTGTGACCTGTTATAAAAGCTGGCCCAGTCTTATTTCCGCCGTTGCAACGTCTAGAATCAGTAGTTTGCTTACGAAAACAATTAGAAGTAACTTAGAAACGGAAAAATATTCGGAACTAAACGTTTTTAAGGGTTAAGCACGACGTAATAACCCATCGATGGTTAAAACAAAATATCTAGCACGTTCCACTTTGACGATGCATTTTTTCACGGGAAAGTATTTGGGTATCTCATCTTGTATAGATAGTACGCTTTTGCAATGAAGAATGGCAACATTGTTTGCTCATTATAAAAATCGACTTGCAAGTAAACCAAATGTGATTGGCCGGAAAAATACAGATGATCAGTAATATTAACATGCATATCTTAACGGGCCTAAACTCATAATTAAAGAAAAATTTTAGCTGGAGGAGCAATGGAATGAAAAGTTGAATGCAATGGAGCAAGGATGGAATGAAAATACGGAAAATCCGCAAGTTTAGCTTCTTTTAAATATTGTAACGATATCATATTTATATGCATAATGATTAAATGTATTTATGGTTGTTAAATTTGAGAAAATGTGTTGCTATAAAAGTCAAAATTGTATATACACAACGTGCAAATTGCTCGTGAGAGTTGCTCGTCTTGAGTGTCTCTCATTACTCGTTTCATGTGTCGTTGCTAGGTACAAATTTCTTTTTCGTTCGTTGCTGAGTAAGGAAAAGCAAAGACCATAGAACTATCCTAATTTAAAAACGTTATGTTTACAGTTATCAGAGGTAATGCTTAAAAAACTGCAGCAAGTGATCTGTTTAAAGCATTTTTTAATTCGCTATGTGTCAACTGCTTAGAAAGAGCAGTGATTCCTTATTCAAGTGTCATGCCGTGGGCATCTTAGGTCCTGCTGCTTGTCAGCTTTTTGGGATTCAGCTGCTCACCAATAGGAATGGTAGCTTGGGTCTTGCAGAGACATTGCATACGGTTCGTGGTCGGCATGACAATCGAAATACCGGGATGCACCTGGATGCAGCAATCAGGATAAGACCTAATATTGCATGGGTGGAACGAATTGCCCTCGCGTATGCTGAGACAGAGGAGTATCTTTTGCGCGAGCATAGCAATACTAACAGATGATGCAATCCAAGTGGCCCCTACAATAGTGTGCAGACGTACTAATTTCCGAAAAAACGAAATAATCTAGCAGATTCCACTCATACAACAATGCGCTTGAAATTTTAGTAATGCATGGGCATTCTCTTGAGCATCTTTGTAGGAAATAGCTCAACCACAAAATCGAGCGTGCCATGCTAAAGTAAACAGTTGGTTGCCAACCATTTTTTTTCATTGCTGGAGTGAGTAGGTAGGTGAACTGTCGCAAGCACACTCAAATACGCAGGTTACAAAGGTGGACTACGGCGAATCATGGCTATGAACAATAGTAATAAAATTTAAAAAAATGACACACTTCTTAAAGTGCCATGAGAGAAATCAATCTCTTTAATAATAATAATATTAATGCACTTGGTTAATCACCCTCAGAGAAGTCCATCTCTTTCTAGGTGTTTACATTTGGTGTAAACGAAACACGAGCAAATGTTAAGTGGGATCTTGCTTGATAGAAAAAAAAATCAATAAATCCTAGCTGATTAAACAGCCTCTTTTTGTACAGCGACAGGAGAGCCTTTACGGCTACCACCACCGCTTGCAGTGGCAATAAATAATCGCCCACTGCAGGAATCGAACCCACGACCTTGGGATCGAGGTCGTGAAAGCAACCGCCTTACCTAGTGTGCCATAACGGCTGATATGCATGAATAACATGGTTAGGGTGACAAGACCATTGTCAGCATGAAATAGTGGTTACTGGCAGCATGCAACAGAGTTAGCTCGTATCAGCACATAAAAGACGAATCACAGGGACCCAATAAACGTTGTCTCAATAGGTGTTTTAATTTCCTTGTTAAATGTGGTCAAGTCAAGGAATGTCGTGACATAAGTGGAAGTGAGTTCCGGGCTTTTGGAGTATGTGAACTAAATACATGGTCTCCAAGGGATTTGAGGCTTGCAGAAGGTATAGACAAACAGTTGGATGCCGGAAAGCTGGCGGCACGACGGTGAGCCTGGTGGGGCACTAGATCTGAAAGGAAGGCAGGAGAGCAAAACGAAGGGATCTAAAACGAGCGACAAAACCTTGAAGTCGGTAGGTTACCTGACTAGTAGCCAGTGCAAGTAGGCGAGAAATGGTGTGATGGAGAAACTGCGACGCTCACGACAGACAAGCCTAGCTGCAGAGTTTTGCACCAGCTGTAAGCACCTGGTTGCACTGGCCGGTAGGCCAGCAAACAGTGAGTTACAGAAGTCAAGACGGGAGGTCACAAATGCATGGACTAAATTAGGTTTGGTATCCCCGTCTAAACAAGCCCCAATTTTAGCATTGTCATGTAGCTAAAAGGAGGCAGAATTTCTTGTGGAACTGAAGTAATTATGTATATAAATAATTTATATAGAGCCCCAAGAGAAATTAATCTCTATTCAGGTGCTTCACGCAGACAGCCTTGGGGCTCGAGCCCAGGATCTCAGCCAGCCCTTGTTCGGGGCGAGCACTTTAAACAATTATCTAAGGAAAGGTCGCATTAAAACATCACACTTGCATTTTGTGCAGATTCAACAGGAGCGATGCTGGCAGAGCCGATTGTGAGCGTTAGCCTTTTAATTTCCGAATCACACATGGTCTTACCATAACTATTAAATTGTTTTTATTACCATTCAATTTGAGAAAATTTGCTGCCATCCATATGCAGATGTCATCATTACATTCAGCATGAGAGTTGAGAGAATTCGACGAGCTCGAGGGCTGGGAAAGATCAAAGCAGAGTGGCGACTTCGTGTATTCGGCATAGAAGTAAAAGCCTAGATTGTGCCTTGCAATCACGTCGGCAAGAGGAAGGGTCTAAACCGCTATAAGAACAGGTCTAAGCACGGAGCACTTAATATTTCAGAAGCTCCTCGGATGATCTTTGTTCATGCACATCAATACTCTGGAGTCTCTCACTGAGATAGGACCTGAGCCATTGCATAGCAGTGCCAGTGGTGCCAAGACGAGACGACAGGTGCTTAAGAAGGACTTGGTGATCGATATTATCAAAAGCTGCCGAAAGTTCGAGCAAAACAAGCAGATAATTTTTGCCCATGTCTGTATTCCTAAGTAGGTTCGTTGTGCACCCGAATCAAAGCTTACTTATTGGAGTGATTAGCTCTATAACCCGAATGGAAATGGCTAGCAATGTTTGAAAATTCAACATATGAGTTCAGCTGGTCTGACACGATTCCTTTCAGTGTCTTTGATAGGAACGGTAGAAGGGAGACTTGGTAGTAGTTGCTCACGCTCATTTGGTCTATAATCGCTTTCTTGAGTAGTGGCCTGATTCCAGCTTTTTTTTAAGGTGCCGGACATGATCTGAGGCTAGGGACGTTAGTTGTGCATGGCAGTAGCAGGTCAATGTATATTAAAAGCATTACGTTGAGAATATGGTCCAAAGAACTAGTTGTCTTCTTTGATTGGGATATAAACTTCCGGATGAGGTCACTAGTGAACTTATTGAACGTAGACATATTGAGGAGCTGAATTTAATTGGGGGAAGCATTCTAGGCAGGATGCTGCTATCGTATGGATAGACTCCCTGGTCGTATCGATATTCTGAACAAAGAAGCTGGAGAATAAATTAACTAGATCATCACAGGGATTATGTCGTGAGGAGCTAACCTAGGAGCGGTTGGATATGGATATGTTCGCCGAGCTGGTTTGGTCCAGCGGTTAAGGTGCTCGCCCACCACTAAGGTCTGGCTGAGGTCGAGGGCTCGAGCCCCGAGGCATATGTGAAGCGCACGAATAGAGATTAAGTTCTCTTGGGTCGCTTTACAAATTATTTATATTTATTTATTTGATTTTCGACAACAGCATTTTGCACATGTGATGAAGGTATTCTCAGATGGAATGTAACGATATCGAGAGTTGTGAGGATTCGAGACTCACGTGTGATTTTATTGGAGGAGGGTGAAGCGGAGGGCAGACGTTGTACACTGAATGAGATCTATGTGAGGTCAGACAAGCAGGATTTGGTAATAATTGGTGATGGCAAGGTGCAGTTGCATGAGGAAATGTGGTCGAGTGTGTGACCCTTGATGAGAGTAGGGCTATGCACATGAGCCACAAGAGACAGCAAGTTAGTCCATGAGCGAAATTCAGTGCTGAAAGCGCCAGATATGTTAGTAAAGTGAATGTTAAAATCATCCAACCGAGGAGGGATTGATTTCTTGCACATGGAATAAATATGAGATCGTAGAAATCTGAGATAAATGAGTGCTTGGTACCTAGTTGGCTATGGACTACAGCCACCATCGGTAGTTTGTTGTCGAATGAAATCAGGAAAATCGTTTCAAAAACTGCTCCGAGGTTACTGCAAATGATTTAAAGGTTTTGTCGCTAAATTTAAGGTTCGTTCACTCTGTGGCTTCAGCCTTCCTATAAGTTCTACTCCCCAGCAAGCATCGTGCCACCCGCTTTTCGGAATCTAACTGTTTACCAATACCTCGCAGAAACCTCCAATCCTTTAGAGACCGTGCATTTAGTTCTTATGCTCCCAAAGCATGGAATTCACTCCCGTCTTAATTCACGACTTCCCAGACTCGACCGCATTTGAAAAGAAATTGAAAACGGACCCATTTACAACAGCATTAAGTGGGTCCCTCCGATTCGTCCTTTGTGTGCTAATGCATGCTGAAACTGTGCAAGCATGCATGTCAATAGCAAAGTAGTTATTCGTTTCGCTCGTCTGATTGACAGTCACTTTATTCGATCAAGTAAATTCAAATTCTTTAAATTTTGACAGCTGCATATGTGCTCAAATGTTACGCCGATAAAAATACTTGCTATTTTCTGAATAAAATTGCGTTGCATGCAGAATTTGAAAGTCCTCTCCCTTCAAACTATGATTGGCCATCCCAATTCCTGTAGCATTTGCAATCAGTCTAGGAAACTGTAGACTAGGTGATACTATCAGATCCGCTTTCAACTCTACCTAGTAAAAATTGCAGACAACTAATAACTTCCGGTCTGCTCAATTCCAGGGGTACCAGAACTAAAATTATCCATGCATGTGTGACGACATAACGACAAGACGTGTGGAACTCACCACTCGCAGATAGTCCAACCTGTACAGTACGACACCTGTAAGTGGTGCCGGACTCTGGTGCTAAGCTTCCCAGCTGCTAAAGCCGCATGTTACATCACTGCCCCTTTTCTTGTTAGCGTTTTAGGCATCAAGAAGCTTATCCAAATAGGTCAAAGCTAATTTAATAGCCTCAGATGTATAACAGCAGCATAGCCCCACCAGCTACCGCCAACGTTTATTGTGAGCAATTAGGGACTTTCAAGTTGAGGACTTATCTAGACGGCAACACAGCTTCGCCTCAGAGCCAGGGTTATAAAGAGTTGTAATAATAATACATTTTTTAGAGATCTAAGAAATAAATCTCTTTCTAGGCGCTTTTCATATGCTGCAACAAAAGCATGGCTTAATGGTCTGTGGCAGCTTCCTCTGTCACAGCAAGCATAATACGGTTAAAGGTGACATGTACATAGTCGGCATACAAATATGGTTAATAGCAGTGTCTTTTGTAGAGGTTAACGTGCACAGAGCTAGCACCTTAACCCTGGGCCATGATCCAGGGACGTGTTCTATCACTCGTTTTAATGTCCATTCATTCTCTTGTTTCGGTATACCTATTAAAAAATCCTTCATTACCGTGGTTTTCGTAGCACTATGGCTCCGTTGGGCTCTTGGCCAACTTTAGGTAATACTATTAATCTAATAGTAATACATTTTGTAGAGTGCTCCGTATAATTGAATCTCTTTCTATGCATTTCACATCTGCTGCAAAAAAGACGTTGAGTGTTTCGTTGCTGATGCGTGATCATTTTGCAACCAGTGAATCAGCATAGACCAGAGCTTTGCTTACCATGGCAGCAGGTAACACGCCCGACAAGCCAATACCACATGCTAAACTAAATAGCCATACGTTGCTACCTAGCAGTAGATCTTTTAGTTACTATTTTTTGGGCTCACAAGCACTAAAACTCTAAAAGCAGCTGACGATTAATATCGGAAGGTCGATGGACTAGTCCTTCACAAAGCTGCTAAGCCCTTTGTAACTCTCAATATTAGCTTCACTAACGTGACCTTAATTCGTTGCTTTTGCTTTCGGTAGTGAGTATGTCCATATTGCTAAGCACCTGTTTTTCTCCAGCTGCTGTCCATGTTAAGTACATTTCAGCGAATGTTATACATGGATTTTGACAAAGTGTGCTTTTTTACGTTTGCCTATTTACGTTCACAGTTAAGAAGAGTGAGTGGCAGACAGGCCACCCCGAGCCTAATCTGCCTAATGAACCACACGTGTTCGCAGGAGCCCAAAACGTCAACAAGAAAAAACGCCGAATCAAGCAAGGAATGTCGAGCGTGTGGACAATCGCCAATACCACCCAAATTCAAACTCCGTGACAGGAGAGACCTGGTGAGCCGGGAACGGCCCCGGAGCCGGGAGCGGCCCCGGAGCCGGGAGCGGCCCCCGAGCCGGGAGCTGCCCCGGAGCCGGGAGCTGCCCCGGAGCCGGGAGCCGCCCCGGAGCAGGGGGCCGCCGGAGAGGCAGGAGCCGCCGGAGAGGCAGGAGCCGCCGGAGAGGCAGGAGCCGCCGGAGAGGCAGGAGCCGCCGGAGAGGCAGGAGCCGGGGGAGAGGCAGGAGCCGCCGGAGAGGCAGGAGCCGCCTGAGAGGCAGGAGCCGCCGGAGAGGCAGGAGCCGCCGGAGAGGCAGGAGCCGCCGGAGAGGCAGGAGCCGCCGGAGAGGCAGGAGCCGCCCGAGAGGCAGGAGCCGCCCGAGAGGCAGGAGCCGCCGGAGAGGCAGGAGCCGCCGGAGAGGCAGGAGCCGCCGGAGAGCCAGGAGCCGCCACAGAGGCGGGAGCCGCCCGAGAGGCGGGAGCCGCCCGAGAGGCGGGAGCCGCCCGAGAGGCGGGAGCCGCCCGAGAGGCGGGAGCCGCCCGAGAGGCGGGAGCCGCGCGAGAGGAGGCGCCCGAGAGGAGCCCCGAGAGGCGGGAGCCGCCCGAGAGGCGGGAGCCGCCCGAGAGGCGGGAGCCGCCCGAGAGGCGGGAGCCGCCCGAGAGGCGGGAGCCGCCCGAGAGGCGGGAGCCGCCCGAGAGGCGGGAGCCGCCCGAGAGGCGGGAGCCGCCCGAGAGGCGGGAGCCGCCCGAGAGGCGGGAGCCGCCCGAGAGGCGGGAGCCGCCCGAGAGGCGGGAGCCGCCCGAGAGGCGGGAGCCGCCCGAGAGGCGGGAGCCGCCCGAGAGGCGGGAGCCGCCCGAGAGGCGGGAGCCGCCCGAGAGGCGGGAGCCGCTCGAGAGGCGGGAGCCGCTCGAGAGCCAGGAGCCATCCGACAGCCAGCAGCCGCCCGAGAGGCGGGAGCCGCCCGAGAGGCGGGAGCCGCACGAGAGCCGGGAGCCGCACGAGAGCCAGGAGCCGCACGAGAGCCAGGAGCTAACAAAACTCAAGGAGCTGCCCGAGAGCCGGGAGCCGCCCGTGAGCCGGGAGCCGCCCGATAGCCGGGAGCCGCACGAGAGCCGGGAGCCGCCCGATAGCCAGGAGCCGCACGCGAGCCAGGAGCTAACCAAGCTCAAGGAGCTGCCCGAGAGCCGGGAGCCGCCCGAGAGCCGGGAGCCGCCCGATAGCCGGGAGCCGCCGGAGAGCCGGGAGCCGCTCGAGAGCCAGGAGCCATCCGACAGCCAGCAGCCGCCCGAGAGCGGGGAGCCGCCCGAGAGCCGGGAGCCACCCCAGATCCGGGAGCCGCCCCAGAGCCAGGATCCGCCCCAGAGCCAGGAGCCGCCCCAGAGCCTGGAGCCGCCCCAGAGCCTGGAGCAGCCCCAGAGCCGGGAGCCGCCCGAGAGCCTGGGGCCGCCCGAGAGCCGGGAGCCGCCCGAGATCCGGGTGCCACCCGAGAGCCGGGAGCAGCCCGAAAGCCAGAAGCCGCCCCAGAGCCAGGTGAGGCTAATGCAGCTAGAAACAGGTGCCAATTTCGTCTGTAGAGGAAAGAGGTTTCGGCGCCGAGAAGGGAAGCGCCGAAGGTACAAGAATCGAAAGCGAAATGAGTGCCGGAACGTGGAACCGCAGTTTGAGCTCAAGCACCTGGACCCGCCAGCTCAGGAAGGAGCCAGGAATGAGAGCCGGCAGCGCCAGAGAAAGAAGACACGCAGGCGCCGGAAAGGAAAGATCAGAAAATGCAAGATTCGAAAGCTGAATCAGTTGCAGAACGTATAGCCGAAGTTCAAGCCTGCGTTCCAAGATCCACCAGCTCCAGAAGTAGCCAGTCGGAAGAGCTACTTGCGACTGCAAGGAATAAGATTTTGGTTCCGGGAAGAGAGTCCCCAATTTTTCAAGAACGAAATTCGTAATCAGTGCCGGAAAATAGAGCCGGAGATTGACCCCAGGCGCCAGGAGCCGCCCGAGTGAAAGGGGCCACCCGAGAGCCGGGAGCCGCCCGTGAGCTTGGAGCAGCCGGAGAGCCGTGCGCAGCCCGAGAGCCGGGAGCAGCCCGAGAGCCGGGAGCGGCCCGAGAGCCAATAGCCGCCCGAGAGCCAGGAGCGGCTAATGCAGCAAGCAACAGGTGCCAACTGCGTTGGCAGAGGAAAGAGGTTTTGGCGCTGAGAAGGGAACCGCCGAAGGTACAAGAATTGAAAGCGAAATGACTTTAGATTATGCAATACCCAGAGGGTAAAGTGAATTTAGTTTCTTGATTACACGAAATTGGATAATATTCAATGGATAATATACTGGATAATTTTCTACGGCTTGTGTTTGTTGCCACACCAAGATCAGTTACGGCGAAGGATGAAGCGTAGCTAGTACCAGGTTTGAGATAAGTTTGATTCATTTGACAGGTTACACCTGGCGATGGTGCTTATATTTTCCCTAACTAAATCAACTATTTAAAAGACAAAAAAGTTGAGAAAACTCGTTTAAATTATATCCTAAAAAATAAAGACGAGCCATAACAGACAAAATCCAACTGGGAGGAAAACTTCTGTTCGTCTTTCAGTAATGCCGAACATACGCTCCAGTACACGTTACAGCCTCCTTATTCGTTGCAAGCACTTAGCGATGAGCATCGCAAAGTAAGATCAATGCAGCCAGCATATCGTAGCACCTCAAACTTTCGAATCGTCAGCATACGGAGCAGGATATGAGACTGTTGAAATGCTCAGTAATAAGAGCGGTCATCCAATGAATAGGCTCTTTCGCAATGACTTTAGATACAAGAGTCCATGAGGTATCTCCATACGACCACTCGCTAGCACACTCCGTGAATCAAAAAAATCTGCATTTTCATTTTGAAGAAAATCTTTAAATTTTAAGCTTTCGCCTTGCAAAACCCCGAGAAAGCTTTTGCATTGTTCGATCCCATTCGGTGCAACGTTTTCGGCGCTAGTTCATGCTGCTGAGCGAAGGGTAGTGGGCTCGCTCCTCAAGACCAACTCGAAGGCTTAGAGTCCTGCAGTGGCCTGTTCTTTATTTCAAACTGTGAGCGGTGGTGAGAGCGACTAAGGCCCTTCTGTCGCTATGTAACTGAGACTCTCAAATCGCTTACTTGATTAGCTGTGGCTGACCAACCAGTCTCAGCCATGACCCTCGTCGATATAGCTTTTTGCGACGAAGTAGTACTTTCTCTATACATTGCGATCGCCTATTTGGAAGTCTCTAGTGGGACAAATTGCCGGCTGCTGGTCTCAAAAAGTTATTGGCGTCGGAGGCAATACTGTATCTGAGATTCGACACCACCGCTCAGATGAGACATCAGCAAATGGAATATGGAGCGACAAGGGGTGCATGTAGTGCCTAGGCAGCAGTATATAGCGATTGGCGGTTCCAAACAGTTCCGGATTCTTCTAGACTTTGTGCTCACCGTGAGCAGACGTCTTGAGGTGAAACCACGCTACCAATCGAACCAGAAACGCTGTAATAAATACATACCGACACTATCTCCAAGGTCACAGTCTCGCTGACAAATGATAAGGGTACTATCGTTCGCCTGCTTATAAGTTCCGATAAAGGGTTATTTTTACAAAAGCTGCGAAGTGGCTTCTGCGTCCGACATGGTCATTTCGAAAATAAATCAAGTGCTTGCTACAGCACTGGTCTTAGCCACTTCGTGACCAACACAGGGGAAGCCGTGTGCCTTGGATTACGGCTGGCAACTATTTGAAAGTGCACAGTGCTACAGTGCTAGCCGTTAAGTCGACAGTGGCGAAATGCGGCAGCAGCGAAAAGCCCCAGAATAACTCAGGTCAAAACTGTGAATGCGCACTGTGCACAGTGTGTAGCCGGATGGCACTGCGCCGGAGCTCTCTGAAAAAAAGAATCCCTGGAAAGATGGCTGACGTAAAGCAGCAGCTCTCGGGCTCCGAGGCCGCAGAGTGCACCGCTCGACAGCCCACATCCAAGCTCGACAGTGCAAGAGATTTTGAGAGCTCGCAACAATGCAACATCACAACTGCGGCCTGAGCCAGCTAAACCAGCCAAATTAAGGCTGATAAATAATGTTCGAGATTGTACGATTGTGCGATAATCTACGGCCGAGGCCACACAAATTCCGGAGCCAGGTGATCGGCATGCAGTCGTGATTTTAGACTTGGTGTTGTCGCTAGAGCTGATTTAACTCTATGCCGGAGAGCAGAGGGTGTACACCATGGAGCAGTTGAACTTCAATAATCATCTGCTGCTGTAAAATAGAGTCGTCTACATTATGGATACGGACTTGATGCGTTAAGCTGCCAGTGCTCTTCGACCTAGCCTAGTTTCTGCTACTGTTGACATACCTACATGCATACAGGTATATGTACAGCATGCCTACGAGCGGCTCGAAACGCTACAAGATTTAAGCTTGACCAGAATTCTTCTCGATTTGGCTGAGATAATCAAAGTTACCAGTGCTTCTGCGTTTGCAGTCCAGTTCTGACGGAGGTGGAAGCCTCACATCGCCTTGCTAACAGCATGATGTCGGCCATTATACCACGTAGTCTTAAATTATCAAGTACCCAGTTCCTAGTTTAAGATTAGAGATCGTGACTTTTATTTAAATGTCTCAGGATTCAGTAGTGAAGTAATAAATAGCAGTCGGTGGAAATCCATGCAGATTATAACAAATACTGTAAAAATCATCACTGTTTTTCGCATGTAAGCAGCTGATGTACCGAGATTAAAAACTCGCAACGATGTCATGAGGCATTGTCATTTCTGGCATTTCTTTCGCAGTAATATAAGAAGCATTGTACTATTTATATACGCAATAAACATGCATAGAATCCTCAGAAAGCTATATCTATTCTAACGACTATACGTACGCTACAAGCAAAACACATCACTGTGGTTAGCGATGCTACTCACAGTGTCACTACGAGATAGCTTAGAAAGATCGATTCAAAAAGACTCAGACAAAGTTGTGCGGAACAAGTAAGATATATATAGGTGCATGTGCATGTGTGTCTGTTTGTGTGTACACGCGCGAGCACGTGTGCCCACGTATGTATCTAATCTGACCCAAACTCGTGCAACGCCATGTAGCTACAAAATAGGCAACCTTGACTGTAGAGCTGATGTGGGCTTCTAATGTATAGTCACTTCAGAGTAGGACAATCGAATTTCTTGTTCAGGCTACTGGAAATACGCAGGCTGAGCCTATTTTGTGGGATAAGTCTTCCAATTTATGAGCACGGTAATGTTTACCCGTAAATACATACCGCGGTAATCAATTAAACATCATTTCATCCGATAAAGACATATGCCGAAAAGGTGAAAATAACAGTAATACATGCCGGAGTTGCTGCTTCTTTACTAGTTGGCTGGCAGGGAGGAAGCATTGCATAGGAACACCCATGCGTCATCCGTGTAGAAATTAAATTGAATTGAAGAAATTAGATTGTAGGCAATGATTTCATCAGCAAGAAAGACTATATAAATTTGGAAAGTTTTTGAACCGATAACTAAGCTCTGGGTTATCCAATCCTTTATATGCTCTCCTAGTGACTGATCCATCTAAGGCAAGGCTTTTCCATTTGATTTCGCATCAAATTGCGTTATAAGATGCCTCTGGAAAGTTGTCATTACTCTGAACCCTCGTTCGGCGTTGGCGGTTGAAACCGACAGAGCCACAAGTATGTAGGTCCAATTTGTTCAGGAGATCATGCAAGACCTCGGCGCGGAATATTCCAGAAGGACTGCAAGATCACAAAGCTTGGCGCGTCCGAATCCAATAGCTTACGAAAACTGCGAGGCTGCTGTTTCCAGATGGTTGCTTTTATCGCCGGGAATAAAGATGGCCGTGGCAGCTGCAACTATTGTGCGGCAACCGACCGCTGCTACGTGCTCTTAGCCGATTCGTAGACCGTCGGTGCAGTGCAAAAACCTTGGCCTTTTCTGTGCTGTCTTCTATGATGTCTTCTAGTGAGATGACTGAGAATGGTAGTGGGTGACGCTTGACGACCCGAATAGACTGGTCGAAACCGTCTGTCCCTTAGTGCTCTGTCTGGAGACTGAAACTCTGAGTTATTGGTGGTTTAACTAATTCAGCCATCACTGGGCTCTGAAAGCCAAGCTTATCGTGGACTTATTATCAGCAGTTCACTTGCCCTTGTCAGGGCGCGGGGTTTACCTGGCAAGAAGCGGTCATGGCAGTTACCAAAAGAGCACCTGCCTTCGGCCTATAGGAGAATTTACAGTGCGGCCTCGATCACTTGAGCGCGTGCAGAGTATAAATTGCAACCCCTAATCGAAGACAGATACAAGCAGCCAACAGAGTAGCCTCATGAACGTAGCTGTGCCGTCTAAGTGACACTTGACATTTCATCGCCGCATGTTCAATCTCTTGCTTGTCTTGAACGATAATGTATTGCTCGAGCTGCATAAGCTGAATCCCGACATTTTTGCAGTCGTTATTCTTGCCGACCCTACTTTTGGCTGCTATTCCTTTGGTTCAATCATCTCGTTGATTCACTTGAACCCATCTTTTCTTACCTAATCGGAAAATGCCAATGCCAATGCTATTATGGCTGGCGATTGCTGCTTTTTAGTGGCCTCTGCAGATCGAAACGCAAGGATCAAGAACGACAACACCGCCAACGGCATACTGTGAATCTTCTCTCTAACAGCCGCATTTTCTGTCTGGGTGGGCAGCATAATTGCTTGTGGGATTCTACGTCAAAAAAATATTGGTTGAGACCATGATCTGAGAAATTATTTTGCAATTTCTTTTCGAACGATCCGAGCTTGCATTCGAAGTTGCTTTCGTTATTCCGTAGAACCTCGCCAATGTTCATGCTAAGATTGCATATCAAGAGAGGCTCAAGAAATTCTGATGACGTTTTCCTTGTGCTCTATTGCGAAGGAATTTATCGTGAGTGCCCTAGAATCTTCTGTAACTTGATGGGAGATAATTGAATCCTTTGCTTTCTTTGTCAGAACTTTCTCAGTATAAATAGTTCCTGAACTGTTTGTCACGTGGATGATTGTGCAAAATCGCTGATGCTATCCTCAGCATCCACTTTGGTCAAACGGTGGTTAAACCATAAACGTGCAACGTACAATGAGTTTCCTTAAGCAGTTGCATATACAAGGACCCGTTAAGGCTTGCCAGCTAATCGTAACTCAAGCAAACCTTCACTAACTTTTGACCGAGTACGCAGTCCTATCACAACAAGATACCATAACTACTTAAATAGGAACTGAAGGCTTCTACATGGGGCTTCCTAATGTGCTTTTGTGCTTAATCAGTGTATGATTTTAATTCATATGTATTTTTACTTGTAAGTTTTCTGAGCAAATAAATAACGATAGCTGAGTTGAAAGCTTCATTTAAATAGTGGCAGAAGATTTATGGTGGCCACCACCCAGCTTGTAATTAGAAATAAGAGACTGTTTTCTGTGTGACTTGACTCTGATACCTGGGCGGTTAAATGCGACCACGTCTTTCCCTCTTAAGCGTTTGGTCAATGCATTACTTATTAGGATGGGAATATATATAATATACTTATTAGGATGGGAATGCAGCAAAACTTCCAACAAAAAACAACAAAAATTCCAAGTAACCAAATAGTCATATGTAAGCTCCGATCTTTTCTAATGCAGATGATAATAATAGTGCCAGACATTGTGATAAGTCCTAGCAACCCGTAATAAGTCAAGTTGTGGCACAACGTGTGTAATCTGTACTAGAATGTTCCTCATTACGTTCCAAAGAGTCATGACTGCGACACCGATAGGACTTGAGCTGGGAAACTGGCAGCTGCTCGTGAGCCTGCATGTAAGAATATATATATAATTCATTTATATAGCGCCCCAAGAGAACTTAATCTCTTTTCAGGCGCTTTTCGTATGCCTCAGGGCTCGAGCTCACGACCTCAGTCAGACCTTGGTCGGGGCGAGCACCTTAACCTCTAGACCAAACCAGCTAGGCAAGAATCATTTCACGAGGCTTTCATCACCACTTAAAAGTTACGTAACTTCATTCTTTCATTCATTCATTCTTTGGCTCCAGCCTAACTCTCAGATCTACTCCCCCATCAGGCCAAGCATCGTTCCACTCGCTTTTCGGAATCCAACAGTCTACAAATACAGTCTACAAATACCCCGTACAAACCTCAAATTCTTTGGAGACCATGCATTTAGTTCGTATGCTCCCAAAGCCAGGAACTCTCTCCCGACTTGCGTCAGAACATCCCCTGACTTGACCACATTTAAAAAGAACTTAAAAACACACTTACTTAGGACAGCATTTAGTGGGTCCCTGTGATTCGTTCATTGATGTGCTAATGCATGCTGACACTGTGCATGCTGCCACTAACCACATTTGCATGCTGACCCTGTGCATGTCACCCGTAACCATGTTATTCATTTTGTTTGTTTATCAAGCATGATATTACTCAACATTCAGTTGCATTACCCTTTGCAGCAAATGTAAAGCGCCTAGAGAGAGATTGAGTTCTCTGAGGGCACTTTATCAAGTGCATTATTATTATTAGTAGTAGTAGTAGTAGTAAGGCCAAAGCCCCAAAAGATCTACACGCTGGACACGGTAATTGAGCGACTACCAATGACTAAAGATTATTCAATATGGATTAATTAAAAAACATACAAAACTTACCATACATAACTCTCATTACATTAACGATATTGAACGATTTTCAGATGTTACTGGTCAAATACATACGAGTGTGATTCCAAGAATTCATTATGGGTAAGTTCGACGGTCAGGCACATAAATCATAGATCGTTTGCAGCCGTGGCGCACCGTCGTAATCTAGCCTGCAGTCAAGTGTCACAATTGAGACGTCGGACTTAATCGTACTAAAATGATACATGCTCCAAGTACAACTAGGGTAAAACTTAGTGGCAGCGAGATGCCTCGGTAGTGCAGGACAACATTCGAGCAGTATACGTTTTCTACGGTGTACTTGATTTACACAGAGTAGAATATTTTTATTGGTTTTCTGTCGCTTGGTACTCGATCAAAATTTGCCTGAGATTGTAATCCTTTCAATATGTGCTACAGCTGTTTAGAGACAATTTTTTCAAGAATGTTCGACAGAAAAGAAGAATGTAAATTGGGCTATAGCTTGCAAGATTCTCTGTATCTAATCCAGGCTTTATAAGTATCGGTCTAGCAATTTCCGATTTGAAAGACTTGTGTTCAACCACTTTTCCAAATAAGCATTTTAACTCTTGGTTATGGCTATGCTAAGTTGGTCTGCCAGTGAAGACTGCAGAGGTAATGGTACAGGGTCTTCAGGAGACGAGCTCTTTTACTACAACTAATAAAGGTAGCCACATCGCATGCAGAAACATCGGAAAACCTTTTGAGGAAAGTCACAGGTTGCGATTCAGCCATTTCTGCCGTCGGATGAAGATTTATAGAGACACTGAATTGCTAGATGTGTGAGCAAAGAAAGCTGAAAACCTTTGAGCTGAGCCGTTGATATAAGGTAGCTGAGACCTCTCATCATCATCGGCCAGTGAATCTTTTTGTAAATCTGTTTTGAGTCTGTCGGCAGGAATTAAGTTTTCGAATGAGAAAGAAGCCCTTGCTTTTTAAGCTTTTGCGTGTAGACTCAAAACCAGTCTTTGAAATTGACTAGATCTTCACGAGACCCCGATTTCTTAAAATGAAGTTCAAGCCTGAGATTAACAAGGTGCATCTTTTGAAGATTTTTTAAATTTGAAAGGAATCTCCGCGACTCTATAAACGGACACAGTGTACGAGAGAACGCTTGTCGAGTGCACTCCTAAATGTCGTGTTCACTGCGTCAGTGAGGGTATCGCGACTGTTGGTCGAGTCTTGGTGCAGATCAGGAAGACCTGCACCGCTTAGAGATTTCACACATGTGTCTCGATCAATGCTTTTAACGCAACGTCGCTGAAAATACTCGTCATCACCATGTACGTGCAACGGAGCAGGAAAAGTGAGCGAAAAAGATCCGCGAGGGTCAGTGGGCACACCACAAGTTCAGTTGGTCAGGAATCCTTAGGGATCAGGAGATGCATGATAGGGCCACCGACGTAAGTGGTATGATTAACATTTTGGACCGCGCCAAAGTTCTCCAGATGGTCAAGAAACTATCGGACCTAGCTGTTGCTAGGGTTGCAAACGCGAATATTGAAGTCTCCTGCAATCAGTAAGTGCCTGTCACACGCAAATATTTTAGCGAGGAACTCCACAAACTCCACAATAAACAAGTTTAAACAGCCAGATGGGGGTCGGTCATCGCATCATTGAGAGGCACAATACTTGATGAGGACCTGATTTCAGTTAATTCAAATGATGGCCCGCGTGAAAAGTTGCATATCTTATAGCCAATCGATTTATGAAAAGCAATAGCAACCCAGCCACCAACCTTTTCAGATCGCGTGGACTGAAATAATTAGAACCAGGTTGGGGTGACCTCAGACATACCGTGACCTGAGCAGGGCGCCATCCACGTTTCGGAAAGCAGAAATACACTTCGTTTCTCAATGACAGCCTGCTCGCGGGAAGTAATCCCTTGGATTTTAGATAGCGGAAATTTAGCAGGAGGAATTTAAGAGGCTGTACAGCAACTGCAAGACGCCGATGAAGCGGCCTGCATTCAAATCGGCATGTGGCCAGTCCAGCAGACACAGCCCCTTTGAATTTAAATTCGAGCTTAAAAACCGTAGCTTCGTAGGAAGACATCGATTTTTCTGAGGGCTCTATATCAAATGTATTCTTATTACTACATTTTGTCGAAATGTTTCACCACGCATATTATATCTATGAAGACAATGTTTTAACACCTGGCGTTCCTGCCATTGGAATTTAACTCTAACGACTACCAATTTTTTAGGACTGCCGTGTTCTCCGAAAGTTAGAAAATATAGATACACGAGCAGCTTAATGCCCGAAATCGCGTCGGTAAGTCCTTGCAGTTCTGTCATGGAGGACAATGCTGAGCTATTTTGCCATTTGACAGAACTGCACCATCTTGCCACGTGACACAAGTTCGACATCTTGCGGCGAAACAGACTTTCACTTTAATTAGTATATACATAAAAATTAGCATATATATATATAGTTAGTATATATATATATATATATCCTTATCACGGTAGCAAATGTACTAGCTCTCTATTGGTCATAGGAGTTTTCACGTTTCCTGTAACAAGTCATCACCTGCGTCCAACGAAAGGCAAGTTCGCCTCGTAGGTGAAGACTGCGACGAAGAGTCGAGCAAGTCAAAGTATAGGTGAGGGTCAGTGTGTAGCCGCAGTTAGTGTGCTAGCAGCAATGCATTCTCTTTCCCATCGCCAATATGCGTGAAAGTTCGGGCGTTCTTCTCTGCTGGTCTGTTTGTCGCTTACTGTCAGGCTGTTAGTTGCATTACCGTTGGTTCTGGCACGAGGAACGAGCCGTATGTGGTTGCTGTCAAATTGAGTGGAAACCCTGAAAGTCTGTAGGGTGATTTAAGTGAATATATAACTCTCAGACTTTATTGTACAGCATTTTATATGGTTGAATGCTACTAAGATAGATGAACCCCAGAAATTTAAGCGAGAGCGCGTGCTAGCAAAGCCGATGCAAAGCGTGCGGCGTACTACCTTTTCGCTCCGGACCCGCGTCTGAACCCTAGAGATTGTGTCACTACTGCTGCAACGTAAGCAACTAATTTTCAGCTGTACCTAAAGTGTCCATGCGTCCGGGCTGGACGGCCGGTTGTCCCGAGTTTTAGCGTGCTGCAGGCTGTGGCCGGAATAGAAATTTTAATGTAGTGCTTTCGAATGCTTCGGAATCGGGCGCTTTTCAAATGACGTAACTTCCGGTAAATACTCTTGAGACTGCTCAACCAAGCGTTAACTTGCCGCGGGACCATTACGGAATGATCTTCGCTTCTCGTCCGGTGGCACTCTGACGGTATAATGCGTATGTTAATAGAATTTTCTTACTAGCTCATTAGCATTCATAGCTCAACTGTTTTAAGCACCGAGAAAAAACCTTAACCAGGTTTTCCGTAAAGTTTACTCTTTTAGCATAAATATCTACTGCCGCCGCGCGTTCCAGCAAATGAGAGCTAAGCCTCAGAGGTCTACTGAGTCTTACTTCGAGATCTAGTTACCCCCTAATACGCAGTAATTAAAGCGCGGAATACGAGCAAGGGTGGATTTAGGCGGCGGAGTTGCAACCCGCCCTAAACCCTAAATTATAAACCTAAAACTCTAAACACACTAGATTCTAATCCCTCAGTGCTAAACCCTAAAAACTCTAAACCCTAAAAATCCTAAACCCTAAACGCCAAAAATCCTAAACCATAAAACCACAAACACTAAAACCTAAACCATAAACCGGGTTAATGTCCTACCCCAGGGAGAAATGTTGGGGTTGAATGTCCAGTGGAGGGGGAGCGTCCAGGGGAAAATGTCCGTCCCCCCCCCCCCCGCCGTCGGGCCGAGGATAGTGATGCGTGGGTGGGGATCAGTAAGCAGCAGGAACTTCCGTCCACACAAACACAGAAAATCTAAAGTTAGCGACAAGGCCTAACTCTCAATCTGCGAATAGTTTCTAACGCTAGTGGACCTAAGAACTATAGTGCATAGAGCTCTCAGAAAATTGGGATATTCTCTAGGCACTTTACAATTGCTGCATATCTAGCATTACAAAAAGTTCGGTGGTGACATTCGCAAGCACCACACATTGTGTAAGCAGGTACATGCACTCGAGGAACGAATCACAAAGACCCGCCAAATGCTTTGAAAAACAGGTGCATTTTCAGCTTTTCAAATGGCTAGTGTACGGGAAGCGAAAGCGATGGACCTCTCTTTCCCCCCCCCCGCCAAATCGATGCGATAAAACAGCACCCAGCCCATACAACAATTCGTCACAAGCAAACACAAGCATTTAATTAGGGTTATGTGTTGTCAATATGTTTTCAGAACATTTCATTTGAACAACTTTTGTGAAAGCCGGTTGGCCATGAAGACTCCACAGCCACCTGCTTCGCTTTGAAGTATCATGTAAATCGTACAAGAAACTATGTACCTATTTCAGTTTGCGCAAGAGCTTGTATTTCAGCGTCTCTTTAAACAATCGGAAGCCGCTGACGTTTATAGGCGGCTGGGAATTTTTATGGCTGCCACTTTTTCCTCCGTCGGATGTATGCCGTTCTTGTCTATTCGATGCTAATGGTAAATTATTGACGATTTAAGAAGGCTCACTTATCTCTGCTGACTCGGAGGCCAGCACCTTGCAGTTTAGCCAGCACGGAAGCAAGATATGCATTTGGGATGTTTGATCCTAGTCAGCCGGCTTCAGTACTTCATCCTGGCAGCACAATACACCACCCAGTTTAGAGAGAAATGGATCCAGCGTCTTTGATGAATATTGGTATCGGATGCAACACGAAACGGCAAGCGGTTATATTTAAACAAATCCTCATGCACAGTAATGATAACAAAAGCTTTGGACGCTTGCTCAACTTCGATCTGTGCAAATACACGGGATAGGTTCAGCTTTAAAAAACGGACCCGACGTTTAGTTTCTCCTGCCAGTAAGTCGTCTATCGAAGGTATTTGATGTAATTAGTTTATTATCTGAGAGTTTAGCATTACTTTGTGGTCACTGCAGAGGTGGACCGGGCCGTTGGATTTGATTACTGATACTGGTAGCGTCGTCCATTTTCTCCGCTTGGCCAGCGAAGTGACCCGTCAGAAACCAATTTGCTTAGCTCAGCCTCCATCTTCTCTTCTATCGCAAGCTGCACAGTTCTATATTTAATATGCACGGGTACAACAATAACTCGAACATGCAATTAGGCCTTGACGATGCCTAACTTACCCGGCGTCTGGTGGAAGAGAGTTTTGAAGTTGAGAGTTGGAAGAGAGTTTACCCGGCGTTTTTGTTGATCAGACCGTCATGCTGTTGTTGAAGAGAGTTTGAGTTATGATGTCCAGTCAATCAATTCAAAAGAAAACATCCTGCCGATATCAAGATCAAAATCCGGGATCCATTCTCTGCCGATTAGCTGTAAGTCAGTTTCGGCAAGCAAGAAAAGTCGAGCCTAGACCTTGCATCCTTGATATTCAGCCTGAATATGAATTACGCCGACAGGAGTAATCTCTGCAGTAGCATCATATGGCCGAAGCGTAATATTCGTAGGCTCCGGGTGAATGAAAGCGCTGCGACCTCTTCTAGTGTCTGTTTTGCCGCTGTCTTAATGTTTAACACTGTCTCCAGTATCAGATTGTCTACTGTAAACAACCTTTACCGAGCGGCATTGCAATAAAGGCTAACTACCAGCTTGTTTCGCCGAGCTTACAGCAAGAATTGATTGATTCCCAAATATTGAGTACAAATACGCAAGGCAGCTAAAAGAAACCTTTTTTCTGTTTCACCTGGTCGTCGAAGACGACAGTGGAACATGTTGGTTTCGGGAATTTTAAGTGGTACCGGCAAAATACGGTCCGAAAGCTCCTGCGCGATCTCCAACAGGCTCCTATTCAACGATTTAGCTGATGATACAAGGCTAGGTTTCAGAGCCTACGTCTTAGATCTCGTTGAACTCAGAAGGACTGTTTTTTGGTGATCTTCTGGAATCCCCTGAACTACCCCGTACCGTTCGAACACTTCCAGGTAGTTCCGAACGACTGTCTTTCCTCACCAAATGAAATGGAGGCTTCGCGGGTTGTCATAGGTCAACAAAAATCCAGCTCATCGCCACTGATGTGTTTGTGCGAGCAGCCTTGCACAGCAAACAACCGCTCAGGCACATGCCATTTATTATGGAATTACGAGCCCGGCTATTGCGACCGCCATGCTATCTAAGAAGCCTGGGAGCACACCCAAAAGTGGGTCCACTGTGCTCTGCTAGAAGAGGGCAGTAGCTGGGCAAGTCAGGAAGACATAAGACTCAAGTTATGACTATATTCAGCGACAGTAGTAGAGACACAGAGACATGAAGAAGAGATCCGGTCACGCCGAATGGCAGCCGGTGAAGGGGTGCACCAGCATAGCTAAAGCGACAGGAGGGAAGTGGTGCTTTGTTTGCCACAACCTGTTGGATGTGTTTTGGCTTGATTGACATAGAAACGATTGGCTTCACACGTGGCGATGCAATTGAGTATTATATTGGCCTAATGGCTGGCGACCACTTGGGCAGCTAGCGCTTGCTACACCTCTAAATTGACTTTCAAGAGTCTGTTGAACCTGCCTGCTTTTCTCTGCATAGTCTCCGTTCTTGTGCACTTTCCCTCATCACTACTGGTTGCTGTAAGGTGCATTTTCATATTGCTAATCGCTAATTTACATCACTCTGTCCTCTGGGTGGAGTTCGTTTAAATATTTTGACATTCTTCAGACTTTATTAAAAAAACATCTTACCATGACTTTCATGTGTAGATTCACTGTCACGGAGAATCGAATGCTCAGAAGCCGCTTGGAGCAGTAATCTGAATAATGAGCAAGCAGTCTCATTCACAAAGAATCTGTGATAGAACCTGCATTGACAAAGAGATGCCAGCAGCCGCCTCCGCCTTGAAATCTGAAGCCGCTCCCGCCTGCACGCCTGGAGCCGCCTCTGCCTTAAGCCACCTCCACCTGGATCATCCCCCGCCTGGACGCCTGGATCATCCCCCGCCTGGACGCCTGGAGCCGCCCCCGCCTGGACGCCTGGAGCCGCCCCCGCCTGGACGCCTGGAGCCGCCCCCGCCTGGACGCCTTGAGCCGACCCCACCAGGAGGCCTGGAGCCGACCCAACCTGGACCCCCGGAGCCATCCCCATGTCGATACCTGGAGCCATCCCCGCCTGCAAGCTGGGAGCCGCCCACACTTGAACCCCTAAAGCCGCCCCGCCCAGACGCCAGGAGCCGCCCCCGCGTAATCGCCAGGAGCCGTTCCCTTCGGGATGCCTGGAGCCGTTCCACCAGGACGCCAGGAGCTGCCCCAGCGAGGCCACCTGGAGCCGCCCCCGCCGGGACGCCTGGATCAGTCCCAGCCGGGACGCCTGGATGCGCCCCAGCCGGGACGCCTGGAGCCGCCCCAGCCGGGACGCCTGGAGCCGCCCCAGCCGGGACGCCTGGAGCCGCCCCAGCCGGGACGCCTGGAGCCGCCCCAGCCGGGACGCCTGGATCAGCCCCAGCCGGGACGCCTGGATCAGTCCCAGCCGGGACGCCTGGATGCGCCCCAGCCGGGACGCCTGGATGCGCCCCAGCCGGGACGCCTGGAGCCGCCCCAGCCGGGACGCCTGGATCAGCCCCAGCCGGGACGCCTGGATCAGCCCCAGCCGGGACGCCTGGATCAGCCCCAGCCGGGACGCCCGGAGCCGCCCCAGCCGGGACGCCCGGAGCCGCCCCAGCCGGGACGCCCGGAGCCGCCCCAGCCGGGACGCCCGGAGCCACCCCAGCCGGGACGCCCGGAGCCGCCCCAGCCGGGACGCCCGGAGCCGCCCCAGCCGGGACGCCCGGAGCCGCCCCAGCCGGGACGCCCGGAGCCGCCCCAGCCGGGACGCCCGGAGCCGCCCCAGCCGGGACGCCGGAGCCGCCCCAGCCGGGACGCCCGGAGCCTCCCCCCCGGGGACGCCCGGAGCCGCCCCAGCCGGGACGCCCGGAGCCTCCCCCCCGGGGACGGCGGGAGCCTCCCCCCCGGGGACGGCGGGAGCCTCCCCCCGGGGACGGCGGGAGCCTCCCCCCGGGGACGGCGGGAGTTTCCCCCCCGGGGACGGCGGGAGCCTCCCCCCCGGGGACGGCGGGAGCCTCCCTCTCCGGAACGCTTGGAGCTGTCAGTGACCGTAATACCAGATTCAGCTGCAGTACTGGAAGCATTGAAAGTGACGGAAATTACAGCAGTCCTCAACTGGCGAGGAGGACACGTTGGAACTATAATCGTAAGACGCGCGATAAGCGAAAGCATGGGGACAAAAGTAACCACAGGCATTAGCATTGTGACAACTTAAAGCAACAAGCCTAGTACGTCTGACAGGACGCTGCCACATCGACGGTTACATCCGCTATTGGAATATGGAGCCCATATTTCGGAGAGTGAATTGGTGAGATCGCCAACGAAGGCGTTTGGATTAGAAAACGAAATGTAATGAAAAATGAAAACAAAATGTAAACGCCTAAATCTGGTGAGAAAACGCCTAGATCTGAAAGAAAAGCCCATGGGTCGAAAAGTAACAGCCCAGATCAAAAAGGGACGTACAGAGACTGGAATTTAAATCGTCAACCCGGATCGAGACACTTTTGAATTATGGAAACAAAAATGATTCTGTCAGAGCTAAAAACACTGCCAATGGAAAACCAGGTGTCATTTGTGCAGCATAAAGCACCGGAAGCTCAGTAAGAAGAACCTATAGCATCAGCAATAAGGATTCCCCGGACACGAAATGGAAATGCCAGCACAGGACCTAGATGTGCTGGCTTTGAAATCGGCAACTCTGAGATTGTGAAATGATTCAGCGTAAGATTATACAACGTCTAAAGCTGGTCAAGTAATTTATAATTCATGATTAAAGGTATTTGAATATTATTCAAATCTTGTGTTCTTTTCATACGATCAAATTTGTGGATGGCAGCAGGTTCCAACTTTATGGTAAGTTTTATTTATTTAAATCGTTGCACCTAGGGATAGTGCTTACAGTTTCCTCAAATCTATTGACTATTTGAGCAATTAGGAACTCGGAAAAAGTATATCACAAATGACATAGATATACTTTAACATACCAAAAATAACTGCAAGGGAATTCTTTATTCTTCTTGAAAAGATGCACAATGCACGTTTCAGTCTGCCTTCATGTATGTCATTCCACACAGTGTTAAGCGCATCATAATATAGCAAGCATATGGCAGCCAGAACAACTTTCGTATATCCGATACGTTAAGCAGGAAAATACTGCCCAAAATGCAAGATAATAGAAAATGGTCATCCTATGCATGGCCTCTTTCGCAAATACTTTAGACGTATTTCCGTCTGTAACTCCACAATGCCGAAAAAACTGTGAGGGTTTTTCACACGAGAGCTTTGTACAACACACTTACCGCCTAAGCGGCTTGCTGTACACATTCGGCAGCTAGCCGACTTCATCTCAAGCAACGAAAAGGCGAGGAGCATAGACGACTAATGAGAGCAATTGAGGTAGTGAGTAAAATTATTTAACCGAGACTGGACCAGAGAGCAAGTGACATATTTTGCTTGCTACCTTGGATGACAGTTCCTAATCTTAGATATGTACCGGAGATGGGGGACAGCTGTGCAAGCAATGATATAAACAAGGCTTTCAAAATTTGGGTATCTGTCCAAGCCGGCATTTAAAATCCGAACTTTAGGTGATGTACGTGCGCGATTGGTTGAAAAATGTCATTGCACTTTAAACAAAGTGCCCTGTTGTACATAAGAAAATCTTTGATTTTAACCCAGTCACATTTTGTTTATTTTCTACCGATCATAATGGATTGCCGTATTTGCCGGGTCATTGCCGTCGATTGCTATGCATCGCCCGAGATTGAACGAACGGGTGAGTTGAAAGTATGTGCCAGCTTTACAGTGAGATGTCACGTCGAATGACGATTGGAGCTTGGTGCAGCCGATTTCTGGTCGACTTACCACGGATTGGGATATTGGCCTTCGGCCATCGCAGTCAGTTACCGTGCATTGATGGAAATTGACAAGCAAAAGAGCTCAAAAACTTTACGGTATTCCTCTAAACACAGTAAAATTTTGCATGCAATCACAATTGAAGTTTCGCAATGCAAGTTTTTGTCAGTTTGCAACGGATTGTAGTAAATTGCTGCTTCAAGCGGAGTCATTGCCATAGGTTGCCTTGCCCAAGATTTTACGAATGCAATCGGGAAAAATTGATGCGGTTGTAATTTAGACAATGCGCTTTTCAATGTACATTCCGAATTTGAGGATTAGGAAACCGATGTTGGGGCGTTTCGCAGCAGATTGTCATTGCCGTGGATTGCAGTCCGGGTATTGTCATCCATTGTCGTGCCTTGCTGGAAGTTAAAGAGTACCGCAGCTTTAAATGCTATAGTTTCACTTTGGAAACAAACATGTATTGATAATTAGAGCTTTGCTCTGCCGATTTCTCATTGATTGGCCACAGATTGTGGTGCTAGTCCGAGCAATTGATGTCAATTTTTATTCATTGCTCGCGACAGTACGTGCACGATTAATTGAACGGATATAGTTTTACTTTAAACACAGTGCACTGGGGCACACTACACGAACAATTTGATCTTGGCCCAACCACTTTATGGTGATTTGTGATGGATCACAATTTAGTGCAAAAATTCTGGCTTGTTTAGTGAGGAATACCACGTCTAAATTTGTGTATGGGTTTATGACATCCTACATTGACTTCTGTAACTCACGGCATGCTGGCCAATTGACCTAGGCACTCAAGAGCTTACAGCTGGTGCAAAACTCTGCAGTTAGGCTTGTCTGTCGTGAGAGTCACAGTTGCCACATCACAACCCTTTCGCCGACCTGCACTGTCTAACAGTCAAGCAACGCATCGACTTCAAGGTTTTGTCACCCACTTTTAGGTTCCTTCGTTCTTTTGCTTCAGCATGACTATCATATGTGCTCTGCCACCAGGCTAAGCATCGTACCACCCACTTCTCGGAATCTAACTCTTTGTCTATACCTGGTACAAATCTAAAATCCTTTGGAGACAGTGCCTTTAGACAGTTCGCATGCTACCAAAGCTTGGAACTCACTCCCGACTTCCATAACGACATCTCCTGACTTTTCTACATTTAAAAATAAACTAAAATTGAATATATTTATGACAGCATTTAGTTGGCCCCTGTGATTCGTCCTTTATGTGCTTGTGCATGCTGACGCTGTGCATGCTTCCACTAACCACACTTGCAAGCAGACCCGCTGCATGTCACTCCTAACCATGTAATTCTTGTCATTCATTGAGCTTGCTGCCACCGACCATTAGATTGTGCTTCCTTTACAGCAATTGAAAAGTGCCTAGAATGAGATTGACTTCTCTGATTTCGCTCTATCACATTTATTATTATTCTTATTGTTATTACTATTGCCTTATTTGCCTGTACTACAGCCTTCGTTTGCTTTGAATTCCCCGAGATTAAATTTACAGAGTGAGTTGAAAGTATGGGCGTATAGTGCACTGATATGTTACGTGGAATGAGAATTGGAGCTTATTGCAGTCAATTTCTCGTCGATTTGCCTTAGAATTGAGGTTTGAAGAAGAATTAGAATTGAGGTTTGAAGAGAATTGAAGAACCTTGCCGTTGCTGTCTATTGCTGTGCGGTATTGACCATTAACGTGCAAAATAGTTGAAATGTTACGGTTTTATGTAAACAAGTTGATTTTTAAATGCAATGACAATAAGATATCTTTGCACAGACAATTCATGGTTTATTTGCCACGGATTATAGTGGATTGCTGTTTTTTTGTGATTGCTGAGTCAAGTCATTTCCGTTGATAGCCCGAGATTGCACATGCACAATTATTTAAAGCGATGTGATGGCACTTAAAATAGCCTGCTCTCTGATATGCGTTTAAAGGAGCTCTTAGAAAAAAAAATTTCGGGCATTTTGCATCTAATTGCTACAGATTGAGGTATTGGATCAGGCCATTGCAGTCGATTGCAGTGCATTTCTGCAGAATTCCGGAGGCAATTACAGTGAAACTGCGCAGAGTACACAATAACCGAAGAGTAGAGCAGTGTGCAATCCAAATTTGGGCTTCTAGTGTAAGCGTTTTGTTTATCCTAAATCCGGTATTATTTGAGAGCACAACTGTTCACGACCGATTCTCAGATTTTGCATTGCTAAGTATAGAAAAAGAAACACATATATAACAATAATATATAACAAATTTCAAACTGTTGTAGACCAGTTTTCACGTTCACTGCTTAGAAACTTCACATAAGTTAAAGCTGAGATAGCTTCCTTGTACCTTTGCTACCGTAAGAAAACGATCTTGGCTTGTTATGCCGGCTAGCGTGCGTTTTTTTAGTTCATTTGCAGTGGAGCACTTTGCAGCAACTTGTTTCAAGAGGGCGCCGTGTATAGCCTTGTGTCCGGGCGCCGAAAGTTCTTACTACGCCACTGGTTCCCTGGCGCCGACAGCTCTCACTACATCATTGCTTGCCGGGCATCCAAAGGTCTCACTACGCCACTGCAGACCCACCGAAGAAAGCCCCCCCCCCCCCCGGTAAGTATTGACTAATGGCGAAAACGGATATTTTGCTAGGAAGGTCCTGTTTTGAGTGGCATATCCGAGAACAGCTTTTCAACAGTCACAGCGAAGATATCTGCAGAATATCCGAAAGAGTCACTGAGAAGTCAGGTAAATGTCTACATCCTGCTTGGAGTCGCACGAGGTCACTCTCTAGCACGGTGAGAATGGATGTCATACTAACATTAAAGGACAAATATAGGAGCGTCCTAGCAGTACTCCCGATGCATTCATTCACTATCACACTCCAGTCACTTCACGAAACCTCCCTTTTCAATACAACATTTAAGTTATCAAAGGTTTACAGTCACTAATCGCATAATCTTAAGACGGCTTTCACTTTTTTATTCCTTTTTGCAACCAAGTTGTCTGCTCAGCTCGATGATGTCAATACCTTAGCATTAAAGCTTCATTCAGAAGACTGCCTCTACAGCTAGCCATCACATCCGATCCCTATCCAAGATTACAAGCTGTCTCCCACAGTGACTTGTAAAAAATTTAACTAGCTCTTTAGTTCTGTTTTGGCTTGATTATTGTAATTCCCTTTTGGCTGGGCTACCAAAGAAAGCTATTATGCCACTACAGCGGACTATGAATATGGCTGCAAGGCTGGTCTTCAAGTCCCAGCGGTTTGAGCACGTGTCACCTTTGCTGAAAGAGCTAGGATGGTTGCCGGTTGAGCATAGGATACAGAGCAAAGTTCTTACGCTGACCCACAAGGCCTGCCACGGCTTGGCTCCTTCGCACCTAGCTGAACTGCTGCATCAGTTTCAGCCTGTTCACGCCCTCAGGTCCTGTGTGGACAATAAATTAGCTGTCCCATTCCTCCGCTTAAAGACAGTTGGCGACAAAAGCTTTAGCTCTGCAGGTCCTAGACTGTGGAACTCGCTTCCACAATTCTTACGGAACGACATCTACTCTCCAACTGCCGACTATGGCACATCTTTTTCAGCGGTCCTGAACTGCTACTTCTATGCTACTCACTACCTCAACTGCTCTCCTAACTCTGCTATGCTTCCCACTTTCTCTTTGTTGCGTGAGACGAAGTCTGTTGGCTACCGAATGCGTACCGAAAGCCGCTTAGGCTGTGAGTGCGCTATACAAAACTCTCCTGCGTAACACCCACATGGTCTTTATGACTTTGTGGATTTACTGACGGAGATACATTATATTAAGCCACAGCTGAGCGACCAGTCTCAGGCACAGCAAGCCAATGGTGACGTCCCAAGGAGATACAAGCCGGTCATTAATCCATGCCCGCTCCGACTAAAAGAAGTTGCAGTTGGGTGCCTCTTCCACTCTTACGTTATGCTGATCGCATTTCGTATTTAAAAGAGCTCTCATAGCTCAATGTGGCTCAAAGGAGCTCGCGCGTGCTGTGAGCCCTGCACAACATAAGTAGTTCTCAGCTGTCGTGCTACGAGCCCGAATACACGGTTATTATTGGAGACGAAGGTGTTTCATTACCGACGCTAGCTTACATTCGGGGCTTCAAATCACAAGCTATTTCGGCAGTTTGGAGTTTGTAAAAAAGCTCGCAAAAGTCCCGACCTACGGCGGCAACATTTTCCTCATTGAGGGCGTACGTCAATTGGATGCTGTGTTGAAGGTGCACAGAGTTCAAGATGACGATGTCGTCGGGCTCTTACCCTTGTATTCGACTGGCAGAGCCTTTTCGGACTATGAAGGGCTGACGAACTGTGATAAAGTTAACAATGCAAAGGTATAAGGTGCACTCAGCTTTGCTTTTTTGCCCGATTGCTTCCGCGCGTATGATGAATTTCCGAGCAGAAGACCTTGCGAGGGTGAAACGCCGGACGTCTATCAATATTTGACTGAACTTGCTACCTTAACGCCAATTGCTTTTGGTGCCCAGCCGTACACTAAGCTACTTTTGCATCCCCAGGAGTCTTTCCTAAATGTGAGTTTGTGTTGGGCCTGTCCGACGATACAAAGCGGCAGATGCGAGAAGCAAGCTCGCTTACCAAAGCTGAGTTGCCCGTGCTGGCTTAAATGTCAAGGAGTTTTGTTTCTCCAGGTGAGGCTTGTCTCACCGATCGTTATTAGGATTGACGCGCCAAGACTCGAGGCGACGCCTGGCAGTCTTGGCTGGATACACAAAGTAGGTGGGTATACGGACCAGCCTTTTCAAAGCAGGCCACGAAAACGACTATTCTAGTTCTGTGATGATCCGAATCACCTAGCTGCGTCATGTGCAAATAAGTTTGGCGATCAAAAAATGACTAAGGGGAACCTCAACAAATGCGTCAGCACGTTTCCCTAGACTTCGGCGGAGCTACCGTTCATTGGTGTGATTTTTAATGGCAAATGTGTTACCGCTCTTGCCATAACTGACTCCCGCTCGGTGAGTGCAGAGGTACTGTCACCCTCGTGTGAACGGCAGCCCGCTAGGGAAGATATCTTTATGATGAATGGTGACAGCTCTGTGCGTACGTCTACATGTACAGTCAGTTTATTAGTAAAATTAGTAACGTTTCAGTTTAATTATTTGGTGACCAATATAATTGATGGCTGGGACAGCATCCTAAGAATGAATGTCATAAGAGCACTAGGCAGAGTCCGCAATCAACTTAGTCACAGCCGAGTTTACTTCAGTAACGATGTGTCCCCAGCCCGAGGCACCCGCAGTGAAAGAAAAGGTGAGAAATGCCTTCGCGTTCACCGGCTACCGATGTCTGGCTCTTTGCTGAGGTCAGAGATTCGAGCGAGCTGATATCCTTCAACAAACACTTCACTGCCTTATTTCGAGATGGTGCATGGTGCGTGCGATGGAACTGGAAAGAAGATGTATATATACCCTCGTTTCAGAACCGCTTTCCCGCTTGTCACGTTCCGGCTGCAGTAGAAGCAGAATATGAAATGAAAGTTGAGGACTGGATAAGGATTAGTTGGCTTAAAAAGTGGCAGTGCAGTGTGCTGATTTCAGTGAAGACGGTGGTCCAAAGTTGCAAAGGGAAAGTAAAGCCGTACTCGACTATCGCGAGCTAAACCAGTTCGTGTTTAGCCACACGGCTAATGGAGACGCGTGCAGTGATAAACTTCGTGCACGCCGACGAATGGAACACAACGTAAGCGCCGTGGACCTAAGTAAAGCCTATATTTACAGATTCACATATACTCGTCATTGTGTAAGTACAATTTTGGTTGAGTTTCATGGCCGCCTGTACTTCCTGACATGCCAATGGTTTGGCCTTAACGTTGCACCGAAGATAATGACTGCTGTACGAAGTAAAGTGCTGTCCATGGAACAACGAGTAAGATGGACAGCTGATTTGTAGGTAGACGACATTTGGGTACACGATATCGTTTCAAACGACCGTGCGATCTAGTTCCTCTGCAAATGAGAACTAGAAGCTAAACCACCCGAGAAGTTTGAGGTTGTTCATGTCTTAGGCCTCCGTGTTGACAGTAAGTGCAGCGAGCTCATATGGCACCAAGATAATGCAGTAAAGTGGTCGAGGATTCCTCGTGGCTCCAAAAGCCAGACGGTACATCCCCTGTAAACACCACCAACCTGTAATCCGTCATCAAAGGCCTTAGGGTTTCCATTGTGTGGGGTCTTTAAAAGGTTCAAGTTGTTACTGATTCGAGTATAGTTTTTGGTTGGCTGAAGTCGTTAATCGACGGGAATAAGCTAATAAAGGCAGGCGGCATAGAAAAGGCGATATATCAGCGACGACTGGGCCTACTCTGCTATGTTGTAACCGAGCCCAGTCTAGTGATGACTAAGCCTAGCAAGGTCGCCAGAGAATAAAGTAGACCACCTAACACGTGTACTGCGAAAAATTATATAATACTACTAACCCACTTCATAGAGCGCTCTCAGAGAACTTAATCTATTTCTAGGCGCTTTAGATTTGCTGCAAAGGAAATGCAATCGCATGGTTAGTGGCAGCATGCTCGACAAGTAACAAAAACAGTACGGTTACATGGCGTGACATGCAAAGGGTCTGCATGCAAGTATGGTTAGTGCAAGCATCCACAGTGTCAGCAAGGATGAGCAAAAAAGGACGAATCACAGGAAATCCACTAAGTTCTTTGACAAATAAGTGCGTTTTCGATTTCTTTTCAAATGCGGTCAAGTCAAGGGATGTCGGGGCACAAGTTAGGAGTGAGTTCCGGGCTTTGGGAGCATACGAAGTAAAGGCACGGCGTCCTAAGGATTTGAGGTTTGTACCAGGTTTAGGTAAACAGTGCGATTCCGAAAAGCGGGTGGCAAGATGCTCAAGCCGGTGGGGGAGTAGATCTGATAGGCAGGCTGGAGCCGAAGCATGGAGCCACCTAAATGTGAGCGTTAATACCAAAGTCGATGCTTCGCTTGACTGGGAGCCAGTGCCGATGGCCGACAAGTGCTGTGACTTGGCCACTGCGCTGCTCATGACATACATGCTTAGCTGCGGGGTTTTACAACAGCTGCGAGTGCCTGATTGCATACGCAGGTTGACCGCCAAGCAGTGAACTACAGAAGTCAATGCGGGATGTCACAAATGATGCATGGACCAACTTAAATGCGCTATCCCTGTCTAAGCAAGCCAGAATATTAGCAATGTTGTGTAGCTGCAAGTAGGCCGACTTAATTGTGGAATTGATGTTATTACCTAACGAAAGGTCACTTAGGAATGTGACATCTAGATTTTGTATAGATTCAACAGGAAATATGCTGGCCAAAGTGATTTTGAGCGTTAGCTTTTCCGATTTCTGAATCACACTTGGTTTGCCCGTAGCTTGTAAGTTAGTTTTATCATCATTCAACTTAAGACAATTGACTGCCATGAATGGGCGGACGTCATCAATGCATGCAGCAAGGTAGTGAAGGGAATTCGACGTGATCGAGTGCTGGAAGGCATTCAAGAGGAGGTTCAACTGAGTATCATCATCATAGAAGTGAAAGCGTAGATTGAGCTTGGCAATCACATGGGCAAGCGGAAACGCATAAGCCGTGAAAACAAGAGCACCAAGCACTGAGCCCTGAGGTACCCCATATTTCAGAGGTTCCTCGGATTATCTTCGTCCATTCACGTCAATACTCTGGAGTCTCATGATGAGATAGGACCTGAGCCATTGCAGAGCAGTGCCAGTAAAGCCCAGGCTAGATGAGATGCCCTCAAGTAGGCCTTGGTGATTGACATAATCAGAAGCTACTAAAAGATCAAGCAAAACAAGCAGAGATACTATACCCATGTCTGCATTCCTATGTATGTCGTTATTCATCTGAAGCAATGCTGACTCGGCGGAATCACTAGCTCTAGAGCCAGACTTGAACTTACTAGCAAGGTTTGAAGTTTAAGTAAATACAAGTTTAGCCGCTCTGCCAATACTCGCTCTAGTGTATTTAATAGGAATTGTAAAAAGGGAGACTGGGCGGTAGGTGGTAAATTTCTCTCGGTATAATTTCGCTTTCTTGAGTAGTGGCCTGACGGCAGCCTTTTTTAAAGGTACTAGGCATGACCTGAGGCTATTGACATAATTATGATGTTAGTTAAGTGTGCCTTCAGATATTCCCATCTTAGAAGCAGAACCGAGGGATTAGGGTTTAGAGAACTTGTTGGCTTCTTTGGTTAAGATACGAGCTTCAGAGTGAGGTTATTAGTGGCCTTCCCGAATGTGGGCAATGAGCATCATGCACGGAATAGAGAAAAAAATTCCAGTGAGTTGATGCCTCCCTAGGAATGACTTCGCGGTCGTGTCTATCTCCTCAAAAAGAAGCTAGTGAAGTGATCGGCTAGATAATCACAAGGATTTCTAGGCAAGGAGCTACGCTGGAAGCGGTTAAGGAGATGGTTGATCGTCAACATTAGCATTTTCGGGTTGTGCACCTGTGAATAAACAATGTTTTTTGTGGAAGCTAGACTTTTCCTTTGCTGGATCTGTTGTTACGATTTACAGTAGTCATAGTATGCCTATCAATGGACCGTCAGTCCCTATCGGTTGCATGCTTTTTCAAGATTTTGCTTATAAGACCTTGCAATTTAATGTCTCTGGTAAACCACATGCCGTCTGAGCTAGGTTGGGTGGTGTCCTTAGTCGGTGGTGCAAACTCGTCGAGTGTGTCAGCTTATGTCGTGTTGTAGCAATCTTCCAATGATGGCACGTCAGAAGTTGGCTGAGCAACGGAAGTGAAGCAGATATTTTTGCACTGAGAGCATTTATGTCAAGGGTCTTGACATATTGCGATTGACCAGTGATTTTAGGTGACGAGGAGGGCATACACTGTAGACTGAATGGCATATGTATGTGGTCAGATAAGTAGAATTTAGTAACAATATGCAATGACTGCGTGCAGCTATAGGAGAAAACTTGGTCGAGCTGATCCCCCTAATGTAAGTAGGGCCATGCTCATGAACCGCAGCAGACAATGAGTCTGTCAGTGAACAAAATTTGGTGCTGATGGCGTCAGATAAGTTTTCAAATGAAAGATTAAATCATCCACAACGAGGAAGGGTCGATTTCTCGCCCACAAAATAGAAATGAGCTCAGACAAATCTGAGATAAAGGAGGACTTGGTATTTGGTGGACGACGGACTACCACCTCCATGGGGCGCTTGTTGTCCGTTTGAACTCAAAATAATAGATTTGAAAGACTGCTTTGATGGGGCTGCAAACAACTTGAAATTAAAGGACATGCCTATACTACTAGCGATTGGCCTCCAGTTTGGATTTGTCTAGGGGTTTGAAAGAGGGAAGATCCTGCCGGGGTTCCGTCGGGTAGTTAACCGAGTTTAGCCAAGTTTCGGTTAAGGCGAGCAGGTCTGGGACTTTTCCTATGATAAGATCGCTTAGAAAGAAATAGGCTTAATAATAGTTTATTGTACATTGAACGAGGATTCTAAAGACAAGCAGAGTTGAGCTGAGCAGCCGGAGTTCTAGTAGGCCTGATGGGCACCAAGTTAAAGAGATTCACAGCAACGCTTGTGGGAGGGCTTGCTGAGCGGGTCCAGGCAATGCTAGGAATACCAAACTAGCGGTTTCTCAGCTCGTAGCCCCGTGACCGCTCCGGGGCGCTGTTCACTTGTTAATGCATTACTCGTAGATCTTAGCGATAGCAATAACATCTAGGAATGCATATGACGAAGATTTCGAAAAGATAATACATATGCAAGATCATAGCCAACATGCAGGTTACTAACCACCCGCGTATATAAGCCACCCCCGTATGGATGACCTAGCCTTAAAAAAGTAAGCCTTCAGATGTCTATAGGCATGTAATTTCTTCCACGCTACGCTCAAACAACAGACAGATAACCTCTAAAAATAAAATTCTTAGCTGCATCGGCTTTTGCTTATGTGTTCGCAAGAAGTTCGACTTTCGAAGGAGAACCATGCAACGGACAAGAAACGCTGGCGCTTGGTGTCAGCAGGCGAGAATCCGGCTGCCAACTATGGCGACTTTTTTTAGCCGTCCTGAGCCGACCCGTACTTTCGTGCTGCTCCCTACCTTGACTGGTCTTAAGAAACAGTTATGCTTCTCAAATTCTCTTTGTTAGGTCCGACTAAGTCTGTTGGCCAATGCTTGAGTACAAACAGCCTCTTAGGCTTCGAATGCACCGCAGAAAACGCTGCCGGGATGTTCAGCCTTGGCAGAGAGCTCCTGTGAGTGACACAATATGTGCTTCTGCGCAAGGCTACTGAACAATCAAACATATGAAGTACGTCGGCTGCATGCATCTGACGATAGCCACACGATGTGTGCTAGGTGCTACTGGACATGGTTACGTGCGTTTCTTTCAGCTGTGTGGTAGTTAATTGGCTTTACTTGCTTTGACAGACCCAAATGTACTCTATTGAATTTAAATTTACTCTATTATGAAGACGTTACAGCTTGGGCCTCTTTAGGTTTTGGTACGCATGTATAAAAACGTTGATGACCGTGTAGAGTTAGTTACTGCTCTACTGTAACGGCTAAGGTAAAACAGCTGCTTCGACCGCACACATGTTCAGCCACTCATTGGGTTGTCTCAGATGAGGCTTCCTTGACCTTCCTGTGATGGAGTGTCTCTAATTTCTCCTGAACCATGTATGTCTTCCGATTGATATGCTCCCTGCTGCAAACCGCAGCAGACATGGTAAAATGTAGCTAAGGTATCTCAGTCTGTAATCTCCGAAAAGCCACAAAGACTATATGGATTTTACGCAGGTAGGTGCAGCTTGTCACCTAAAGAGAAATTGTAAATGCAACCACGCATTAACTCAGTGCACCTGGATTCGGCTAGAGAACGTGGTAATTTTTTTAAAATCGAGGCTTCAAATCCCTCAGTCGACTGATTACGGAAGCTTGACGACAATGGGCTCAATCGGTCGTTCGCTCGATTCGTAACCTTGAGCTCGCGTGATCGTCACCCGCTCGAGGTGAATTCTTTTCTGGCGCCGGGTGGCGCTCCACGCAGTATTCCGGTTGCTCCTTATTTAGAAACAGCATCGTCCTCACAATAAAGAAAGTTTTAGTAGAGTTTGTCGTTATCTACTTCTGAGTAAATTAAATTTCTTCGAATGATTGTAATTGATTGCAAGCAGTGACAGCACTTTTACCAAATTCTGATTAAATCAGCCATGGAGATTCTCAATAATTTAAATTCCTTCATTCACCCATTTACATATTAGTGAAAGTGTTGGTTATCAATTGGCTTGGTCGGAAGTCTAACGAATTGTACACACGACATATCTTAACTCCCTAATTAATCATCGAAATGACATAACATTGCATATCAGGTTTCGCATCACTTGAGACCCATAAAAAGCTGAAAATTATCTCACTCATCATTTTAAATTATTGATAAGGATATTATAAAGGTAATTTAAGAGAATGCAACCTATTTCTAGACACTTCGAAGATTTGGGAAGGAAGAACCTAATAGATTACTGATACATAGTGTTAGATCGGCTAAAGCGTGCAAAGGAACTTAACACCGACGGAACATATTTTGTGTGGAAGAGGTGGGCATTCAGCTTCGTTTTAAATGTTGAAAATTCTGTGGATGCTGCGACATCGGATTAACGACAGCTACTCTCATTTTCCAAACCCCGCTACTCAGTGGTCACATGTATTCACAGCAAGTTTTACTCTTTATGAGTGCTCAAACTGAAGGCGTGGTCACCAAAAGGCTTGCATGTGTTTGGTAAGATGGGCTGTTAAATGGTTTATCACAGGAGTGGATGGTGTGATGCGAAGCCTGATCAAGAAAGAGCTCCCATTGATTGGCCAGGCAGGTGAAGATATGGACCTCGGGTAAGTGACACAATTTCTAATTGAGAAGGGAGAGTGTAGGCTTTGTAAGTATTGCAGATAGGGAATTTTGAGTTTCATGCCAAAGTCTAGCTGTTGCGTTTTGCACCAGCTTCAATTTTTTTTAAAGACAAGCAGGAAGACCTGAGTATGCTAACTTACATAAATCTGCTCGAAATGAAATGCATGAGTGTGTTAGTTTGGCTGCAGTCAATTGTGCCATCCTACATAGCCGAAATTAGGCTGACTTCACCATGGAGCTAATAGGATTATGCAATGAAAGGTCAGTTTTCAAAAGGAACAACCATATTGCATGCAGATGCTACTATATTCTGACAGATCCCATTTTTAGGATTAAGCTTTTCAGTTTCTGAGCAACAATATAATTATTGTGAATTTTTTAGTGCATCAATTTTAGTTGTTAGTAAAATCATTATTGTGCAAGTTAATTACAAAATATTTTTTCTGCTAACCAGAATATCTTCTTGTGAGCTTGCACATGCTTTTCTGAGAATGATGCTTGAGCGATTCTGCACACTTGTCAAGCTTGGTATATTTCTTTTCATGAATTCTGGATTGTTACTTCTTTCGCATGAAATTCTACAGAGCCTACGTAGATAACTAGTTACCATAATGTGAAATCAAAAAGACTACTTATTACTAGTGTTATTTCTTCAACTGTTACCACTGTTAATTGTAATGTCGTTTCTTTAATTAGCTTTGTCATATTGACCAATGCACTTTCATGGGAAACACTTTTGTGTGAGAATTATGACAGATATTATGAACAAGTCCATTCGCTGTTTTGCAATAATTTTAATCACTTTACTGCACAAGCAGGAAGATTTCTTAATTACCAGTTAATTGTCACCTGAAAAATCAAGTTAGACGCCCAGTGCTTAATGCACTGCCACGCCCTAATGCCAGCCCCTCTCCTTGTAGTAACTCTACTGTATGCATAAACTTTTGATTTGCTAATTATTCCAAGTGTAATTGGTAACTCTGCTCCAAACTTCAGTTATTTTATAGCTGTGTGTAGACTTTAGTGCCGATACCCGCATTTTTTTTTAGCACAGTGGTGGAAAAAGTGTCTGTTCTGCGATTGTTTTCCAGACAATCCTGGCTATGCTGGAGTGTATAATGGAATGCAGCCTAGAAATACATGAAACAGTTAGTTTTCCCTTATATCATCCATTAAAGGAACAAAAACGAAGCATTAAACACCGTGATGAGATTCTTCAAGAATTAGCCACATCCTATGCTCATGTACTGCCCTATATAGCAATTATAAGCTAATGGCGACAGTTCGCAAACACACCTGTGGAGGCGAATAACTTGCACCCATTGTTCGCGTTCAATCTATAGCAATGCATTGCAATAGAGAGAATATGTCAATCAATTCGTTCTTTATGTGCTTATGCATGCTGACACTGCACATGCTGCTACTAACCATACTTGCATGCTGATCCGGTGCATTTCACCCCCAACCATGTTATTCATGTTGTTTATCAAGCGTGATGCCACTGACCATTTAATCGTGTTTCCTTCGTGGCAAATGCAAAGCGCCTAGAAAGAGATTAAGTTCTCTGAGGGTGCTTTATCAAGTTTATTATTATCGTTATTATTATTGTAATAATTGGAGCAGTGGAAAGCCTATTTCTTTCTAGTCAATCTGATACAGATTGGGGTCTAAGCCAGGCCACTTAAGTCGATTGCAGTAAATTGCCCTCGATTGTCTAAAAGGATGCGGTTGCACTTTTAATACAGTATGCTGCAATACGAAGGTAAAGTTGGAGCTTCTGTCTGCAACAATCGTTCTATTTGTAACGCACCATTATGGATTGACGTATTCTTCCGGGCCATTGCTGTGGATTGCCATACATTGCCATATTGAAAGCCAACAATGGGTGCAAATTATGGGCGCACTCAAATAGATGTTACATGAAAAGAGAGTGGCAGTTTCACTCAGCCAATCTTAACGATTTTCCAGAGATTTTGGTACTAGCCCAGCTGTTGCTCTAGATGCCATGCATTGCCGACTGTTAACGAGCAAAGCATCTTGAAAACACTATGGTTTCGCTTCGGATGGACCTAGTGAAATGCTATATGCAGAGACAATTAGAGCTTCGTGCTGCCAATTTCTCGTCGATTTGCCGCGGGTTCGGTATTGACCCGGGCTATTGCTGTCGTTGGCCATTCATTGCTCGCAATTGTATGGTTTAAGGGATGTCATTGCACTTTAAGACAGTTCGTTGTCACATGCAAGAAAAATTATGTCTTGGCCCAGCCACTTTTCGGTGATCTGCTGTGGATCGTCATGGATTGCCGTATTTACCTGCGCCATTGCATCGATTGTTATGTTTTGCCAGACATTGAACGCACGGAACACGTTGGAAATATGTGGGCGTGTAGTGAGATATCATTTGCAATGAGAATTCGAGCTTTGTGCAGCCGACTTTTCGTCGACTCGCCTAAGGCTCGCTGTATTGGCCCCCTGCCATTGCTGTTAATTGCAGTGTGTTGTTGACAGTAAATGTACGAATAGCGTAGCAATAATACGTTCCATTTTAACACAGTTAAATTTTAAATGCAGCGACGATTGAAGCTTTGAGAAGCTTATTTGTGGTCGATTTGCCACGGATTGTAGTGCATTGCTGGTTCGAGCCTAGCCTCATTCACAGTCCTAGATTTTTCGAGAGCAATTGGTTAAAATGACCTGGTTGCACTTTAAACAGCGTGCTCTGTAATATTCATTCACAATTGGAGCATTTGCAAACCAATATCTGGTGATTTTGGTAATTTCAATAATTGTGACGTTAGCCCGGGCCATTGCAGTCGATTCCAGTGCATTGCATCAGAAGGGTCAAAGCAGTTGTTGTGAAATTGTGTGATTAAACAATAACGGAAGACTAGACCAACGTACAATCATTATTAGAGCTTAAAGTGTACGCATCCTGGTCGCTTTGTGGCAGATTCAGGTCTATTAAGGTGGATTTAGGTATGAGACCGGGTGGTTGTTGTCAATTGCAGTGCATTGCCTGGGAACGTGTGTGCAAAATGGGTAAAATTGTTTGGATGCACTTTGAACTGAGTCTAGTCTAATGTGAAATGTAAATTAAAGCTTTACGTCGGCGATTTGAGGATGATTTGCAGTGTATTAGAGTGGATTGCGGTATTTCCCTAATCATTTTGGGCGATTAACGCTTATTGCCAGAGTTCGCGGATGCACAACTTTTTTTACTTTAAGTGGGTGTGCACACAACACGATGCTTTTTAACACGCAATAAAACTAGAGCTCGATGCATTCTATTTCTAGTCGTTATGCAGCGAATGCCATGTATTGGAGTGGATTTCGGTATTGTGCCGTACTATTGCAGTCGATTGCAACGCATTGCACGAAAACAGAAGAGCTTTTGGAAATCTCTCGGTGTGCGATGGAATGCAGTATTTAGTCAACTGTGGTATTGGCCCCGGCCGCTGCATTCGCATTTCAGTGGACTTTGTGAGAATGAGTGAACGGAATCGCTCGAATTTTTTAGGTACATTTTGCACGTAGCCTAGTTTCATATTCCAAACCTTTTTAAGGTTTGTGCAGCTGATTCGAAATGGATTCGAAGCGAAGAGGTTTGTGCAGCTGATTCGAATTGGATTCGAAGCGAACTAAAGTGGATTTGGTGGATTTCGGTCCAGACCTCAGTCGTTGGAGCTCAATTGCATAAGTGCCCATGCGAACAATGCCTTGAAATTTGTGGATAGATAGAATTGAAGATTTACTACAATATCCACCTAAAATCTTAACTTGTCATTTGCTAACTTATGGTCAATTTTTGCCTAATTACAGGGGATTGCCTTCGATTTTGGTGGATTTGATGGATTTTGGTAGATTGTGGTAGTGCTTTGAACCCCTTTCAAGCTGGAATTGCTTCTGAGTCTAGCCTTAATTCTAGTCTATGAAACGCGTCGCTCGATATTTGGTACGAGCGAGGAGTAAATCCTGGCTGCATTGCTCACGAAGATCGTTTTTTTCAGGCATAGCTCCAGTTAGCGACTGGCTTGCATAACTATAGTTCATTTGCCTAGCGCCCTAAGAGAACTTAATCACTATTCAGGCGCTTCGCATGTGCCTCGGGGCTCGAGCCCACGACCTCAGCCAGACCTTGGTCATGACGAGCACCTTAACCGCTGGACCAAACCAGCTCGGCGTATATGCTATTAAGAGATCACTGTCAGCCATGCCTATCGGTGACTCTCATGTCGACGTTAGAAGAACTCGTTGTCCAGTACTACAAATGCAAATGAAAACAGAAAAGTTCTATCTGGGACAGTGAGAAAAGATTCATCGATAGCTATCGCTGTAGGAGTGTAGAGTTTTTCCGCTTGGGAATGTCCAATCGTGCAACAGAGCTCTGCCTCATAATTAATAAGCCTTTTTATTCTTATCAACACTTTCCGATAGACAAGTTATCCTTTATTTAGTCGCTCGATCTGTACTACGTTATAGAGCACTGAATGCTTTTTGCAGCCGTGCTGATGATAAACCACAAGTGCCACTTCCAATAAATAGATTTTTGGCGAATTACACAGCTTATTAAGCCCACTGCCTCCTAATGACACAGCTTACTGTACATGTTATATTTATGAAAACAATTTTTCGTCACCGAGGCGATCCTACCGTTGAAAGAATTACAATAATAATAATAATGCACTTGGTAAAGGGAGCCGGTGCCCACGGGATGACGCTGCTTCGCCTTAGTCTACGCTTACGAACGGAGCAGTGCATTAGAATCAGAACGCTGGACTGCGTTGTCGTCGTTTTCAAACCGCCGCCTAGGGCCACAGTGGTAACTGCTTTAGACGGTGCCCCGTTGTAGCCACCATCTTTTGTTTCCCCGGGCTTTGCCTCTGGATACCGGGTTCGAACTTCGAAATTCACAAGTAAAAGTAGAGATTAATCAAACCGACCACGCTTCGTTTAGAACAGCTCCTCTCAACTTATCTAATGCCGCGACCCTTTAATACAGTTCCTCATGCTGTGGCGACCCCAACCTTGAAATAATTATGTCAGAAATGTCGAATGCGTGTTTGACGATGGTCTCAGGCCCTGCATCCCTGTGTAAGGGTCGTTCGACCCCCAAAGTGGTCGCAAACACAGGTTGAGAACCGCTGCTTTAGAACATACGTAAAGTGCCTAGCAAGAGTTTTCAGAATTAGCTGTGCGAATTTATTAATATTACCAATCAATTCAAGCGGCCTCATTTAAATTCGCTGCAAAAGAGTCTTCGCGGCAACGATCCTTCTTGCAGATTAGACTTTGAAATCTGGCGTCACGCTATCCTATATTTCCCGTGGCAAGCGGGCGATAGCTGATCACTAAGTCTCATCTACTACTACGTAAATGAGGCTGCTGAATCAGCCGACCTTTACCTCTTAAATCGTTTTAACCAGACTCCACGGCCGGTCAATAGTTGCCGCGAGTGCTGGCCACGTGACCCTCGGCATAGACAGAACGAGCATCGAATTCTCTTCTACCTCTCGCCGACCGATCTGACTGCGAGCAAATTCTTGCTAAGCAGCGTCCGCCATGCTCAGATCGCTCGCTCGCCGTGCGCTCGATCGATCCTTTAATTAACGAATAACACAATGAGAAGACAGTCTGCTGTGGAAGCCGGTCGCTCGCCGTCCTCTGGCACCGGCTCGAAATGCACTCGAGGCCGACTGAGTCAGCGGCTCGAGGGCGTCGCGGAGTCACCATCGCCGAGCCGCCGGACGAGGCTGCCACGAGGCTGCCTCGTCCGGCGGCTCGGCTGCGGCCGACGATGAGCACTTCAAAGATTGCAGCCGCTCCCGAAGACCCGCCCGAGCTCCAGCCGCAGACGGAAAGTCGGCGAGCTTGCGGTCGTCACCGAAGCCGCACCAAAAACGGGCTCGTGCCATCACTTGCCGCCACGAGCAATTCGCCGACGCCGAATTCGTCGTCGCCCGCCGTCCCGCCGCCGCTCGCCGATTCGTAGGCTGCAGCTCTTCCGCAGGCACGCACTGACTCAACACCACGGCACCGCCATGCGGCCGACTCCGGGCGGGCCGCACGACTCGTCGGTAAGCGAGTGCTCGCTCCTACGGTGCCCCTTGACTATTTTTATTTGTGCACCCCAGCAGCAAGAGGGGAGAGCCTCACAGTGGTGCAGAGGTGCCGACTCGCAGGTGCCAAACCAGCTAGCGCCGCTCCGCTGCAGCAGTTGGGATTTAGGAGGGGATCAGCACGTGAGAGCCGCACGGCAAGAGGCGAGGTTGTGAACGCAACCTACAGCCGCAGGGGTAGCCGGCCATGCCCAGTAACCCAGCACTGCCCCTCGAAGCCGCCTGCTTTGCCTGGGCGACCAGCATTGTCGGACGATTGCAGTGCACTTGTCCTACGACCCTCGCTGCCGCTGGCTCAAGAGTCGTGCCATCTGCTAGTTTGCCCGGACGAACAACAATCCCCTCAGTTCTTTGTCCTCCTCCTACTCCTCCTGCTCCTCCGCATGAAGCTGCCGATCCGACCAATGGCGCACGACCTCAAGAAAAAAAGTATCTTAAGCAATTTTATTTATTTATTAGGTGATTAATTATAGACCGAGTGTTTTGGTAAGTTACGTCTTCGTTACGTTAGTAAGTTTTTATCTCAAAACTATCAAGTTTGCTGGGGCTATTTTGTCTAGGCTATTTTGTTTTGGGCTGTTTCGAGTGCAGGCTATTTTGTTGGGGCCATTTTTTAAGAGGCTGTTTTCTCAGGTCACCGATATTGAAGTTGTTCAAGAGCTTTTTAGAACGAAGTAGCTGAAGGAATAACCTTGGTAATTTAAAGGTTTGTTACAGGCGAAACCAAGTCGTCTTGGTCTGAGAAGCTTTGAGTGATCGCGTAATCACCCGACCGCTCGCTTCTCCGACCGGTATACTTGAAAAGTAAAAAGGTTTCCGGACCAAGGGAATCATAGGACCCAAATTTGAGACCAAACTTCTTATTCAGTAGAATGCTTGATAGAGAGCCAGTTGCGATTTTTGGATGCTACCACGTTAATGCTATATGACCTTTGCTTTTCTCCAACTGTAAGCTTCGAATGGCACATACTGAAAAGCCTACAAATCCTGAGTTACAGAGGCATCCAACGAGATGTCATAAGCGCTTGGTCAAGATTGGCTTATCATATGCTCGAGCACGTTACAACTGACAAGATTGGCTTATCATATGCTTGAGCATGTTACCACTGACCATTAGACCATGCTTTTTTCGTAGCAAATGTTTGAAGTGCGTATAAAGATGTTGATCGTTTTTTAGGTGACAGCAGACAGACTAGATCGTAGAGCTAATGAGTTTATCGAGCAAATAGGCTTGTTTTGAAAAAGAGTTATCAGCTGGAGCAAGGACTTCCCTACTGAGCTGAAGAGATGGACTGACAAGAGGGCGCAGCATCAATAAATTAACCCACGGCAGTTTACTTCATTGGGTTAACTGGAATACGTCTGTGACCGAAGCTGTTCGACTTGGGTATCCAGATATGTTTCAGATGCACTAAAGCAATGCCAAAGCTCATGGCATTTTTTCACCGCTACGCTGAGTACCTCGTTTCATGCAATGCCAGAGAGTGATGACCTCCTCAGACCGACGTCAGCAGGAGAGCGAAAAGACGTGAAGACATGATGCTGATCGGGGTGGATGACAAGGCCGTTTACTAATATTCATTGTGCGACCGGAAAACATCGATAAGACGGTCAGCAAAAGAAGTTCGAAGAGAGAAAAGCAGATAGAGTCGGATATAAAGCAAACGAAATCAAAGAAAGGTAAAAACACACATAACAGATGCGAAGTGTAAGAGAGACGCAGAGAGGGAGAGAGAGAGAGAGAGAGAAAGGGAGGCATGAAAAGTCATTGAGGGAGAGGAGAGAGAGAAAGAGAGGTATGGAGAGTCATTGAGAGAGATAGAGAGATAAAGGAAGAGAAAGAGAGAGGCAGAGAGAGAGAGAGACAGACAGACAGACAGGCAGAAAGAGACAGTGAGAGAGAGAGAGTTATTTAGAGAGAGAGCGAGAGACAGACTGGCTGAAAGCTTGAGACTCAGATGAGGGAAGGCATGTCAAGAATTGCAAAGATAAACGGGCAGCCATGGCACAGCTCATCATATGCTTTAAGCAGTTGCATGGACCGCATAGTCATATCATAGCACTGCTCATCACCTCTAAAACAACGGGTCCTCATAGAACATGACACGAGAGATATCAACAGACAAATCACTAATATGGCGGAAACCATCTTACTCATGCTCGCAGTGAATGAAAGCAATTGGTCCAGCATCAAAGCAGCACAAATCTTCAGTTAAAGCTAAATTACCGGGCACCTGTAAGTTAGTGAGAGCGAGTTTCCTGCTGTCTTTTATAGTCATAAAACACGACTTCTCAAACCGTACACAGAGTTTTCCAATTTCACCACATGGAGCTATAACTATTATCTGATCCAGTTCTGTATTAGCCACCTCATCACTATCGCCATATTCTAGGTAACCGTAGTAAGTTCAATCCTGATGCCGTCGTTAGCCTGCTCAATTTCCTGCCATGTACTAGTATAAGCTTCACTCTTAGAAGACTTCTGATTAGCTGTGACATTAACGGTAGATTTTTATAACTGCTGATTCAGACGTTGACATTCCTCCGCCTTCAGTGTATAATCATCGAGGTCGTGGGCTCAAGCCTTATGGCATTTGTAACCGGTGAGCTGTGATGGCACACTAGGTAAGGCGGTTGCTTTCACGACGTCGGTCCTGAGGTCGTGGGTTCGATTCTTGTGGTGGGCGATCCTTTATCGCCACTGCAAGTGGTGGTGATAGCCGTAAAGGCTCTTCTGTCGCTATACAAAAAGAGGCTGTTTAATCAGCTAGGATTTATTTATTTAATTGTAAAGCACCAGGATCAAGATTAAGTTCTCTAATGGCACTCTACGAGTAAATGCATTTTTGTCGTTAGACATTCCCGTTTCAAGCTCATACTTTGGGAGCCTGTTATTAACTTCTCCGTAGGGCCACATCCGGCACATTTAGAGTTGACGACGACTTTGAGTGAATTTCTCATGTCAGGCACACCCATTCGATGAGTACCCTGTGTCTAGATCATTTGAGTTGAGACATTTCGTCAGCTGTCAATTATTCCTTCAGAAATAATCACTAGAAATCAGCGTTAATCCAGTGAGGTCAGAGAAGACCATAGCCAACCGTTAAGACAATTACAGCAGCAAATAGCCACATACAAACTATAGCAGACGAGATCATAGGGCAATTAAAGGAAGCCTCTTGGTCAATCAGGGGTTACTGCTCACTATCGCAGCTTCTGCTTTCTATTAGTGGCTGCTTGGGGGTATGCTATAAAGGGGCACGTCGAAGTTATCTCTCTGTGCAGTACATCGAGAGGACTAGCAGCCGCGTTCGTTTAAAATTCAGGATTACAAAGGTACCAATTATTCTTAGTAGAAAAATGTTCCCTTTTCTGTAAGACCCATAACGTAGGCTATCGCTGTACTGTTAAGTACAGAATCGTTGCTGAGTCATGGCTCACGTTTCATTATGAACATTTAAATTTTTTGGCCAGGCCGAGTTTCCTGAAGGAACACGCCAAGCTAGAGTTTCTGGAAGGTCATCTAACCTAGCCTCTCTCGCGAACATATAGGCACTCCGACCAAGCTCTGAAATTTCATTTGTACCTTTGAGAGCCCACCCGGTCAATGGCACCATTGCTGCCATGACCGTTATCTACAGTTGCAACGGGCAAGTATTCTATGCAGATTGGATCCGTTGACTTCCATCAGCTCTTTCTGCCCTGATCTGGTTTCGTCTTTGTTTTCAAGTTCAAGGCGACTGATGGACCTAACACATAAGAACATGCCACGCTCTTGTCATATGCTGGTCGGCATTATATTCCCACTGGCAGGTTTGCTTGGACGATTCACGTCCATCGAGAGTCTTTGAGGTGGTCTTTTCATGCCACCAGAGTGTGCAGCTGAAGTGACTCGGTTCAGCTCAGCCTTGATGCATCGCCCAGCATGAACAGATAGTTCTGCAGCCTGAGTTGCTCGGAAGCCAAAGATGGCACTAGGGCTCACACCACGTCCCATTCGACCACAATCGCTGCAGGATTTTATGGTCAGGGTGAAATAACCATCGTGTCTGTTATATTGTCCATAGCGAAAGAAGTCTACCTGAATCAGTCGCCAGCTGTTAGCGAAAATCGTGGCCGCAAGTACGAACAGGCTCAGCATGCGTCTGAAACGAGTTGAGAGCGACACCACTGTCAGAAGAGCTGTTGCTGTCACCGCTGTTGATTATCCAATTTCACTCTCAATCCGACTGCATGTGGACGCACGGGAGCCTGCTCATCCCTCACTGGAATTCGTCCGGTAAGCACGCCGTTCTGGAATAACAATGGGGGGGGGGTCATATCGCTCTCAGTCCGGTACTAGTATGCAGCCGATACCGGCCGGCTGCCATGCAGTGACTCATGGCCTAAGTCACCTTGTCAAGACTTCTGTGCGTCGCTCGACGGCGGTCAATTCAGGAAATGGACGAGGTCGCCAATTAATTTCAATCAGGTTAGTTACTTGAACGGGAAACGGTTCATGATTGACAATAGAAAGCGATCGACGGAGTGCAGCTAGCGAGTGGTCACACCTGGCTGTAAAGGGAGCTAGGAGGCTATGAACCAAGCTAGTGTGGCAAGGAAGACGTTGAGCTGTACTGAACTGCTCTAGGTAGCTCGCATGGCTCGGCATTGTCCACTGTGCGGATCGCGACTTGCCTCACTTCTGATCGTCGAGCTGTTGCTTATCTTCTGACCGTCTGATCGTCGAGCCGATGCCCCTCGACTCTACTCTACTTGGGAATGCAGACTTAAGTAGAATATCTCTGCTTGTTTGGGTCAATCTTTTGGCAACTTTTGATACTATCGATACCAGGTCCTTCTTGAGCGCCTCCCCTCTCGTCCGGGCATCACTGCCACTTCTATGCAATGGTTCGGGTCCTATCTCAGTGGAAGACTCCCGAGTATTGATGCGAATTAACGTAGATCATCCAAGGAACCACCGAAATATAAGTTATCTCAAGGGTCTGTGCTTGCTCCAGTTATTTTCACGATTTATACTCTCCTTCTTTCCGATATCATTGCCAAGCAAAATCTAGGCATTCACTTCTATGCAGATGACACTCAGTTGCACCTTTGCTTTGATCCCTCCGAGACCTTCAGCACGTCGAATTCTCTAAACTCCTTTACCGCATTGATTGATGACATCTGCACTTTGATGGCAGCAACTTTCTTAAATTGAATTATGATAAAACTAACCTACTATTTGTGGGCAAACCAGTTGTGATTCAGACAATTGGAAAGGCTAACGCTCAGTCGTGGCTCTGTCACTATATCTTCTTTTGAATGTACACGAAATCACGATGTCATATTCCAATGTGAACTTTCCTTAGACGACTACATCAGCTCCTCAGTGAAATTGCCTACATTCAGTTACACAACACTGCAAAAATTCGGGCTTGTTTGGACAGGGGTACCACATCTAAATTGGTTCGTACATTTGTGACATCCCGTCTTGACTTCTGTAAGTCACTGCTTGCAGTGTGCCGGCGTATGCAATCAGGTGCTTACAGCTGGTGAAAAACTCTGCAGCTAGGCTTGTCTGTCGTAAGCGTTGCAGCTGCGACATCACACCACTTCTCGCCGACCTGCACTGGCTCCCAGTCAAGCTATAATAATAATAATAATAATAATAATAATTCACTTGATAAAACGCCCTCAGAGAACTTAATCTCTCTCTAGGCGCTTTACATTTGCTGCAAAGGGAAATGCAATTGAATTGTGAGTAAAATCATGCTTGATAAACAAATAAAAATTAATAACATGGTTAGGGGTGACATGCACAGGGTCAGCATGCAGATGTGGTTAGTGGCAGCATGCGCAAACATAGAATTCAGACTTTTGCCACTTACTTTTAGGTCCCTTCATTCTTTGGCTCCAGCCTACCTCTAAGATCTATTTCCCTCCAGGCTAAGCATCGTACCACCAGATTTTTGGAATCTAGCTGTTGACCCATGCTCCATGAAAATCTCAAATCCTAAGGAGACCATGCCTTTAGTTGGTATGCTTCCAAAACCTGGAGCTCACTCTCTTTCTTACGCAACGACATCTACTCTCCTGCTTCCGACTATGGCTCATCCTTTTCAGCGGTCCTGAGCTGCTACTTCCATGCTACTCACAACCTCAACTGCTCTCCTGACTCTGCCATGCTTCCTACTTTCTCTTTGTTTCGTGAGACGAAGTCGGTTGGCTGCCGAATTCATACCGAAAGCCGCTTACAGTATCAGTGGGCTATACAAAACTCTCCTGCGTAACACCCAAACAGTCTTTATGACTTTGTGGAGTCATAGACGGAGATACATTACATTAAATTACTCTCGACTTGCGTCATGACATCCCCTGACTTGAAGACAATTAAAAAGTACCTGAAACGGCATCCGTTTTATCACGGCATTTAGTGGATCCCGTGATTCGTCCTTTATGTGCGTATGCATGCTGACACTGTGCATGCTGGCACTAACCATACTTGCATGCTGACTCATTGCACGTCACCTCTTACTAGATTAATCTTATTGCTTATTGAGCATGCTACTACTAACCATTCGATCTTGCTTTCCTTTGCAGCAGATGTGGAGTGCCTAGGAAGTGATTGAGTTCTCTAACGGCACTATATCAAATGCATTACTATTATTAATATTAGTATTACTGTCGCACCACTAACTACTAGGGCTTGAAATGTCTCATCCGGCCACTGGGATCGCATGGATCGTATTCGAGGTTGGGCCTGCTCTATGCAAGACTATACATAATTGTCCACAGTTATAAAAATAATAATGATGCACTTGATAAAGCTCCCTCAAATAACTCAATCTCCCTCTAGGCGCTTTACATTTGCTGCAAAGGGAAACGCGATTGAATCACAAGTAATATCATGCTTGATAAACAACATGAACAACATGGCTAGGGGTGACATGCACAGGGTCAGCATGCAAGTGTAGTTAGTGGCAGCATGAACAGTGTCAGCACACACAAGCACATGAACGATGAATCACAGGGACCCACTAAATGCTGTCCTAAATAGGTGTGTTTATAAGTTCTTTTTAAACGTCGTCAAGTCAGGGGATGTTCTGACGCAGGTCGGGAGGGAGTTCCGGCCTTTATGAGCAGACGAACTAAATGCACGGTCTCCAAAGGATTTGAGGTTTGTACGAGGTATTGGTATACTGTTGGATTACGAAAAGCGGGTGGTACGATGCTTGGCCTGGTGGGGGAGTAAATCTAAGAGATAGGCTGGAGCCGAAGAATGAAGTGACCTAAAAGTGAGCGACAAACCTTAAAGTCGATCCGTCGCTTGACTGGGAGCCAGTGCAGGTCGGCGAGAAGTGGTATGATGTGACAACTGCGACGCTCACTACAGATAAGCCTATCTGCAAAGTTTTGCACAAGCTGTAATCGCCTGATTGCACATGCCGGTAGGCTAGCTAGCAGTGAGTTACAGAAGTCAATACTGGATGACACAAATGCATGGAAACTTAGATGTGGTATCCTTATCTAAACAAGCCCGAATTTTAGCAATGTTATGTAGCTGAAAGTAGGCAGAGTTTATTGTGGAGCTGATGTAGTCGTCTAACGAGAAGTCACTTTGGAAAATGACTCCGACACCTTGATTTCGAGCTGATTCAACGGGAGATATGCTGGCAGAGCTAATTATCGGTGTCAGCCTTTCCAATTTCAGAATCACACTGGGTTTGCCCATAACTAGTAAGTTATTTGTATGTTCGTTTAGTTTAAAAAAATTCGCTGCCATCCATGTGTGGATGTCATCAATACATGCAGCAAGTGAGTTGAGAGAATTCGAGGATCTTGAAGTCTGGGAGGGATAAGGTGGTGAAGGCTGTCCTCGTGCTGTTAAAAACTAGTACAGTTCCCCGGACTTCTGGCTGGCTGCCAAGGTGCAAAGGTAAGCAAAGAGCATCGACTGACTGTTTGGGATCGTGCTTAGCTATATCCGTCGTTCGTTCCAGTCTCTCTCTCTCTCTCTCTCTCTCTCTCTCTCTCTCTCTCTCTCTCTCTCTCTCTCTCTCTCTTCTTCGTTGCTATCGTGAGCTGAGAACTAGCCAACGGGTGGCCACTTACTGCGTCACATGGGTCACATAGGGGCAGAATGGACGCAATGCCGACATTTTTCAATGTGGGCCGTACTCAGCAGTAGGCAGTGCTACTTCGTAGCCTGTATTTAGGTATAATAGATCCTGTTGGAGCGAGCAAAAGCGAGCTATATTGAACGACAGAGTGGTTAGGTTTTCATCTTCGAATACTAATAGGCATTGACTCTGCTTAGCTAGCTTCTTCCTTGCTCTAGATACACTAACGCTGCACAAACAAAACCATTTGGCAATCTAAGTTTAGGCAAGACCAAACGTAAATGTCTCCAAGCTTTACCATCTGTGAAAGCAAACAATCCGGCAAAAAGCTCAGCTGGCCACCAAGGCCATGCAATCACTCCCAGACGTTTAGACAGTCTGAGTCTCTTGACGGAGGCTTTCCAGCAATAATAGTTCATTTTGACCACATCTTTGGATGCTGTTTTTGAGAATTACTCAAGGAAAGTGCAGCATGCTGGAAGGTAATTTTAGACAATATGGCCCAAATGAATATCAGTGCGGCTTAGAACTTTTACATAAACGAAGTATACGTAACAGGTATTCATTGTCTAATATTTATGGAGGAAGCTTCTGTAGCGATTGTCTCAAAAAACCACTGCTAACAGGACGTAAGAGCAGTAAATAAGGAAGCAGATATCGCTAAGATAGCAGGAGAAATGTATATAAGTGTTTGATATTGATAGGATTGGTAGGTTCGGACGCCGATGAGCTACTTTTTCGGTTCTAGAATTACATTTTTAGAGCCTCTCAGACCCAACTAATCTCAAGAAAGAACTCCTGGGCTCGAGCATTTTCTTTCACAGCCAAATAGCATTGAATGATTGAATGAATTGAAAATTGAATGAATTGAAGTGAATTGTGAAAATATCGATTCAAAATACCACTGCAGTGGGGAAAGCCATTTATTTCAGCACACGGCAAGTTATGAAAATGTGGCAATTGAAGCCAGGCTGATGCGAGGCCAACAGATTGGACAGCGGGATTGTGTTTTCGATATTGCCCAGCATTACCAGAGACCACCGTGCAACGCACGCTTTGGCACTCAGTACTCACAAACTGGTTGTGCTACCCCAGAACCAGCACTGGTAGAAGTAGCAGTAACAGCTAACGAAAGATAAATAGATGGTCCGGTTTTAATCACAATGTGGTCAATACAACAGAGATCAAAATAGTGATGTGTATAGGCGCTGCGAAAAAGCGGCTTGTTTCTGGCCACTACAATTACAATTGGCCGCCATTGTACGCTATCGAAGCATGTAGGCTATCACTACCAATGACCTCAGTTTGAATTGTTTCCAAATCTCCAGCACCGACGGTTGGTTCTGCATTTGGTTCAGCTTTTGACACCCTGTATTTTACGACCGCATGTAAAATTCGCCCTTTGTCTTGCTTCTGTACGCTGTTTGCTAATCCCGAGCTCTGATTCATCCCTGTGAACTTCGTACAAACTAATTGCTATGGCCATACAACACCACTCACTCGCTGACTGCTGACCGGGCTTGAGCAGAAAAGCACCAATTTTTAGCGGATTCAATTTAAGCTTTAAATATAATACGCCAGAAAGAGAGAGAGAGAGAGAGTGGGAAGGAAGTCTTCTCAACGCCTTCTCGGGCAAGTAAAGAATGTTATCGATCTTCACGGACCGACAACAGAAGCGCTCGTGTTGGCCATAAAGGTAGTGACCAAGTAAAAGCATTTTTAACTGTCTCAAATCGTATGCACCTTAAGCTTCTGACATTTTCACGTGGCTCAGCTCAGCATAATTTGTTAGCTGAGTAAGTAGAGCCTACAGGGCACCTTATAATAGCCTGGTATTGGTTGAAAATATATCTCTCACGGACGACATTTCAACCTCTATAATAGAAGTCGGCCAACCTTAGGGACTACCAGGCCATTTCGGGAGGTCAAGGAGGCACACTAGGCAAAAAGAAACTACTTCCACTCCGCAGGGCCGGCGAACCGGGCGTGGCCCGATGAACAGTCACAACAGACGAGCACGGCAATTATAGGGGCAGACATGTATAGTCACTCGTCGGTCAGGGCCTTCTCTTTCAAACAAGCTCCTTAGATCATTTCTAAAAATAAACAATAGCCATAATGAATGGGGATCGAAACCACGACAATTCAATAGCATCCAATGATCCTGGATCCAACAATAAATAACTAGGCAGCGAATGGCCGGACTGGGATACTAGCCAGGCCGTATTAGGCCGAAAGGCTTAAAAACACATCTATTTAGGACAGCATTTAGTGGGTCCCTGTAATTCGTCCTTGATGTGCTTATGCATGCTGACACTGTGCATGCTGCCACTAACCACATTTGCATGCTGACCCTGTGCATGTCACCTCTAACCATCTTATTTATTTTGTTTGTCTTTCAAGCATGATATTACATACCATTCAATTGCATTTCCCTTTGCAGCAAATGTAAAGCGCCTAGAAAGAGATTTAGTTCTCTGAGGACGCTTTATCAAGTGCATTATTATTATTATTATTATAAGGGCCGGAGTTTTCTGACCTCAGTTCTATGCTAACCTAGGTTTGTTAGTTATTCAGTCCCAGTCTGACGTCGCGAAAACTATATTACTGCTTCTACGTACACCGTAGTTATACGAACGTACATCGATGATGCGGGCCCGTCGGAAATGGTGAGGGAAGATAATTTGCGAATGTTTGTTTATGCGTAGCTGCAGCTTTCGGTGTCATAGTTACAACATTCCTCGCTACGCCTGCATTTAGAAAGCGATGGACACGCGGTATCTGATCTACCCACTATTCATCACACAAGGACTAACTACATAACTACATAGGGACTAACTGCATAGCTACATAGCTTTCACCCGTGCAAAACCACGCGAGACCTCGTGGGGCTTCAGCTTCTCCCTCAGTCTTTCCGGTACGTTTCCCCTGTCGCAACTTACGAACGGCATCATATTCAAGAATTGGTCGCGCTAGTGCTTCTTCTCTACCTTTTCGGCCCGTTTTTGCAGACAAGAACGGCTCCTTCTTTCAGCTTCTGCAGCAGCGCGCCGCCGCTCAACTCCGCATCTTCTAGAGTCTCTCCATCAGGTTGTTGCGGGGGAGGGAGGGAGGGAGGAAGACATTTCCTTCAGCTTCTGCTGGCGGTGGATCTTGTGGCATTCATTCGTCAAACGCACAGGCTGCGACTGCAACGGCTGGGATTAATTTGCCGCCATTTATATATAAAACCAGTAGAAACGAAGCGTAAAAGTAGGTAGCCCAAAAGTAAGACTCAGACCTTACACAAATCAGGCAGTTGTCCACTATGCCAGTGCGGTATGCGAAGTGGAAGAGCACTGAAAGCGGAAGAGCGCCGGAAGAGGAAGAGTGCCGGAAGCGTAAGAGCACCGGTAGCAGAAGAGCGCCGGAAGCGGAAAAGCGCCAGAAGTGAAAGACCACCGCTAGCGAAAGAGCTCTGGAAGTGGAAGAGCGCCGGAAGCACCGGTCGTCACTTTGGGCGTACTGCAGAGAAAGAGAGAGAGAGAGAGTGAGAGAGAGAGAGAGAGATAGAGATAGAGATAGAGAGAGAGAGAGAGAGAGAGAGAGAGAGAGAGAGAGAGAGAGAGAGAGAGAGAGAGAGAGAGAGAGAGAGAGAGAGAGAGAGAGAGAGAGAGAGAGAGAGAGAGAGATACAGCAATCTGCTGGAACGCCATAGCCACCCTTGTAAAAACACTTTTCAATTCACACACGATTAAAGGTTTTTAATTTATAGCATCTCACTATTCAATTTCAACTATGAAAGTTTATGTTTGGCCCGGTAGATGAGCAGCTCGCCTTTAATGACCGAGGTCAAGGTGAATGCATTCGATGATTGAGGTCAGGGGCTCGAGCCCTGCATCATTTGTGAAGCGACTAGATAGAGATTAATTTTTCTCGGGGTGCTATACACAGGAATTGTTCCACAAAAATAAAGAAAACCATCAACAACGGCACCGATGCATTGTCATTGTCGATGTGATCATGCGATCATTGTCGATGTGACGGTGCCGTTCGACGACAGCAAGGATGCCTTGGTGGTGGTGGCCCGGAAAAGGTTGACAAGTTTAGTGTCATAACCTGGTCTCTCCAGACCACCGGCTACCGGACGGCAGTTTGAGGCCATTCGTGGTTATTTACCCTAGCTTATTGTATGAGCAGATATGATAGTAATACGACTGCCATCACCGCTCGCAGCGGCAATAAAGGATCGCCCACAGCAGGATGCAAAACCACGACCTCGGGACCGAGGTGGTGGAAAGCAGCTGCCTTACCTAGTGAGCTATCACGGCTCACCACTATAGAAGATTACCAAATGATTGGCGGTATCCTCCGAAAGCACTGGCATAGTTTACGCAGGTACATGCACACAAAAATAAATTACAGACACCGGCCAAACGCTGTCGTGAACAGGCTATTTGTAAGCTTCTTTCTAAATGTCGTCGTGTTAAGGGATGCTGTAGCGTTCGTCATTGGTGATTTCCACGCTTTGGGTGCATAGGTAAGAAAAAAATTGGTCTTCAAAGGTTTTCAGGTTCGTGAGGGGTATGGAATGTAATGCAACGTATCTCCTTCTGCAACTCCACAAATTCATAAAGACTATGCGGTTGTTATGCAGGAGAGTTTTGTAAAGGCCAAAAATGACCAATATCGTGGGCTCAAGCCAGCATGGTATGTAATGTAATGTTGTAATGTATCTCCGTCAGTAACTCCACAAAGTCATAAAGACCATGTGGGTGTTACGCAGGAGAGTTTTGTATAGCGCACTCACGGCCTAAGCGGTTTTTGGTACGCATTTGGTAGCCAACCGACTTCGTCTCACGCAACAAAGAGAAGGTGGGAAGCATAGCAGAGTCAGGAGAGCAGTTGAGGTAGTGAGCAGCATAGAAGTAGCAGCTCAGGACCGCTGAAAAGGATGAGCCATACATAGCCGGCAGTAGGAGAGTAGTTGTCGTAGCGTAAGAATTTTGGAAGCGAGTTCCACACTCTAGGAACTACAGAGTAAAAGCTTCTGTCGCCAACGGTCTGTAAGCGGAGGAATAGAACAGCTAACTAATTGTCCACAAAGGACCTGAGGGCGCGAAGAGGCTGAAACTGATGACGCAGTTCAGCTAGGTACGAAGGAGCCGAGCCCTGGCGGGCCTTCTGGGTCAGCGTAAGAACTTTGCTCAGTATTCATTGCTCAACCGGCATCCATCCTAGCTCTTTTAGCAAAGGAGACACGTGCTCAAACTTCTGGGACTTGAAGACTAGCCTTGCAGCCATATTCATAGTCAGCTGCAGTGGCCAAGTTGCTTTCTTTGGCAGCCCAGTCAAAAGGGAATTACAATAATCAAGCCGAGACAGAACTAAGGAGCTAGTTAAATTTTTTGCAAGCCACCGTGGAAGACAGCTCCTAATCATTGACATTCCCGTCATCGCTGCCAAGTAGAATGTCATTGTTAACACGGAGGAGAGCAGTTTCAGTGGAGCGCTGCCTCTTGAATCCTGGTGGAAATGTTTCTGACGTTTCACTCTTTTCAATAAATTCAACCAGCTGCTTAGCAATAGTGTTTTAAAGAATCTTTGACTAGAAAGGAAGAAGGGAAATTGGGCGATAGTTTGCAAGGACCTCTGTATCTAATCCAGTCTTTTTAATTATGGGTCGAACGATTGCCGATTTGACGGACTTGGGTACGACCCCTTTTTTCCAAAGAATCATTAAAACTCTCGGTTATGGCAGGGCTAGGTTGGTCTGCAAGTGAAGACCGCAGGGATGATGGTATAGGGTCTTCAGGAGACGAGCTCTTTTTGCTAGACCTTATTAAGGTAGCCACATCGCATGCAGAAACCTCGGGGAACCTTTTAAGGAAGGTCACATGTTGTGGAACCGCGGTTGCTTTAGTCGGAGGGGTCTTTAAAGAGGCACGAATGTGCATTATTGTTTCAGTAAAGAAGGCTGAAAACTTTTCGGCTGAGCCGTAACTATCTGGGGAGTCAGATTTCTCAGCATTGGCCAGTAAATGGTTTACTGTCCTATAAATCTGTTTTGGGTCCGAGTGGCAGGAATTCAGCTTTCGGATGAAAGAGCCGGAGAATGAAGGGAACTATAAGTGAGTGACAGAGCCGTTAAGTCGATGCATTGTATGACTGGGAGCTAGTGCAGGTCGGCGAGAAGTAGTGTAATCTGGGAATTGCAAAGCTCACGACAGATGAGCGTAGATGCAGAGTTTAGCAACAACTGTAAGCGCGAGATTGCACAAGCAGGGAGACCAGCAAGCTGTAAGTTACAGAAGTCAAGACGAGGTGTTACAATTGCATGGACCAATTTAGATGTTGTATCCCTGTCTAATATATGTTACTAAATAAATACATAGAAATGATATAAATAAAAAAATATAAATAAATAGAAATAAAAATAAATAGAAGAAATGAATATAAGATATAAATTGATGTGCAGGACAGTTTTCTGTAGCACACTCAAACTGTAAGCTGCTTTCGATACACACTAAGTAGCCGAAAAAGTTAGAAAGTGAGAAGCATAGTTTAGTCGCGACAGCAGTTAAGTTAATAATAATACACTTGACAAAGCGCCCTCAGAGAACTCATTGTCTTTCTAGGCGCTTTACATTTGCTGCAAAAGAAACGCAATCGAATGTTGAGTGGTATCATGCTTGATAAATAACAATAATAAAACGGTTAGAGATGAGATGCATAGGGTCATCATGCCAGTGTGGTTAGTGGCAGCATCCAGCAGTGTCAGAACGCATAAGCACGTAAAGGACGAATCACAGGAACCCACTAAATGCTGTCATAAATAGGTGAGTTTATAATTTCTTTTGTAAATGTGGTCAAGTCAAAGGATGTCGTGACACAAGTCGGGGAGTGAGTTGCAGGCTTTGGGGGCGAACGAATTTAAGGTAAGTACTCCAAAAGATTTGAGGTTTGTACGTGGTATAGGTAAACAGCTAGATTCCTAAAAGCAGGTGTTACGATGCTTAGCCTGATGGGGGAGTAGATCTGGTAGGTAGGCTGGAGCAAAAAATGAAGGGACCTAAAAGTGAGTGATTACACCTTAAATTCAATTAGTTGCTTGACCGGTAGCCAGTGCAGGTCGGCGAGAAGTGGTGTGATGTGGCAACTGCGATGCTCACAAGAGACAAGCCTAGCTGCAGAGTTTTGCAACAGCTGTAAGTGCCTGGTTGCACATGATAGCACAGCTTTGGCCTATCCAATTTTTGAATCACACTTGGTGGTTTGCCCCTAGCTAGTAAATTAGTTTTATCGTCATTCAATTTAAGACAACTGGCTGCCATCCATGTGCTGATTTCATCAATACATGTAGCAAGGGAGTTGAGAGAATTCGACTTGCTTGAGGACTGGGAGGGATCAAAGCAAAGGTACAACTGAGCGTTATTCGCATAGAAGTGAAAGCCTAGATGGCGCTTGGCAATCACATCGGCAAGAGGGAGAGTATAAATCGTGAAAAGAACCGGACCGAGCACGGAGTTTTGAGGTATCCCGTATTTTTGAGGTACCTCGGATTATCTTCGTCCATTCACATCAATACTCTGGAGTTTCCCACTGAGGTAGGACCTGAACCTTTTGCAGAGCTGTGCAGGTATGCTCAGGCGAGATGAGAGGCGCTCGAGAAGAACTTGGTGATTGATTTTATGAAAAGCTGCCGAAATATCGACCAAAACAAGCAAATATACTCAACATGTCTGCATTCCTAATTATCATTGTACACTCGAAGCAATGCAGACTCTGTAGAGTGATTATCTCTAAAGCCAAACTGGAACTTAATAGCAAGGTTGAAGTTTCAAAATATGAGTTCAGCTGGTCTGTCACGACTCGCTCCAGTGTAGAAGTTAGACTAAGTTGAATTGGGCGATAGTTGCTCAAGTTCTCTTTGTCTAGTGTCAATTTCTTGAGTAATCACCTGACTACAGCTCTTTTGAAAGGTGCTGGGATATGACATGAGGCTAGTAACATATGGATGATGTTACTTAGGTATGGCATCAGCAGATCAATGCTACGTAGGAGTAGGATAGTGGAAATGGTGTCTAAGGGACTTGTCGACTTTTTAAGAGTAGTATGGAAGTAGTTGTGTGGGGCTATTCCAAAGGATTTGCCATAGTCTGCAGGAGGAGAGCATATACTTGTTGCCTAAGAATTTCGGTAGTGAGTTCCACAGTTTAGGACCTGAGACCAAAAACTTCAATCGCAAATGGTCTTCATCCGGACGAATGTAATAGCTAGTGTGTTGTCCAGAGAGGACACGATAAAGCTTAAACATGTCCAGCAGTCCAGCTAGGTTTGAAGGAGCCGAGCCATATGGGCCATTTGAGTCGCAGTAAAAACTGTATTCTGTATCCGTTAATCAACTGGAAGCCATTGAAGCTCCTTTAACAAAGGAGACACATGTTCAAACCACTTGGATTTGTAAATTAGCTTTGAAGCCATATTCATAATAATAATAATGATAATTCACTTGATAAAGCGCCCTCAGAGAACTTAATCTCTCTCTAGGCGCTTTACATTTGCTGTAAAGTGATCACTTGCTGCAGTGGCCAATTGGCATTTTTGGTTGCCCAGCCAAAATGGAATTGCAATAGACTTTCCTGGACAAAACCAGGGAGCCAGTTAAATTGTTGGCAAGCCATTGTGGTAGACAGTTCGTAATCTTTCATAGTGATCGGACGTGATAGTTAGCTGCGGGTGCAGTTTAGTCAACGAAAATTAAAAAATTTCATCCGTTTTCAAAAACGGCACCTCAATTTCAAGCACGCCGTGGCGGTCGCAAAACAGCATCACCCATCAGAAGAGCATATTCATCTAGATCAGCCACATACTTGGGGTGTTCTATAAGTAGCTGTTTTGTTTTATCGTCGTTAAGTTCAAGGAAATTGGCTACAACGACATCCAGGATCGAACTCTATAAGGCAAGCATTCAGTTCGTCGGTAGCTGCAGCCGATTCTGGGTGTTGCAAAACCGAAGCAGCTGATTATCATCAGCATAGAAGTGACAGCCAGCTACATGGACTAGACACACTTCTGCCTGTAGTTCAGTATTCAGTAAATGAAAAATAGCAGAGACCGAGGATGGACCCTTGTCGGATTTCACATGTGAATGATCTAATAGATAAAACCTAACCCCCCCCCACACGACATGGATTACACAGGATAGTACAAGGATGCCCGCCCCACTGACCTTGTGGTGTGCCCGCTGACCCTCTCGGATCATTGCCGAGCTGGTTTGGTCCAGCGGTTAAAGAGCTCGCCACGACCAAGGTCTGGCAGAGGTCATGGGCTCGATCCCCAAGGCATATGTGAAGTGCCTTAATAGAGATCAAGTTATCTTAGGGCGCTGTACAAATGAATCGTATTTTATTGTTCAATCTTGTTTAGTGCTCCTGCTCTCTTGTACGTGCACGGTAATGTCGAACTTGTCCACCGATGTAACTTAAAAAGCGTTGACGTAGACACATTTTTTAAATCTTTTTGTGATATAGGTCTTCATTGGTGAGCCGTGATGGCACACCAGGTAAGGCGGTTGCTTTCACGACGTTGGTCCCGAGGTCGATTCCTGCGGTGGGCGATTCTTTATCGCCACTGCAAGCGGTAGTGATAGCCGGAAAGGCTCATCTGATGCTATACAAAAAGAGGCTGTTTAATCAGTTAGGATTTATTAATTTATTTATTTATGATCTGCACCCAGACTCGACCAACAGCCTCGATACCCTCATTGATGTAGTGAACGTGACACTTAGGAGTGCTCATGATAAGCATGTACCCATTCATTCTATCCATATACAGAGTCTTTGAGATTTCTTTAAATTTACAAAAACTTCAAACGATGGGCCATGTTAAGCGTATGCTTCAACGTCGTTTTAAGAAATCGGGGTTTGATGCAGATCTGGTCAATTTCAAAGACTTCCTTCGAGTTTACAACTGGAAGCTTAAAAAAGCCAGCACTTCTTCTTTCATCCGAAAGCTGCATTCCTGCCAGTCGGACCCATAATTAATAAGAAAGTAAAAAATTTACTGGCCAAAGCTGAGAGGCCTGACTCCACAGATATTAACGGCTCCGCCGAAAGGTCTTCAGCCTTATTTACCGAAACAATTGCTCATATTCGTGCCTCCATAAAGCAACTTCCGAGTAAAGTGATTATGGAATCACAACCTGTGACCTTCCTTAAAAGGATTTCCGAGGTTTCTGCGTGCCTTGTGGCTACCTTAACAAGGTCTAGTAAAAAGAGCTTGTCTCCTGAAGACCCTATACCTTCATCTCTGCGGTCTTCCCTTGCTGACCAACCTAGCCCTGCCATAACCGAGATTTTTAATGATTCTTTGGAGAAAAAAAGGGTCGTACCCAAGTCCCTCAAATATGCAATCATTAGACCGATATTTAAAAAGCGTGGATTAGATTTAGAGGTCCTTGCAAACTATCGCCCAGTTTCATTTCTTCAATTACTGTTAAGGATTTTTTTTAAATGTAGCTATACAGCTGGTTGCACAAATTGAAAATAGTAAAATGTCAGAAACATTTCAATAGGGCTTCAGGAGGCAGTACTCTACTGAAACTGCTCTCCTCCGTGTTAACAACGACATTCTGTGTGGCAACAATGACGGGTATGTCACTGCCCTAGCTCTACTGGATCTATCAGCTGCCTTCGACCCCATTGATCGCGATGTCCTACTTGAACGATTGAGAACAACGATCGATCTAGCAGACGAGGCACTGGTGCGGTTTAAATCGTACTTGTCTAATCGTGTTCAATCTGTGTCGTGTGGGGGTCAGGTCTCACACGCGAGACGGGTCACCTGTGGAGCGTTCAAAGGTCCGTACTCGGTCCCTTGCGGCTCTCCATTTATACTCAACCTCTGGGAAAAGTGATTAAGGTCCTTGGAAGAGTAAATCACTTCTATGCTGACGATACTCAGTTGAATATGTCATTAAAACCGTCTGAATCTGCTGCAGCGACTGAGAAATTGAATGCTTGTCTAGCCGACATTCGATCCTGGATGTCGGAAAACTTCTTGAAACTTAATGAGATAAAACCGAACTGCTGCTTATAGGACACCCTAAGCGTGTGGCTGGATTAAAAGGCTTTGCTCTTCCAATACGTGATGCTGTTGTGCGACCATTACCACGTGCTCGGAATTTAGGTGTCGTTTTCGGCAGCTGCATAAATTTTAAAACTTTCATTCTGAAGGCCGTTTCTACAGCTAGCCATCACGTTCGATCCCTATCTAATATTAGGAGCTGTCTTCCACAGTAGCTTGCAAAACATTTAACAAGCTCCTTAGTTCTGTCTCGGCTTGATTATTATAACTCCATTTTGGCTGGGCTAGCGAAAAGAGCAACTAGTCTACTGCACCTGGCTATGAATATGGCAGCGAGATTAGTTGTCAAGTCCCAGAGGTTTGACCTCGCATCTCCTTTGCTAAAAAAAAAAAGCTAGGACAACTGCCGGTTGATCAACAGGTTCAGAGCAAGGTTCTTACGCTGACCTACAAGCACCGCCAGGGCTTGGCCCCTTCGTATCTAGCTGAACCGCTGCACCAGTTCCAGCCTCCTCGTGCCCTCAGCTCCTGCATGGACAATAAATTAGCTGTTCCATTCCTCCGCTTACAGACCTTTGGCGACAGAAGCTTTAGCTCTGCAGGTCCTAGACTGTGGAACTCCCTTCCACAATTCTTACGCAACGACAACTACTCTCTTACTGCTGGCTATGGCTCATCCTTTTCAGCGGTCTTGAGCTGCTACTTCCACGCTGCTCACTACCTCAACTGCTCTCCTGCCTCTGCAATGCTTCCCACTTTCTGTTTGTCGAGTGAGATTAAGTCTGTCGGCTACCGAAAGCGTACCTGGCCAGGCTATGAGTTTGCTATACAAAACTCTCCTGCGTAACACCCACATAGTCTTTGTTGCTTTCTAGAGTTACAGACGGTGATAAATTATACCACAATACATCACTCACAGTGCGTAGTTATCAGACGGCGTTTCTTCCCTACTGTTTGCGGTGTAGTCAAATCGACTGACGGACAGAAAATTGTGAAGATGTTCTTAGATAAATTTAACTTTCAGTTTTTTGTACAACTGAGGCCAAGTTTGTACCTTCAGACTTCAATAAATCGAACAGTCACAAGCCGGAGGCTGAATGTGTATCGACGCGACTGATGAAATCCACGCGGTTGACAGCTGTGATGGCTGTCTCATCAGTCAGGCAAGGGGGAAATGCCAGCAGGAAAACCCGAGGCTCACAGCCTACCTTCTTCCAGGCGATGTAATGAAGAGGCCTGTATATGTGGTGAACACGGGTTACGTAAATGACTTCTGAAAATGCGCATCAAAACTGTTTTATTGAGTCAAGAAACTCACCAATAAAGTATGTTAAATCTTCTGACCAGCCATCAAACAAGAGGGCATATTGCGAAGATGCACTTGCAAAAAATCGATAATTTCTTTTTAACTTCCGCGACCGTCTGGAGCATGTAATTTTTCAACATCTTTTGGAAATTGTGGATAAGCTGGTATTCTTTCGTGCGTTCGTTTTGGCAGAGCCACACTCAGTTCGTGCTGGTTCATGACGACTAAATCAAGCCATTTGTAGAGGTAGATTTTCAGTCGATCATGCCATCTGACAATTCGACTGACCAGTCACTGTGGCGGTTTCACAAGCACAAGCCGTTGATGAAATATAGTCAGCAGCGTGCGAGTTGAAAACCTGCAAGTAGTTTCCATTTTTTATGTCCGTCATCGCGTTGTTGTAACCATTCTTAAGGACGCCACAATCTCGCTCTAGACCATACCTGCATTTTCTGAGTTTAGACACCGGATCGTTTGAAGCATTTCGAAATCTTATGAAAACATTAATTAAAGGCATTATTACATTGAGTAACATTAAAAACTCATTAATACTTTGTTAGACGATTGAACGATGAGATGGCCCAGCGAACTGAGAGAATCACTATCGTAGGGATTCGGAAAGAAAAAATTAAAAAATGGTGTCTACCAAACAAGCCGCACGAACTTGTGTGCAGTGGACTCGCGCATTCCATGTAGTGCGGTCAGACTCAGGACGATTGAAGCGCTTTTAAAACTTAAATGCTAAGCTGATAATTTATTGAATGAATATGAATACTATTCAATGATAATTTTAAGGCTACCAATACAATATACGTTTAGCAGCAAAATACGATATATTGTTCCACAAATATATTGTTCGGATGGCTGTCAGTGATCTCGCTTACTACAGAGTACCTTAGAAGCAACCACGGTTAAATAGCTCTTACCTAAAATACGCAAGAGCGTAGCTTGGTTTGGACGCTCTATCACCTCCAAAGTGTCTTTAGTCTATCAGCAAAGCCCTTCTGTAGAGATAGCCGGGCTCTCGCTCAGGCAAGTCGCATTGCATGCTTAATGTCTACGTTTCGTCGTTGGTAAGCACGTTTCTTCCGACATGAAGCGATGAAATAATAATACTGTACTTTATAAAGCACCCTCGGCGAAATTAATCTCTTTCTAGGCGTTTTACATTTGCTGCAAGGGGAAATGCTATTGAATGGTAAGTAAAATCATGCTTGAAAAACAAACAAAATGAATAACATGGTTAGGGGTGACATGCACAGGGTCAGCATGCAAATGTGGTTAGTGGCAGCATGCACAGTGTCAGCACGCATAAGCACGTGAAGAACGAATCACAGGGACCCACTAAATGCTGTCCTAAATAGGTGTGTTTTAAGTTCCTTTTAAATGTGGTCAGGTCAAGGGATGTTCTGACGCAGGTCGGGAGGGAGTTCCAGGCTTTGGGAGCATACGAACTAAATGCTCGGTCTCCAAAAGATTTAAGGTTTGTACAAGGTATTTCTAGACTGTTGGATTCCGAAAAGCGGGTGGTACGATGCTTGGCCTGATGGGGGAGTATGTCGGGGATAGAGGCTGGAGCCGAAGAATGAAGCGACCTAAAAGTGAGCGACAAAATCTTGAAGTCAATCCGTTGCTTGACTGGTAGCCAGTGCAGGTTGGCGAGAAGTGGTGTAATGTGGCAACTGCGAAGCTCACGACAGACAAGCCTAGCTGCAGAGTTTTGCACCAGCTGCAATCGCCTGATCGCACATGCTGGTAGGCCAGTAAGCAGTGAGTTGCAGAAGTCGAGACGAGATGTCACGAATGCATGGACCAACTTGGACGTGGTATCCTTATCTAAACAAGCCCGAATTTTAGCAATGTTATGAAGCTGAAAATGGGCAGATTTGACTGCGGAGCTGATATGGTCGTCTAATGAGTGGTCGCTTTGAAATATGACACCTAGATTTCGAGCTGATTCAACAGGAGATATACTGGCAGAGCCCATTTTGAGAGACAGCCTTTCCAATCTCTGAATCACGCTGGGTTTGCCCATAACTAGTAAGTTAGTTTTGTCATCGTTTAGTTTTAGAAAATTTGCTGCCATTCATGTGCGGATGTCATCAATGCATGCAGCAAGTGAGTTTAGAGAATTTGAGGTGCTCGAAGGCTGGGAGGGATCAAAGCAAAGGTACAACTGAGTGTCATCCGCATAGAAATGAAAGCCTAGATTGGTCTTGGCAATCACATCAGCAAGAGGGAGAGTTTAAACCGTGAAAAGAACCGGTCCTAGCACAGAGCCCTGAGGTACTCCATATTTCAGAGGTACTTTGGTTTTAGTTAATTGATGGCACTGCCCCTGATCGCTGTACGAGTGGGCTGTGACACTCGATGTGGTAAGCAGCCGGGCCGTGCGATTAGTGGTTCGTTTGCCAAGGGAGTCGGGGGACTCCGGTGGGCCAGAGGGGTGAAGAGAGTCGTGCTTCGCCCTGCTCCGTGTGTAGGAGGAATAAACTGGTGGTGTTGCTCATCGACTGGCGTTTTGTGCCATTCGCGACAATAATTCGGGCTACAAGCTCTTTCGGCAGTAATGGAGCACGTAAAGTTCAGCCTTATCGTCACTCAATTCGACGGCAGCGGAGACTTTGCGGGCTGGGTTGAAAAGTTTGATCTGGTGGCAGAGATTCAAGGTATTGTCGCTGCCGACCACCACAAATTCCTGCCCCTTTTTCTAACCGGCGGAGCGTTCGCCGTGTACCAAAGCATCGATGGACAGGCGAAGAAAGATTATACCATCGTAAAAGAGGCTCTTCTGGCTGCATTTTCGGCGGATAAATTTAAAGCTTATGAGGAGCTCACAGCACGGCGGCTCCAAGCTGGGGAGCCAGTGGACGTATACGCATCGATTTTAGCCCGGCTGGCCGGATTGGTGAGTGCGGCTGCAAAGGATGACGGTAAAATGCACTTTTGTCACCGGGCTTCCAGAGGACATCCAAAAGCAGCTACACGCAGCGTGTGCGCTCGACAAGATGGCGATGTCTGAGGTCGTTGAGAAGGCTCGAGTGCTAATGAGTTGCCAGGAGCCGAGCTAAGCGGCCGCTGCTGAGGCACTAGGAGCTAAAGGCTCTCGCCCGACTCCACGGAAGCGCTTTTGCTTCTTCTGCAAAAAGGAAGGGCACATAAGTCGCGACTGCCGTTCGTCGCAAAGGCAGCGAAGGCTGTGTTTTGCATGCGGCTCACACCTAGCAGCGATATGTCCGGAGCGTGCGCAGCCAAAAAACGAGTAAGGGGAAGCGCATGTTATAGCGCCGGTGCATTCCCCTGCTTGTCAACTCGACTGCTAACAATAAATGTTCTCAACGGTGGTCGCAGTATGAAGGCGCTCCTTGATACTGGCTGCTCTCGGTCGATCGTGACTAAATCTTCGGTACTGCTTGCCACCTCGGCGCTGTCTTATCCGGTTAATTACGTTCAATGGTGCAGTCGCTCGTTGGCGGTCGCCGTGCCGCATGACATGCTCTGTGCAGGGCATCGCAATAGAGCTGGACTGCCTCGTATCCGAGATCGTACCGGGGTATGATATGCTCCTTGGCTTGGATGCTGTTCGACAGCTGGGAGGCGTGGTGATAGGCCCTGAAGGTGGTGTAGTAACCTTCAATGGGCGGTGCAATGCAATCGGGGCACTGTCGAGCGACGTCAGTGTTTCCGACAGAGACTTTTCGGCGGTGTACCGTGGCGGAAAATGGGTCGTAAAGTGGCATTGGGCCGACGGCGTGACTTCTCCCACCTTGGTAAACCGCGTCGAGGCTTACCGCCCGCCGACTTGCAGGCCGACTACGATAAGGAGATCCAAGCGTGGATCCAACTCGGCTGGCTGAAGCCCTACGAAGGGAAGTGTGAAGGCCTCGTGCCGCTAATGGCAGTGTTCCAGAGTAAGAAAGACAAAGTGCGGCCCGTTTTAGACTACCACGAGCTGAACCAATACGTTTCCAGCCACACTACCAACGGTGACGTTTGCAGCGAGAAACTTCGGGCATGGCGCCGCATGGGAAGTAACGTTAGCATTATCGACCATCGCAAAGCGTATTTACAGCTTCATGTCGAGCCTTCCCTGTGGAGATACCAGGTTGTTGCCTACCAGGGGATGCGGTACTGCCCTACGTGGCTAGGCTTCGGATTAAATGTAGCACCTAAGATAATGACCGCCGTGTTAAATAAGGTGCTTTCTATGGACCCACGGGTGCGCAAAGGCACTGATTCATACGTGGACGATATAATCGTCAACAATGACATTGTCACGAATGAGCGTGTTATCTCTCTCCTACGACAGTTCGGGCTCGAAGCTAAGCACCCAGAAAAGTTGGTCGGAGGTCGCTTACTAGCGCTTCGCGTCACTGACCATGAAGGAAAGCTTAAGTGGGGCAGAGATAACGGTGTTGAACCGCTACCTCAGCACGCGACTCGCAGGCAACTTTTCTCGTGGTGTGGACAATTAACGGGCCACTTTCCCGTTGCCGGATGGCATCGACCAGCCTGCAGCTACGTAAAGAGAGCCACAAAAGACCTGTCATGGGATGCCGATGTTACGGAGGACGTCCTTCGGATGGCACAGGAGATCAGCCGACGAGTGATAAAAGAGGATCCAGTTTCCGGAGTGTGGAGTGTACCGTCGTCACCCAGCAGACAGGTATGGTGCGACACAAGCAGCTTAGCGATAGGCGCCTGCTTGCGAATTGGAGGGCAGACTGTCGAGGATGCCTCTTGGCTTAGAAAGCCAGATGACGTAGCGCATATAAATCTGGCCGAACTAGAGGCTGTCATAAAGGGCCTAAATTTAGCCCTGGCCTGGGGCCTGCAAGAGATCGCATTGTTTACTGACTCGGCCACTGTGCATTCGTGGCTTCGATCGCTTGTCGAAGGTGATAAGCCAATCCGTACTCGAGGTCTAGGCGAGGCGTTGGCTCGACGGTGGACAGCAATAACAGGCGACATAATTAAGGAGTACGACCTTCGGGTGAGAATACAGCTGGTGCGTTCGGCCGACAACAAAGCAGACCACTTAATGCGAGTACCACAGCCGTGGCTTATGCCAATCTCGATTCTCGCAGCTGCTTCTCCAGCACAAGAAGTAGACCTGCGAGCGTTCCACGATTTGCATGACTTAGGGGTTGACCGTACGTTGTACCTGGCCAGGCTGTGCTTTCCCGGCATCTCCGTAACGCGGGAGATAGCGGAACGCATTGTTAAATCGAGCATGCGTTGCCGGTCTGTGGATCCAGCGCCAGTGTCTTGGAGCCATGGACATTTGGACGTGGATTCCAACTGGGGATGAGAGGGGATCTAGAAGAACTTTGAAACCAATAGTATCATAAGGCACCGGAATATCGAGCAAAACAAGCCAAGACACTCTACCTATGTCTGCATTCCGAAGTAAGTCGTTGTACACCCTAAGCAATGCTGACTCTGTTGAGTGAACAGCTCTAAAGCCAGACTGGAACTTACTGGTAAGGTTTGAAGTTGCAATGTTTTCAATGAGTTCAGCTGGTTTGCCACGACCCGTTCCAGTGTCTTTGATAGGAATGGTAGATGGGAGACTAGGCGGTAGTTTCTCAAGTTCTCTTGGTCTAGTGTTGATTTCTTGAGAAGAGGCCTGACTGCAGCTTTTTTGAAAGGTGCTGGGACACGACCTGAGGCTAATTTGCCTGTAGTACCGATCGCGTGAGTACCCTAGAGCCGTGATGGGCCACACGATCTTATCCCTGTCAGCATAACTTCTTATCAACGTCTAAAATCAACCTCTTTAATTTGTTCGGTGTTTTAGTCAGTTTGTTAGTTTGCGAATCCGTCAGAGAGAAAGCATAACGCTTCCGCTAGAATTAGTACGAATATTCTATGACAATCACAGTTACACACTCACTAGGTTATTGCACGATAACGCATTAGCAGATAAAGGATCATTACAAGACATTACGTGCTAGAACTTCATAAGACTATGAACTAAAGAAGGAGTTATCAAATTTCGGTCATGGCATTCCAGCAGCTTTCGCTCCGTGAACTATGAAGCTCCTTACAATATTAGCTTAAATCCCTTTGTTTCTGCGTTTCACATCGTTTGATCATCAGGAAATAAAGGTTTCTGCGATCTAGTTCAACCAGTGAATTACAATGTGCCGTTTTAAGTTAAACTACACCTTTTTTCTTTCCACTTGCCAGAAGCACTGCTAGCTACTCTTTTTTTCTCAGTGCTTCACTTTTCTCTTGCAAGAAGCGTTGCTGTTTTGACTGTGACATCACTGCAGAGTGGTGAGCAACTCACTCAGCTTTTTTCTGCTGCTGTTTCTCCGGCTTTTTGAGATAGATAATATTTACCATCCGGATACCGATTTGTGAAAAGTGCGAGTTTTCCGTGTGCACTACGGAACCTTGTGTTTACCAGTATGATAAAATTCGCGGTGAACTTTCATCTTCAGGAAATAACATAAAAAATTTCCTGGATCTGTTATAAACTTTTTCAAATTATTTCGTCATAATTGACGAGCTTAAACCTAGCAAGCATTGACAATTTTCAAATGAAGAGTATTCTTACATGGAGTTTGATTTCACAGGTATTAATCTGGACTTTGACTCGTGAAAGACCATGTGCTCACGCACCAGCTTACACGCGGGGGACTTAAATTTTTCGCGTAAACGGATATTTTCACGGATAGGGCAACCTGGCACCCCCTTCAGCCAGATCTAAGATGGACTTTATCCCCCCTCCCATCCCCCCTCCCATATGCCCTTTAGAGGCAAGGGTAATCATTATTCTTGTTGCATTCTGCTATCCGTGGAGATAGCGGCGTCAGCTGGAGCCGCTTGTCAGACTCGCTAGACATTCTTCGAGGTGCTCACCAGTTATGAGTCAAGCGGCTGATGGGGCGGCCTAGAACTCCTTACTTTCGCCTCCTTAGGTGCGCAAGATGTTGCTCCAGAGCTACTACGCGCGTTCCTAACGCATCGGCTTCTCTCTCCAATCTCTGTGGAGCGTCAGTCTCGAATAGCTGTCGCCATGGGGGGACAGCCACCGTTCACTGAGCGAAGCTCATCGTGCTGTCTCTCACCTTGTCTCAAACGCAGATCCTCCGCCGAAGGAGCGGCTTACTTGCCTCGTCCGCTCGCAGCAACGTCACTCACTGATCGCCGCATAGGCTCGCGCTGCCATCACAGCAATCGTAACATGTGCCGTTAAAATCTGCCGAGTTTGCTTATGCAAGCTCAACCTTTAGTGCTTCCGCTACTCTATTGTAGAGCAGACCTCGGTTGTTCCAGCTGCAGCCGTATCTAACGAGACTGCAGGGTCTAAGCGACCGATCACAGCAGCATCAACACTAAACGCAGAAAAAATAAATTCACTGAAGAGCCCAATGGAGTAGTTGCTTGTAGCAAATCCTTGCTCTTTACAGGCTTAGGCATCTGATCCGCAGTAAAGCATCGTAAAGTTTGAATTCAAGCCCTTTTGGCTTTACTGGCGCCTAGCCACAGTCGGAAAATCTACATCAGGTACAGCAGTTACCTGATACATTTTAGCATAGCGTGCCAATTTTAAGCACCATTCAATGGCTAAAAGGCCGCTTTCCCGAAACTCTGGCAAAGGAAGGCCCGCGTCTGCAGTTGTATCTGTGACTTGAAAATGTACCGAATTCCAGTTGGAAATTCAGCACGTATGAGAAACGGGGCGTTGCAAACTCCACAATCAATCTGGTCAAAGGACACCCCAAGCTTTCGCGTGGACTAGAAGGCTTTGCTATTCTAATAGGTGATGCTGTTGTGCGACCATCGCCACGTGCTCGGAATGCAATATAGGTGTTGACTTTGACAGCTGGCTTTGTGAAGCTTTGTTAAGAAGACTGCTCCTACACTAGCCATCACGTCCTATCCCTATTTAAGATTACAAACTGTCCACCGCGGTGGCTTGCAAATAATAATAATAATAATAATATTGCACTTGATAAAGCACCCTCAGAGAACTTAATCTCTTTCTAGGCCCTTTACATTTGCTGCAAAGCGATATGCAATAGAATAGTAAGTAAAATCATGCTTGAAAAACAAATAAAATGAATAATATGGTTAGGGGTGACATGCACAGGGTCAGCATGCAAATGTGTTTAGTGGCAGCATGCACAGTGTCAGCACGCATAAGCACATCAAAGGACGAATCACAGGGACCCACTAAATGCTGTCCTAAATAGGTGTGTTTTTAAGTTCTTTTTAAATGTGGTCAGGTCAGGGGATGTTCTGGCGCAGGTCGGGAGGGAGTTCCAGGCTTTGGGAGCATACGAACTAAATTCACGGTCTCCAAAGGATTTAAGGTTTGTATGAGGTATTTCTAGACTGTTGGATTCCGAAAAGCGGGTGGTACGATGCTTGGCCTGATGGGGTAGTATATCTGAAAGATAGGCTGGAGCCATAGAATGAAGAGACCTAAAAGTGAGCGACAAAAGAATTTCATTAACTTCTTAGTTCTATCTCTGCTAGATTATTGTAATTTCCTTTTAGCTGGGCTACCAAACAAAGCCAATAGGCCACTGCAGCTAGCTATGAATAGGGCTGCGAGGCTAGTTTGCAAATCCCAGAGGTTAGATCATGTGTCTTCTCTGCTGAAAGAGCTTGAATGGCTGCCGATTGATCAGCGGGTACAGAGCAAAGTTCTTCTACTGACCCATAAGGCTCCGTTACTTGGCTCCTTCACACCTAGCTGAACTGCAGCACCAGTTTCAGCTTCCTCGTGCCCTCAGGTCCTGTGTGGACAATAAATTAGCTGTTCCATTACTCCGCTTAAAGACCGCTGGAGACAAAAGCTTTTGCTCTGCAGGTCCTAGACTGTGGAACTAAAGTTCCACAACTCTTACGCAACGACAGTTACTCTCCTGCTGCCGACAACTACTCTCCTGCTTCCGACTGTGACACATCTTTTCCAGCCGTCCTAAACTGCTACTTTTACGCTACTGCTTACCTCAGCGGTTCTCCTGATTCTGCTTCTGCTTCTCACTTTCTCTTTGCTGCCTGAGATGAAGTGTGCTGGCTACCGAATGCGTGCCGCGAGTCGCTTAGGCTGTGAGTGCACTAAATAAAACTCTCCTGGGTAACACCCACATAGTCATTGCGTTTTTGGTGGTACATTGTGCAGTTACAGACTGAGATACATTAAATTACATGACCGAACCCTGAGAATACCTGCGATGGATCACACGTGACTTCCAATAAGCACTGTCAAATATAGGGTGCAAATGGAAAAGGTAACATTGCTAAGATCTCTGCTGCACCCAGAGACTGATGTTTCCTCAGTTTCGCACTACTTTAAAATTTCAGATAGTGAGACTCGTGCTAAGTGCACTCCGCAAAACCATAGTTGCCAGTAGGGCTGCTCCTGAGCTAGTTCGCCTACATACTAACTGAGCATGACTATATTCATCCTGCAGATGATTTTTGTGAGGAGCAGTAAACACTAATATAGAGATCTTATAAGGATTATTTTATAAATAAGTGAGCCGCAGCAAGATTACTCTAGATGTAGTGTAGTTTTTGTTCAATCAGATGTACCTCTTGAATAAACCATCAAACTTATATAGCTTCCTTAGAAAAAATTCACCAACCAGGCAGGTTTGTTACACGGACTCTCGGATATAAAGTTTGTGAATTCGCCACTGCAATTACTTACACCGCTTAGTTGAAAGCTTTAAACAGTGTTACTACCGAAAGCGAATTATGTAGTACTGGACGAAACTCCGTACAGGGCTTTGAGAGCTGCTTTGGCGATTTTTGCCAGTTTGTTGATGGTACTCCAGCAAAGCTCTTTTCACTAAAGTTTCCGAAATATTTTACAGCTGTATCCCGAATGTCGATAACATGTTAGTGTTTTCTGAATCGATTTCAATGAAATAATTGCGCATGTGGTCGATAGAGCGAGCTATATGGAAAAGCCTTCAGTGATTTTTTGAAATGCCAGTTTGCGTATCATGCGAAGATTATTTTCGAGCATAAACTAAAAGGTGGTGGTGATTCTAGTAGTGTGTAAAATGTTACGACCTAATCCCGAAACTAGGAAGGACTAAAGACAGCAAAAGTGAGCCTGTTGAGACCCAAGCCAGCCCGTGGAGTGTTTGGCCAACGACTACAGACTCGGGGCATTTCGAGGTTTTGCCCTTGAGGTTTGGTGCTTAATAAGCTGTCCCGGAAAAATTATAAGATATTTCTGTGAGACAAGTGTAAGGTCTTAGAGGTTCAAGCTATTTACGAAATTAAAACCACAACAGTGGTGTAATTCTTTGATTAAGATTGATTCATCAACAAGTTATTGGTGTTTAAACTTTCAAGCTACCTGCACGATTTGAAATTCCATTACGATGCAATTGCATATATGTGTGTGGAAGGGCTCCATTACAAAACATTGGTTTGGCTGCAGGATGTATCAGGTCTTAGAAGGTAAGCACGAGGCCATCAGTGTAGTAATGTAAATAGTAATTCAAAAAAAACGTTTTCAGGGCTATTTTAAGCACACTGGTCAACGCCCTATTTTCTGGCTTAAGTACATTCCTGATCCGAGGCTTACTATACTTGGCTATACTTGGCTATACTGCTCTAGCAAAAGAGTATAAATAATATTTACCCCGCCTGAGGTCTTTACCGAGCTGAAAATGCCAAACCATGTGGCATCCATGTGTAAGCCATGCGGATGAGATTATGGTGGCAGATTCAAGCAGAGCACGAAGCTAGCAGCTGTCCAAACTACCACAGATTTTTCTCCTGTGCGTGCCTATGCCTTGCATGTAACATTCCTGATGCTGAGCGACTATGTAGTCTGTACAATACCTTCTTAGCATACGACGGACGCTCTCTAAGACCAGTAAACATAAGTACCTCAATGTTAATCAGATACAATCTTAGGTGCATTCGCACTCGACGAGACGTCTGTTTTTTAGTTTTGTGATGACATATCCCTTTGCAGCAGATGTAAAGCGCCTAGAAAGAGGTTGAGCTCTCTGAGGGCGCTTTATCAAGTGCATTATCATTATTGTTATACTGGTTTACATTGAATTACATTTTTCTCACCATTATACTAAAGATAATAATGCACTTGATAAAGCACCCTCGAAGAACTCAATCTCTTTCTAGGCACTTTACATTTGCTGCAGAGCAAAACGCGATTGAATAGTGAATATTATCATGCTTGATAAACAACATGAATAACATGGTTAGGAGTGGCATGCACAGGGTCAGCATGCAAGTGTGGTTAGTTGCAGCATGCACAGTGTCAGCACGCATAAGCACATCAAGGACGAATCACAGGGACCCACTAAATGCTGTCCTAAATAGGTGTGTTTTCAAGTTTTTTTTTAAATGTGGTCAATTCAGGGGATGTTCTAACTCAAGTCGGGAGGGAGCTCCAGGCTTTGGGAGCATACGAACTAAATTCACGGTCTCCAAAGGATTTGAGGTCTGTACGAGGTTTTGATAAACTGTTGGATTCCGGAAAGCATGTGGTACGATGCTTGGCCTGGTGAGGCAGTGGATCTGATAGATAGGCTGGAGCCAAAGAATGAAGTGACCTTAAAGGGAGCGATAAAACCGTGAAGTCCATACTTTGCTTGACTAGGAGCCAGTGCAGGTGGGCGAGAAGTGGTGTGATGTGGCAACTGCGACGGTCACGACAGACAAGCCTGGCTGCGGAGTTTTGCACCAGCTGTAATCGCCTGATTGCACGTGCTTGTAGGCCAGCAAGCAGTGAGTTACATAAGTCCAGACTGGATGTCACAAATGCATTTACCAACTTAGACGCGGTATCCTTATCTAAATAAGCCCGAATTTTAGCAATGTTATGTGGCTGAAAGTAGGCAGACTTGACTGTGGAGCTAATGTGGTCGTCTAACAAGAAGTCACTTTGGAACATGACACTAAGATTTCGAGCTGATTCAACGGGAGATACGCTGACAGAGCCAATTTTGGGTGTCAGCCTTTCCAATTTGTGAATCACACTGGGTTTGCCCATAACTAGTAAGTTAGTTTTATCATCGTTTAGTTTTAGAAAATTTGCTGCCATCCATGTGTGGATGTCATCAATACATGCAGCAAGTAAGTTGACACAATTCGAGGTGCTCGAAGGCTGGGAGGGATCAAAGCAAAGTTACAACTGAGTGTCATCCTCATAGAAATGAAAGCCTACGCTGTGCTTGGCAATCACATCAGCAAGAGGGAGAGTATAAACCGTGAAAAGAGCCGGACCAAGCACTGAGCCCTGAGGTACCCCATATTTCAGAGGTACCTCGGATGATCTTAGTCCATTCACGTCAATACTCTGGAGTCTCCCACTGAGATAGAACCTGAGCCACTGCAGAGCAGTGCCAGTGATGCCCAGACGCGATGAGTGTCGCTCGAGAAGAACTCGGTGATCAATAGTATCAAAAGCTGCCGAAAGATCAAGCAAAACAAGCAGAGACATTCTACCTATGCCTGCATTCCTAAGTAGGGAATTGTACACCCTAAGCAATGCTGACTCTGTGGAGTTTTTAGCTCTAAAGCCAGACTGGAAATTACTAGCAAGGTTTGAAGTTTCAATAAATGAGTTCGGCTGGTCCGCCGCGACCCATTCCAGTGTCATTGATAGGAATGGTAGAAGGGAGACTGGGCGGTAATTGCTCAAGCTCTCTTGGTCTAGTATCGCATTCTTGAGAAGTGGCCAGTCTACAGCTTTTTTTAAAGGTGCTGGGACATGCGGGGGGGGGCGTTATGACATATTAATGATTTTAGTTATGCATAGCAGCAGCAGATCAATGCAATGAAGGAGCAGGATAGTTGGAATACAGATGGCTTTTTTTCCCTGAAAAAGTTGCAGTAAGTGAATTTCACTACATACCGTATCTTTAAAAGTATAAGTTGCACCCGAGTATAAGTTGCACCTTAAATTTGCGGGCATTTTTGAAAAAGTTCATTTAAAAATTATTATTACCGAGTATATAGCTCATATTCTATTCATGTAAGTTCGCTTTAATCATCACAGTTAGCAAGAAACTCGTCACCAGTATCACTGCTAAAGCCTTCATAGTCTTCTGTCAACATCTGAATGTTCGCTTTACTCATAGATTGCATTATCTTCAGTTCTAGCCAGCACGTTTGAGATTCCTGTCTTCTTGAACGACTTCACGCTGACTAACTTCTTCTTTGATGCTCTTCCAAGTATATTTAATCCATTCACATACATGTTTGATACCGGCTCTTTAATTTCTTCTTGCTGGTGTCAAATATTTACTTGCAGTTTATAAATCGCAGGTTTGCTTTTTAAATTTAAAAAAGGAACTTATAGTCGTAAAAATATGGTAAAAGCCCGAACAATTTTCCAAGATTATTTGATTTTGTGCACCGACTATTAGCTTTTTTGTTCAGGTTTTGGCATTGTTCACCCAGGTTTTGGAATTCTTGCAGCAATTTCACTTAGATTTAGTTCTCACTTTCGCATATTTTAGCGGCTTTTAGCAGATTTTCTCTCAACATAATTTCGACCACAGAGCTAAAAAATTGCAAGGTGGTAATTTGTAGCTGAAAATACTGTTCAGGTAAATTTATGACAATACTTAATAATGAGGTACATAATGCGCGAGTAGTGGGCCAAACGTAAGCTCCTGTTATGTTCAGGCAAGATTTCATTGAATTTAGTAGTAAGAAGTCAATTCCTGTGACTTATGCCTGTGCACCGATTCTGGGTGCAAGCTTAGTCTTGCAAAAAAATATCACGGCTTTCGGCCTATATGGATCAACCGCATTTACAAACCTAAGGAGAGCGCATCAGCACTTCAAAACCTTAGCACAGTCTCGTAATCCGCATGGGGCTAGAGAGAGAGAGAGAGAGAGAGAGAGAGAGAGAGAGAGAGAGAGAGAGAGAGAGAGAGAGAGAGAGAGAGAGAGAGAGAGAGAGAGAGAGAGAGAGAGAGAGAGGGAGGGAGGGAGAGAGAGAGGGAGAGAGGGATCGAGAGGGAGAGAGAGCGAGAGCGAGAGAGAAAGAGTGAGAGAGAGAGAGAGAGAAAGAGAGAGAGAGAGAGAAGAGAGAAGAGACAGACAGACAGACAGACAGAGACAAAGAGACAGAGACAGAGAGACAGAGACAGAGAGACAGAGATAGAGAGACAGACAGAGGCAGAGAGAAGGAGAGAGAGAGCGAGAGAGAGAGAGACCTCAAGCGAAGATCTCGTCGTCGGTTCATCAAGCAGTCACCATTATATCTTTCTCTCAGCCAACTCTACAGCTGCCCTCGTTGGCTGACGCTAATGATGATGCTCGGGGAGTTAGAGGTACTCGGGCCTTAGAGGCCACATAATATTTCGCGAGACCGCGAGGGGGCGTCATGGGGGCGTATCATTTCAGGCTTGCATGCCGCCCGGTTCGGTCCAGGGGTAAGGTGCTAGCCTTCTGCGACCAGAGTAGTAGGCGTCGAGGCCTGCGGCACATGCGAAGCGCCTGGATTGTTCCAGGTACCCACTCCCGAGGGGACCGTGCGGCTACCGCGGGCTGCCTGGAAGGTTTCGACTGCAGCGCATGCGTGCTGTTCGGTTGGAGCCTCGATGCGATCCTTCGACGACGGGCTCGAGTACGCCCACCGTACAGCAACCTCGACGTCGGCTCAGCTCTCAGCGGCCAGCGGATCACTCACGGTGGGCGATCGGGTCGCTACTGGGTCGATGACGAGCCATTACGGTAATTATTAGAAAGCTGCCTGCGCCATATGTAAGAGGGCCACGAGTGACGCTTTACTAGCCAATACCACTCCGGGCTACGAGCGCGCGAGTCCTGCACCGCGAGATGAGCGCACCGGGTGTGCGATCGCGCACGTCGGCTGCGGCTGCCTCGCTCAACGGAAGCGGCGCCCCTTTTTGAACGAGTCGCGAACGCCGATCGGCTGGGCGAGACGCCTAGGCTGACGGCAGAGGCGTCACGCCCAGCTATCAATCACCACGAGGCGTTCGGTCAGCCGCAAGTCGAACCGCTCGACGCGCCCGCTCTCATTCCTCTCTCCCCCCCCCCTGAGTAATTGATTAGCCTGACACGACAATCGTAGCCGCCACCACGGTCGCCACGGTCACCAGGGGAGACACTCCGCTGTCCCGGGCGCGAAAATAAGGGCTGAGCCGGCAGCGGAACTGACTGACTGCGAAGCCGCCGCAGCAGACGCCCGGCTACTTCCGGCAATGCGGAAGCTGCCGCCGACGGAGCGTCGCTTGCGAGCTCTCCAGTCCCTCCACGCCGGCACTCAGCCGCTCTACTCGGGAGTCCTCGGAGGGGGGGAGAGAGAATGAGAAGGACGAGGCCGCTCACGCAAGCCTAGCCGATCGAGCTGGACTGCGCCAGGCGTCGGCGCCTACTTGCCGCGCCGGTCGCTTGTCTCTCCGCTATTTATGGCCACTTATTGCACAGCGACGCCTTCGTTCTTCCCTTCTACCGTCGCCGCGATTCCGGCGCTTCTCTGCGCCGCTCTGCGCCATTGCTCACTTCTAGGGCGTCTGCCCTGCGTCCGACTCGGCTTAGCTCTCCTTCGCTGCACGCACGCGCGGATGCGCTTAGGCACACAGCACGCCGCGCCGCTCGGACCGCGACGCGCGACACCGAGACCTCTCGAGCCTAGCTAGCGAAGCGCCCACTCGTAGATCGTGTCCTAGTGGAGTTTAGAATAAATTTACAGTGCGGATGTGCGTTCAATTACTGCGCGCGCACATGCAGGAACACCGATCTTTCGCTCCGTTCAACAGCAGTCACAGTCAAAGACGTAACGACGGCCGTAGCTGGTGCACGGTTTCCTGAGCGGCGTGCGCCGCCAATTGGCGGTGAGCGATTGGTGTGCAATGAGAGCTGTACGGCTGCTCTTACAATTTTACTTGCACGATCTAGTGTCACGGTGCTCGCAATTCGCGACGCACGGCTGCGGACAATTCAGTCCTATAGCAGCTGGAAGTGAGTTGGAAGCATCTAACTTTCGTCCGCTGCTAATCGATGCCATTTAGTCAACCGAGTCATAGTCTTTGGCGTTCTACCGCCGCGCTGATTTGGCCCAAAGGTTAAGATGCTCGCTCCAACCAAGGTCAAGGTGAATGCATTCGTCGGCCGATCGCCGGCTCGAGCCCCGTGGTATATGTGAAGTGCCTGAACAGAGATTAAGTTAGATTACGAAGCTATGCAAATTATATATACATAGTTATTATTTATTTATTTACCGGTATTGCAGCTGCTGCTCAAGGACACTTTCTACGGTGGCAGTTGTTGCCGGTGCCTCTTAACATGCATTCTGAGTGCATGTATACAAGTAATAATTATAACAATATACTAGTCTAGCTGCCTAAGAGAACTAAATCTCTAAGTATTTTTTATTGCTGATTAGGGCTTAATACGATACTATACACGTAAACCTAATATTTTTTTTAAATCCAACAAATCCCTCATGAAAACATTGCGTGTAAGTATTGGCTCGCTCTTTTAGCATCAATTCAATCGTATTTGTTATTTAGTATCCTTTACACAAAGACCTTCAGCTGTTGGTGGCTTCCTCATCGAGTCATTGCCACATGCAACAGTCAGTGTCCAAAGTCTGGCTCAGCAAAAGAACACACCAACTCGGTCGAATTATTGTCCTCGTGAATTTTGTAACTTAAGTGCAAATACTGAAATGGCGCGAAGCAGACTTCGTCGCATAGCAAATAGAAGAATAAAATCGCAAGGGCTCCTTTGTCGAGTCTTAGCATTGAAATGTTCTCAACTTTATATCTGTCAGCGGTTATCTCCGCGTCCAGAAAGTTTTTGTTTAAGGCTTGCTCGATAGATCTCGTTCTGTTTGTCAAGCCATTTCGTTGATAGAGGTCCAATATATATAAACATATATATATATATATATATATATATATATTTATTTATTTATTTATTTATTTATGCAGTGCCGGCCCAAAAAATGTCCGCACCAGAAAAAGCACATTCACTTTTTGAGTTCCGCCGAGTGCGTTCCCTATTAACTGCACAAACTTATTAAGTAGTGCCTCTAAAATTTTTTTATATGAATTATATAATATAGAACTCATAAGCTTCACCCTCCTTCGTATTATTGACGTTTTAATGGAGTAAAGTTCCGAATCACCAGCGCCGGGGCTATTGCGGTTATCTCCCCGCCCCCAAAACTCAGATTCGCGTCCAGGTATACACGACTAGCCTGCTACAACAAATCCCACAGAAATATCCGGATGCAATTGCAAGCTTTCTAGGTACGATGCGGCAAGGTCACAATTGGGCTCGGAGACTCTCAGCGGTAAGCAGCGCCCTACCGAAGATGACTGGATTTTCCAAGCTCTACGAGTGCCAGAAGGGTAACCTCCTCGAATTGAAAAACGAGGATCGTTCGAATCGTGCGATTGCGAGGAAGATTGATATTACAGAAGCGTCAGTTAGATACAATTTAAAGAAGCAAGATCAGACCAAAACGATGGACGGCCGGATCGGGAGCGGTAGGCATCGAAGCACGACCGCACGCGAGGATCTGAAGGTGAGAAGGGTATCTGGCGGCAATGCGGAGCAGATTCGCCTTGGCCTTGACTTTCTCATTGACTTGTCATTGACAAGTGAGCAAGAGCCGGAGCTCTCAACGGGTCTCGTCTGTCAGCAAATGAATGATCAGCGAGAGGCTTGACGAGCAGCGCGTGCCGCCGCCCAGAGTTGCTATGAGGAAGCGGCCACTTAACGCTAGGCACAAGCTTAGGAAGCACGCTTTCGACCATAAATACCGGCACCGGACCCCAGCTGAGTGGAGCAAAGTTCTGTAGAATGATGAATCTAAATGCATTCTCTTTTCTACCTCGTGCGGCGCTCAGCGAGCGTGGGTACAAAAGGGTGGAGCATATCCAGATGTTTGTCTCCAAGAGGCGGTGAAAAAACGGCGGCAGCGGTGGGGTAACTGTATAGGGTGGCTTTAGCGCTGCTGGCGTACGGAGCTTTCGCCGAGTACAGGGGGATAATGCATACAGAACGCTACTTGGACGTTGTTAAAAATGTTTCTATTCCGTCAGTCCGTAGCTTACGTTGCTTTGGACTTTATTAGGCAACAAGACAATTATGCGAAGCATACTGCAGGCGTACTTACTATTCTGTTGCGTGTCACTTTGCAGCAGGTGTAAAGCGCCTAGAAAGAGATTGAGTTCTCTGAGGGCGCTTTATCAAGTGCAATATTATTATTATTATTATTATTAAGACTTTTTTTACTTCGCCCTGCGCGTCAAGGCTGCGATCATTTCCGGATTTGGGAATGGTCCAGTTAGAGTCTAGATTTGAACCCCGTTTAACACTTGTGGCAGGATTTGGAGTGTAAAATACGCTAAGAGGTCATTATTCCACGAAATTATAACGAATCACTCGAACTTATGCAGAAGGAATGGCAGAAAATCAAACATCTGACGTAGGTGAGAAATTGTCGGGTCAATAACCGGAAGGCTCCGCGCCGTTACAAAAATCGTGGAGGAGCAAAACGCTACTGATTCAATGTTTTCAAAATAAACTGCTTCAACTACGGCATTGTTTAGTTTATTTCAACAGTGCTGGCTTTCGCGATTTCTCTCGTTCTATCTACCTACCTTGTCGAAACGCCGGTGCGAAGATTTCTTTTTGGGTGGCACTGGATATACATGTTGGCGTGTTTGCGTATATATGCATGTGTAGAAGCGTGTATAAATCCAAGTTAATACGGTACATCGGCGAGTATATGATCTAAATTTGCGTGCATTCATACACGCGCCCTCTTTTCGGAAGAAGCAAGTCCTTGCAGACGCGCGCGACGGATACTGTTTGACGTAGCGCCTCGAAGCACAGCTTACGGAGTCACGGGAGCTTCGCCGTTACGCGCACGAGATTACGGCGACAACAGCAGAGCTAAGCAGCTATCGAAAACCCTGTTGCTTAAATGCTGGAGCTCGCACCAAGCAACCGGGCGATGATCGGGTGAAACGTTCAGGGAAAATGGGCTGGTCGAGAGCTATCGTTAGATGAAGAAACTAAATCTTACTTCTTAGCGATCCAGAATATTGACGGATTGCCGATGCGATGGGAAGCCGTATAAGCGGCATAGGCGTGCTAAGGGCACACCAGCAGATAGATACAAGCTAATGATTTACAGTATCCTTCGAGCTCACGGGCAGAAAATCGGCAAGTTTTTCCTTGCCTGTCATTGAATGCCAGAATGCCGGGCATTGAGGGATAATCCTTACGGTCGCCATACCGACTAGCTGCCCATTCATCAAGAGTGACGAACGTCACCTATTTTTTTCCTCTGTTTTGCCCTCTTGTGGTAATTGGAGAGCTAACTTTTCCGCATTCTCCTAGCTCCAGACCATGACTCCAGCCCTCGCTGCTGCTTGCGTAATTGTCTCAACTAATTTTCTAAACGACCTCTTCTCGTCTTTAACCAATTAGTAGCACGTTTAGCATGAGCCGTGGTCACAGCTAAAAGCCTCATACATGCACACGAGCCATATTGTAACAAGGGTTCGTATTTCTATCGGAGTTTATAGTAACGTTGAATGGGCTAACGGGGCTCCTTGCTGAATACTCGATCAAATGAATACACAATCAAACGTCATTCTCTAGCACCACTCGTCTCGCCTTTCCTTCTCTGGCACTGCACCGCAATGGTTTGCGTCCAATCTCGATTGGGGACTACGGTGCATGGATACGGGTAGCAACCATCTGACGAGCTTCTAAAGTGCAGGGTACCTTTGGGCTTCCGACTTCGACCTTGGTTCAGTACTCAGGGGTACGGCGGTCAATGTTAGCGTGCATGTACGCCCTAAGACCCTGCATTGTCAGCACACAAGAACGCAAAGGACGAATCACGACGACTCACTAAATGTTGTGATAAACAGATGCACTTTAGCTTCTTTTTAACTGCTGTCAAGTCGGGAAGTCGTAACGTCAGTCGTAAGTGGAACGAAACCGCGACAACTCAATTGGGCCGGATCCATTAATAAATAACTAGGGGGGTCGCTAAGCCGGACTGGAGTGCTAGCTTGGCTGGATGTGACCTAAAGGCAGGAGTTTTCCGACCTCTGGTTTACATCCATACTCAAGAGTTTCCAACTGCATTAGGACCTGAACCATTTCAGCCAAGTGCAGTGCCAGTGACGCCAAGACGAGATAAGAGGCACTCGAGAAGGACTTGGTGATCAATAGAATTAAAAGCTGCTGAAAGATCAAGTGTGGCAAGCAGAGAGCCGTAAGTCTGCACTCCTTACTGCTAAGGCCACTATGCACCCGAAGCAAAGCAAACTCAGTAGAGCAATTTGCTCTAAAAATAAACGGGGACTTTCTTGCTAAGTTAAAATTTTCGTTTGAGGCATCAGCTGATCTGCCGAAACTCGTCTGAGTATCATCGATTGAAATGGTAGGAAAAGGACTGGACCAAAACTGCTCAAGTTCCCTGCGTCATGTGCTGCTTTCTCAACAAGTAGCCCCATTATAGCCTTTTTGAAAGGTGCAGCGACACGACCTGAGGCCACTGACATTGTTATTATGTTAGTTATGCATGGCCACTGCAGATCTATGCACCGTAGAAGTAGGATAGTGTGAATATGGTCTAGAAGACTAGCAGTCTTCTTTGACTGGGAGATTGTATTCAGGATGAGGTCACTCGTCACCACATGGAATGCAGACATTTGGGTGCTGCACGAAATAAAGGGAGATGAGTCTTGTGGGGTTGTTATTGAGGGACAAGAGACATGAGTCCATAGGGGATGCTGCTACCTTACGAAAGGGCTGTCATCTTGTTATCTTGCTGTCAAAGTAGCTAGAGAAACAAAATCAACTGGATCACCGCAAGGATCTAGCCAACCTACACTGGCTCGCAGTCAAGCAACGAATCGACTTCAAGGTTTTGTCACTCAGTTTAAGGTCTCTTCATTCTTTGGCTCCAGCCTACCTACCAGATCTACTCCCCCATCAGGCTAAGCATACCACCCTCTTTTCGGAATCGAAATGCTTACCTATACCTCGTTCAAACCTCAAATCCTTAGGCAACCATGCCTTTAGTTCGTACGCGCCCTGTTGGGTCTGCTGTACAGCGACAGTGGACGACTCAGGCGGAAGCCGCTGAGGTGAAAACAGCGAACCCACTGGCAGCAGCTGCTTCCCAGCCTGCTGGCCGTGGGGTCCGGTTCCTCGTTTCCGAAATAAACGGCATCAGCCTGAGCCGTCTTGATCTGTGCACGACTACCCTCACAAACATAACAGTCCCAAAGCCAGGAACTCACTCCCAACTTGCTTCACGACGTCTCCTGATCTGAAAAAAGATCTTTAAAAAGAAGCTACAAACTCACCTATTTACCACAGCATTTCGTGGGTCCCTGTGATCCGTCGTTTGTGTGCTTATGAGTGCTGACACTGTGCAGGCTGCCACTAACCATTCTTGCATGCTGACCCTGTGCATGTCACCCCTAACCATGCTATTCTTGTTATTTATTGAGCATGCTACCACTAACCATTCGATCGTGCTTTCTTTTCTGAAAATGTAAAGTGCATTGAAAGAGATTGAATTATCTGAGTGCGCTTCATTAAATGTATTATTATTGTTATAACGATTAATATTAAGGATCACTGTGCAAGCAGGTAACCTGATAGTGGTTAAGGAGATAGTTGATCGTAGACATCAACATTCTTTGATTCTGCATATGTGAATCAACTATACTTGAAGTTGGCTAGGGTCTATTGTTACGATCTACAATAGTCTTTGAATGGCAGACGATGGAGGTCAGTCCTGATCTATTGTATCCTTAATCCAGCTTGTGCTTAGTAGACCTAGTTAGTTTAATGTCTGCGGGAAACCATAGGCCGCCTTAGCGAGGGCCTACAGTGTGCTTATTCAGAGGTGCCAACTCGTCGAGCGTGTCGGCTAGTGTCGTGTTGTGGCATTCAACCAATGATGGCAGTTCGGAGGGGAATTGAGCAGCAGGGGTGGAGATATTTTACCACTGACAGTATCGATGTCAAGGGTCTGGATGTTATGCGATTTCCAATTTTAGATTTTAGATGCGGCGGAGGGCCCACATTTAATGAGATCCGCATGCGGTCAGATGAGCAGAATTTGGTTTAAAAAAAGGATCGCAGAATACACTGTAGGAAAATATTTGATCGATTCTGTGACCATTATTATGAGTAAGGTCGTGCACATGAGCCCCGAGAGAAAACGAGTCAGCCAGTGCACGAAATTCAGCACATCAGACGCAAGTTAAATCATCAAAACGAATGTTGAAATCATCCGTAATCAAAGATCGATAAAGTAAAATAAATAAAGTAAAATAAAGAAAGTAGATAAATATAAAGTATCGATTTCGATTGATTTCTGGCACACGGAACTGAAATAAGATCATCGAAATCTGTGATACTAGGAGGAATGCATACTTCGTTTGCCATAGGTTACTGCCATCTTTGGCATTTTGTTGTCGGAGGTACTTAAAACAAGAGATTCGAAAGACTGCTTCGAAGGGACTGAAAAAGGTTTAAAATGAAGGATGGAACGTGCACCAATGATGACTTCCCACCAGCTTTAATTTATCTATGAGTATAGAAGTAGAGAAGCATGTAAGGAGTGGCGTCAGTTATCGTTCGTCGAGCAGTTAGTCGATTTCAGCTAGGTCACGATCTACCCAAACAGGTCGAGATGGTCTTCAACAATCATGTCGTGTGTCATTAAATGTTTATTGCACATGGAACGATAATTCCAAAGATAAACGTAAAGATGGGCAACGGGGGCTACAATAGTCCAGATGATACAAAAAGGTTAGAGGGATTTACAGCAGCTTGGGAAGAAGGTCACACAGCTCAACTTGAGATGACGCTGGAAATACCGAGCAAGTGGGGCCTCCAGCCACCACGCCGGCTTTGAGCAGGTTTTCTATGCCTTATGCCCAATTCACGAACCCCGGTACCAGCAACCGCAATGAGAAATGCATTTGATCGATGATAGATAAATTATAAGAGGCACGGACGAGCGTGCCTAATAGGAAGGTTACTGACAGTCTGCGAAGCTAAAGCAGCAGCCTACTTGGCAGGCGCGAATGGGGACCGGCTTGAAGCGGCAAACGTTTAGATGTCCATGGGCGCTTAATTTCTTAGGCGCTACGGTCAAACAACAAAGGGCTATTCTTTATTCAGACCTTAGATGTGTCGGTTTTCGTATTTGATGTTCGCAAGAACGTCGATTTTTGACAGAGAATTATGCAACCGCCAAGAAACGCTTGTAGCACTTTATGTTGAGAGGCGAGAACGTCATGGGCATATCTTTCGCGATTCACATGTGGGAGAGCTTAACGCTCAAAATCTGCTCTTTTCAGCATATTTCCAGCAGCATTTGCATGAAATCTGCCACCTACTCCAAAGTGACCTTTCACTAATCGACTACATCGGGGGTCCACATTCAAATCTTCATACCTTCAGCTACGTTACTTAGCAAACATTCAGGCCCGCTTAGACAAAGGTACCGCACACAAGCTGGCCTATACATTTTTAAAATCTCTTCTCAACTTACGCATCTCACTGGTTGCATATAGGCCTTACATTTACACTGAGATTCTCGCAGCTAGTGCAAAACTCAGCAGTTAGGCTTGTCTGCCGTTAGCTTCGATTGCCGAGCTGGTTTGGCACAGTGGTTAAGGTGCTCGCCCCTATAAACGTCTGGCCGAGGTCATGGGCTCGAATCCTGAGGCATATGTGAAGCGCCTGAATATAGATTAACTTCTCTTAGACCGCTGTACTAATGAATTTTATTTATTTATATATTTGTGTTGCTCCATCACATCACTTCTCACCGACTGGTGTTCCATCAGGCAGTATATTGACTTCACGGTTTTATCGCCAACTTCAGGTACCTTCATTCTCATATTTCAGCCTACCTGTGAGAGCTTCTTCCTTAATCAGGCTAGGTTGGCATCGTACCACCTTCAGGTTCCAGTCTATGAGCTGAGACTAGAACTAACCTCAAATCTTTGGAAACTGTGGCCTTAGCTCTCACCCAAAGCCTAGAACTCGCTTACGACTGACGTCAATACATCCTGAGACAAGAAGACATTTTAAAAGAAGCTAAAAATGAATCCGTTTTTGCAACATTTGCTGATTTCTTTTGATTTTTCTATTCTGCACATATGCATGCTGACACTGCATATTACCACAAGCCATATTCAGCATGCTGACACTGTGCACCTACCCTATAATCAGTCTTCCCTTGAAACACATGCAAAACACCTATAAAGAGATTAATTTCTCTGAGGATGCTATACAAATTTACTACTGTTATTTTTTAATAATTTTTTAGTTTTTTTTCAAGACATAATAATAATGATGCATTTTTATAGCGTCCTTGGAGAACCTAATCTCTCTTTAGGCACTTTACAGATGCTGCATATAAAGCATTAGAAAATGCTTGGTGGTAACGTCCGTTAGCAGCAGGCATAGTGTAAGCATGTACATGCACACGAAGAATGAATCATAAATATCCACCAAATTATGTAGCAAAAAGGTGCGTTTTAAGCTTTATTTTAAACGGTGTCATGTGAGGGGACGTTGTGATGTGTGTCGGTAGTAAGCTCCAGGCTTTGGGAGCAAAGACGCTAAAGGCACGATCCCAACGGTTTTGAGGTTCGTACGAGGCATGGCTATCGACATTACAAATCGGCGCGCACTTTAAATGAAGTGCTAACGTCTGTTATAACTTAGCTATTGCCTCTGCAGAAGTGCGCAGTTCGTTTGCCTCTGCATTGGCATTTTTAGGTGTCTAACGAGTCAATCGGTTGGACTAAATCTACTTGCTTTTATATCACCACTGACTGCAGTTCAGCTGACGAGCTGTGTTTTCTTACAAGGGACGGTTGCTGCTAGCGTTTTCGTACTCGGCTGATCAACTGAATTATGCACTACTGTGATTGCAGCCTCAATTGAGATTAAAAATTTCCAACACCAACAACGGAACTGCCTAAGCTTTTCAACTCGATGATTTGCTTACTTTGAAGAGAGCGTAAAGTAATTGCCATTAATGAGCACCCAAACCATTCCCAAGAGTTTGTTCGCGTTTTTTTTAATCTCATCCTGGATCTAGCACAATTGAAAGCTATAATCAAAATTGCCAGGTCACCTTCCGATTTTCGCAACTCACAGATTCACTGGCCAAGATCAAGCAGCTATGCCATTCAACTAGAGACACGTTTTAGAAGAACGGAATGCCTGACCTATGGTCAACTCATTGTAGCAGTCTCTTTAGTTAATCTGTGCTATGGGAGAGCAAATAACAAGTTATTCACCAGCACCACTGTCAATGTTTCCAAATCGCTTCTTACGTCGACATGTCGACTTGCCGAACAGCCAATAAGAATGTGCGACACCTCATTGGTTGGAAACTTGCCGTTTCGGATTTTAACCAGATCCTGCTCACGGCCCTGCAGTCGATACCATATAGGGAGCTACCTCTGCTAAGTTTTGTAAATTGAAACAGTAGTTCGTAAAACAAAAGCCGTGGTTTTAAGAATTTAACCGTGAGCTTCAGCCGTTTGTCGTTCATTTTACCTCACTGCTGCACAAGGCTTGATCTGCTAAGAACCATGGATTTTAGGATCATTTGGTGACATTCTGTAGTTTGTACCCTTGGGCAAAGCTTATCAGCTCAGGCTATAGAGCTGGTTTTGAAAGGTACCTACTCTAGAAGCTTCGTTTGCGGAGATCTTTGAAGATTACTTTTATACCTCTCGAGACGTCGATGGGAGCTAATGGCTTCTCTTGGAGTGTCTCGGTGGATCCTCACTCTCTCTCTCTCTCTCTCTCTCTCTCTCTCTCTCTCTCTCTCTCTCTCTCTCTCTCTCTCTCTCTCTCTCTCTCTCTCTCTCTCTCCCTCTCTCTCTCTCTTTCTCTCTCTCTCTCTCTCTCTCTCTCTCTCTCTCTCTTTCTCTCTCTCTCTCTCTCCCTCTCTCTCTCTCTCTCTCTCTCTCTCTCTCTCTCTCTCTCTCTCTCTCTATCTGTGTGTGTGTGTGTGTGTGTTTGTCACTCTCTCGCTCTCAGGTAATAACAATAATACACTCAATAAAGCGCCCTCAGATAACTCAATCTCTTTCTAGGCGCTTTACATTTGCTGCAAAAGAAACACGATCGAATAGTGAGTGGTATCATGCTTAATAAACAACAAGAATAACATGTTTAGGGTGGCATGCACTGGGTCACCGTGCAAGTGTGGTTAGTGGCAGCACGAACAGTGGCAACACGTATAAGCATATAAAGAAAGAATCACAGGGACCCCTCAATGCTGTCCTAAATAGGTTGGTTTTTAATTTCTTTTTAAATGTGGTCAAGTCATGAGATGTCATGACGCAAGTCGGAAGTGACTTCCAGGCTTAGGGAGCATACGAACTAAATGCAAGGTTTCCAAAGGATCTGAGGTTTGCTCTATTGGACCCACCAGACTCGTCAGTTGGGGCACTGCAGGCCAGGCCTCTTTACCCCACAATAATTAGATCGGAGGCGAAGCCATGATTTCCATGTAAGGAGAGAAGACCCGCAAGATTTTCATATAGCGGGCAAGGCCCGAGAATAATGAAAAATAAAAGCGCCTAATCATAGTGTTTATTACTCGCGCAATCTGCAATTGCTCGCTTCGACTGGGAGTAGGACGTGATTTCGTCATCGGGGACGGTTGGGAGCGTAGGTGTAGGGGGATAGACCACGTCTCTGACCAGCCCACCGGCTTTGGAATGCCTGTGGAGTGGGGAATGCCCCCTGTCGACCCTGTGGCTCTACTGCTGAATACGGTAGTCTTTTAAAAAGAAATGTTACCTTATCTGGCTTCGGACCTCGAATCTGCGTGCCGATGGCGAATTGCCCGTAAGAACTGCTAGAACAATCTTACTGGAAATGAGGTACCCATCATTTTGAAGATCTACCGAAAGTGTTTCGAAAGCTATTTGCCACGGTCTGTGTCACCTGCGCACATTCGTCCAAAAAGAATTGAGAAGCGCTCGATTAAAAATGATACCACTCATCATTCGGTCGTGTTTCCTTTGCAGCAAATGTAAAGTGCCTAGAAAGAGATTGAGTTATCTGAGGGCGCTTTATCAAATGTATTATAATTATTATAAAAATAGTTAAGCCGGTGCTGTCGAAGGCGCTCAGTCGGTGAGCTTGCTTCCGGTAGATCAGTCCAAAACTCGAGTCCTGCTGGCTGCCTCTGACAGAACACGTGGCATCGCGGAATCCCTTTATAACGGCGAGCTAGCAGCTGCAGCTCGAAGGAAGGTGCATCGCCAGACGACTCTCTGGAGCACATTGTATCTATGAAATCTGGACGCCTACCTCCAAAAGCCCGGCAGCCTCCGGGGGAACGTGCAAAACGTGCTCGCCAACATCGGGTCGTCGTCCTTGGGGCCAACGACCCGTCTCCCTCGAAGGCCCCGAAAGCGAAATATCAAGCCAGCGAAAGATCGTTGGCTTAGTTGGTCAGTGTGCACTGGTCGAGCGATGGTTGGTCTGGGCAGGATCCATAGCATACAGTGAAAAGGTTAGCCGATTCAGCAGCCTCGTTTATGTAGCGGAAGTAAAGGTCAGCTGATTCAGCAGCCTCATTCTTATCGGTGCAGAGGAGCCGTTACGGCTAGAATACCCGCCTGCAGCAGGCGATAATTAATCGCCTGCTGCAGAGCTCGGCCCACTACCTTCGTAGCAAAGTGGGAGCACCTGACCCTTGAGCTAAAGCTCAGTGGTTATGCATGCGCTTTCGGAAGCCTAAGCCTAAATTTATGCGATCGACATGTACGACGCCAGAAGGAGTCGAAACAGCATGCCCAGTCATACCGATCGAGGCAGAGGCCACGGTAGCCGAAACAGTCGCAGCAGACGCATGCTGCTAGACGGCCGACTGACCTAGTCCTGCAGCAGCAGCAGCAACAGCAGCAGCAGCAGCAGAAGGTTAGAGAAGACATAACCAGCATAGCGAGCGGCAGCCATATTTTCAGAAGCCCTGAGCTGCCACCATTTGAATAGCCTCCAAGAGGCTGCAAAGGACCCGGAAAGTATCTGGTCATTCAGAGCCTGGCCTTGGCCTACTGATCTTGCCAAAGGCTTAGAGGGGCTACCGGTTTTCCTCTTGCAACAGTCAGAAATCGTTTGCAGGCATCTGTCGACTAACCAAGAGTTGTTACTGCATAAATGCTCTTTGCGAAGCCGCCAAAACGCACGCCACTTCTTTGCCTTAGGGGATTTAATGTGGTCGCCTAGAGAGAGATCTCAATTTGGAGCTGGACACCCATATTTCGTGAAGATGATGCATACTGTTTGAGCCCACTTTAAGGGACAGTATGAGAAATTTCTTAGTAGCAAACATTTTATTTACCAATAACTGCTAAGTTAATTTTGACGTGACTTAATTCGAGAAAACTGGTTGAAATCCAAATGCCTTATTTAAGACGGTGCATTGAGTACCGAATATGTAGTAGCGGCTGCAGCCCGCCCGACGTTTCGCTATGCCTCTGTTAATTACTCGAATCCCCTGGACTTAACCCTGATTGACCGGCGTTCGCCGAAGCTCCGACTGCGACATCGGGTATTCACCGTGCAAGAAATAATAAACATTTTGGATGGACAGTTCTTACAACGAAGGACTGCTTCCCAGCTGCTGTAGCATCAACGACGGTTTCACCGTAGCTATTGACATCCTTCCTTGAGCTAGCAGCTCCCTGCCAATAACCGAGTATTCCTTCGTCATTCTGAAGTTCGGCTGCCCATTCGGAAAAATTTGGTTCCCAATATTTGTAAACACAATCGCTACAGCGACGACAACCTGTCATGCAATCTTCAATGACTAGGTCATGCAGCAAGCCGATCACACTCATGTTGGTGAAGCAGTCCAGCGTGGCCAAGCACAGGAGCGGCTTTGATTAGTTCTGTGCGGCTAATCCAGTTACCGGCATCTCAGGACGGGTGGCGGTGGTGGTTGTTCAAAAGGTGTGGCAGTGACACCTCACCCAACGAACGTTTAGCAGCCTATTGTCTCCGTTCCTGTTATGCTCTGCAATTAATATCCGATATTTCGTCAACTTACTGGACATTGAAATATCCATTTGAGTTCTCTCTCTCTCTCTCTCTCTCTCTCTCTCTCTCTCTCTCTCTCTCTCTCTCTCTCTCTCTCTCCCTCTCTCTCTCTCTCTACTCTCTCCCTCTCTCTCTCTCTCTCTCTCTCTCTCTCTCTCTCTCTCTCTCTCTCTCTCTCTCTCTCTCTCTCTCTCTCTCCCTCTCTCTCTCTCTCTCTCTTCCTGCTCTCTCTCTCAGACGAGTGTGTGACTCAGCTCACAGTGTGTATCGCGTAGGGAAACGGCCGAGCAGGGAGCGAAAGGAGGGAGCACCCAGTCGATGTTTCCGAACCAGCCATCCGTAGAGCCTGTCTGGGGATTACGATTTGAGGTCATTTCAAGCGTAGACTCTGTAGATAATGGTGCTGCTTACTCCTCGGTATTTCTACAATTTTTCCGGCTGCTGAAAGTTCGCTGAGATCCAGCACAGCAGCATCTGATTTGAAAAAGGCGGCGAGCCCATCTTGTTCATAATTTTCCAATAAACCCCGTGCTGCATGTCCTCTCGTGCCGACAGCCTTCGTCAGTTGGGCTTCCTTTAAAAGCTTCGACGCTAGTCAGAGATGCGATGCTGATGTGATGATATAGCTGAATGATGACATCGAAAATCCTCAACTCTCTGTTACTGTTTGTGAGGCTGCTTAACTAACCAGATTTCGGAAAACCGAACTGCATCCATTAGGCTGTTACTGTGCCCTAAAATCCATAAGCAAAAGAAACAAAACACCGTATCCCTGCTTTACAAACATCACCGTCGCCCCTGCTTCTAAGTTGATGCTGATGAAGGCCCAGACAAGCCAGGTTGACAATGTAGGATACAGCTTGTGAGTTTGTCACTGCTGGCACGTTTAGAGTTCGCCCAGCAGACGATCGTCTTTGTGGAGGCGGCGGGTGTGCTGAGCGCATTGAGAGCATTCTTGCTCGGTGCCACAGCCAGACACGCACGCCCCTGCGTGTTTGCAAACAGCAATCTTCAAATTCAGCACGAGCCAGCTAACTCGAAATTACCGGGCCAGTGCTCCACCCATCGAGCTATTGGCCTTGCTGTTGTTATATGGCACTGACTTCCAGGAAAACTTCAGAAACAAAAAAAAGAAACAAAACACCGTATCCCTGCTTTCGGATGTTACCCTGCTGTTGTACCTGTTACCCTACACTTGTTTTCGCAGTTCCTAATCGACGCGACGGCTTCTGCTGTAGACTGTTCCCCTCACTCCGGGCATGGCTATTGTTTCAGATGTAGCTAGCAACTGAGCAATAAAATCTTCTCCCGTCCAACTCTTCGACTGTGTCGCGTTGCTTGACCGGTTAAACGTCGGACCGTTGGTAATGCGCCAAAGCTTCCCGCCGCCGCGGCTACGGCAGCTTCCGTCGCCGGTTCGCTCGGATTGGTCAGCCCTTGCGGCGCGCTGCTCGCAAGCCGCGCAAATCCTGGCTGCCGCGCGCCCGCACCGTTGCTCCGGAAGCAGCGTTGGAACTTGACGGGCCTTTGAAGCACGCGGGGCGGGCGCGGGCTCTTCTTCTTCGCTTGTCTCGGTTTTTTGTTCATTCTGTCGCCCTTTGGATTTTCGACAGGCCGTCCAGCGCGATTGAAATGCCTAGCCGGAAATGTACCGACATTAGCCCAGGAATCTCTTTTAACGTTTCCATTACGGGATGGGAGGGCTGTACAAGGTTGGGGAAGGCGCACCCGCGTCGGCCAACCGCGCCTCTCTGCTCCACGGCCGCGGTAGGCCGCCGCGGCCGTGGCCGCTTTTGCGGCAGCTAAGGCGGTTGGCGGCGACTCCCATTTGCGGCTGGAAGGTATTTTCAAGAAACGATCCAGGTGGCCAGCCAGCCAGCTAGCTGCACATTACCTCGCTGCTCATCATCCGGCAGGCGCGACGCTTTCCGGTCGTTGCGAGAGGTTCATTTCGTCCCAGCCTTTCTCCCCGTACGATCGCCGACTCATTTCGAGGCTAGTCGGCTGCATCTCGGCGCGGGCGCAAAATGGGGCAGTGGCCCACGCGACGATCCGGAATCCTGGACTCGGAATCGGACGCTCGTCGCTCCGACCCCGCCTACCGTCTCGCCCGCTCCAGCCCGCCGCCGCCGCCGCTCATCCTTGCGGGAGGGGGGCCGGCGTCGTCCTGCGCTCGCGCCCAGGAGCTGAGCGTCTGCGCAGCGATGGAGAGCAGCGTAGCTGCGGCCGCTTCTCGGCGATTCCTGCACACAATTTCGTTGCATCAGGAGCCAGTCGACGGAGCAGCATCGGACCCACGCCCACTACTACTGATAGCACACTACGGGCTACTACTGAACGCCGAACGTAAGACAGGCGGAGGCTAAGCTAAGAACGACGAACGAGAATCTCTAGCTGAGCGAGCATAACTCTATCTCTCTCTCTCTCTCTGTCTCTCTCTCTGTCTCTCTCTCTCTCTCTCTCTCTCTCTCTCTCTCTCTCTCTCTCTTTTCTCTCTCTCTCTCTCTCTCTTCTCTCCCTTTCTTTTCTCTCTTCTCCTTCTCTTTCTCTCTTCCTTCTCTCACTTCTCTCTTTCTCTCTTCCTTCTCTCTCTCCGTTCCTTCTCTTTCTCTCTTCTCTTTCTCTCTCTTCTCTCTATCTCTCTCGCTCTCTCTCATTTCTCTTTCGCTATCTCTCTCTCTTGCTCTCTTTCTCCTATCCCTTTCTCTCTCTCTCTTTCTCTCTCTCTCTCTCTCTCTCTCTCTCTCTCTCTCTCTCTCTCTCTCTTCCCCTCTCTCTCTTTTTTTCTCTCTATTTCTTCCTCACTCTCTTCCTCTTCCTCCTCTCTCTCTCTCTTTTTCTCTCTCTCCCTCTCTCTCTCTCTCTCTCTCTCTCTCTCTCTCTCTCTCTCTCTCTCTCTCTCTTCCTCCTAACTCTTCCTCCTCTCTCTCACTCACTGTCTGTTTCTCTGTCACTCACACTTTCTCTAGCGCGTTCTCTGCCCGCTCTGCCTCCATCAGCATCTTCACGAGGAGCAGCAGATACTCGGATCGACACAGTCACGCATCCGCCACTGAAGAACTAAAATAAAAGTTTCCGATATCACGGCCTTTCGTTTTTCCCAATGCTGACGATCGAATCCGAGATAATTATCTAAAACAAATAATAATCAAAAAATGAACCGATAACATAAAATTATCTTAAAATTTCATTATACATTGTGGTGTATCGTATACAGTCGTCCCTCGTTTATCGTGGTTAATCGGTTCCAGACTCTATCGCGATAGATAAATTTCCACGAAGTACGATTCTTTATTTACAAATCGAACATCTTCGTAACTAGAGCACAGAAAACCTAACTTGTTCACGACCCTCTAATTTGGTTTTAACATTATTAAAGCCCTCTGGACATGAAATAACACTATTTTAGTCACCATTATACCCGTATGACTCAATATATCTAAATGCTTATCGCTTCGGGCTGCGGGGTCTCCCACGTCGGCGGCTGCCTTAGCTACGCCGGCGGCTAGTAACCTGCTTGTTAGTTATGATCGTCAGCAGCTGTTATCGCTTCGTCATCGTAGATCAAATGCATTCCTAGATGTTAATACTGTTGCTAAGATTCATGAACTATGCATTAACAAAAGAAAAGCACCCGTAGCCGCCGCGGTGGCCGGAACCGCCAGCTCAGACGCCGCTCGTTGGGCGGGAGCTGCGAGCCGAGTACCAGCTCGTTCGGTATTCCTAGCATTGTCTCGAACCGCTCAGCACGCTCCCCCACATGCGTCACTGTAAATCTCTCCAACTTAGTGGTCATCAGGCCTGTTGTAACTCCATCGGCCAGACTTAACGCTTGCCTTTGGAATCCTCGCTCAATGTGCAATAAACCTCTAGTAATAAGCGACCTTTTTCTGAAAATGGTATCGACCTGCTCGCCTTAACTGAAACTTGGCTGAAATCGATAAACTGTCCGACAATTAAAGACGCAACTCCATCTGGTTTCTCGTTCTTTCACACCCCTAGATCAATCAAAACTGGAGGTGGAGTTGCTATTGTCGTGCGCTCGAAATTCAACTTCAAGCCATTTGCGGTACCCTCAAAGCAGTCTTTTGAATCAATTGTCTTGGTCTCACCAGAAAACAAGCTACCGATAGTGGCAGTAGTCTATCGCCCACCAGGTACCAAATCCTCTTTTATCTCAGATTTCTCCGATCTCATTTCGATTCTGTGTGCAAGAAATCCATTCTTCCTCGTTATCGGTGATTTTACCGTTCACTTTGATAACTTATCTGACGCTTTTAGCACCGAATTTCGTGCATTGACTGACTCATTGTGTCTTGTGGCTCATGTGCATGGCCCTACCCACACCAAGGGTCACACACTCGACCAGATTTTCTCATACAACTGCACTTTGTCATCACCAATTATTACCAAATCCTGCTTATCTGTCCACATGCGGATCTCATTCAATCTACAGTGTGTGCCCACATCCTCCTCTAAAATAACCTGTGAATCGCGAAACCTCAAGACCCTTGATATCAATGCTGTCCGTGCGAGAATATCTGCTTCCCCTCTGCTGCTCAGTCCTTCCTCCTATCTGTCACCATTGGTAGATAGCTACAACACGACACTAGCTGACACGCTCGACGAGTTTGCACCTCTGACAAAGCGCACTGTGTGCCCCCGCCCAGACGGCCTATGGTTTACCACAGACATTAATCTAGCCAAGTCTACTAAACGAAAGCTTGACAAAGCATACACAAGATCCGAACTGACTGTCCATCGAGAGGCATATGAAGACTATTGTAGGTCGTACCAATCGATCCTAGCAAAGGCCAAGTCTAGCTTCTATAGAAAAATCGTTGAATCACAGTTGCGAAATCCAAAAATGCTGATGCCGACAATAAACCATCTCCTCAACCGTTCCCAGATTAGCTCCTTACCTGGTGATCCTTGTGATGATCTAGCCGATCGCTTCTCTCGATTCTTTGTGCAGAAGATAGACAAGATCAGGGAATCCATCCCTGCGATGACAACCTCCCCACTAGAATGCTGTTCCTCGGTTCCTGGCTGCACCTCAATGTCTGCATTTAAGCAGGTCACTAGTGATCTAGTCCTAAAGTTCGTATCTCAAATCAAAGAAGACAAGTCCTCTGGACCCTATTCCCATTGTCCTGCTCCTACGTTGCAATGATCAGCTGCTGCCATGCATAACTAACATCATTAATATGTCATTAGCCTCAGGTCATGTCCCAGCACCTTTCAAAAAAGCTGTAGTCAGGCCACTTCTCAAGAAAGCTACACTAGACCTAGAGAACTTGAGCAACTACCGCCCAGTCTCCCTTCTACAATTCCTATCAAAGACACTGGAACGGGTCGTGGCAGATCAGCTGAACTCATATATCGAAATATCACACCTTGCTAGTAAGTTCCAGTCTGGCTTTAGAGCTAATCACTCCAGAGTCAGCATTGCTTAGGGTATACAACGACCTAATTAGGAATACAGACATGGGTAGAATGTTTCTGCTTGTTTTTCTTGATCTTACGGCAGCTTTTGATACCATCGATCACAAAGTTCTTCTAGAGCGCCCCTCATCTTGCCTGGGCATCACTGGCACTGCTCTGCAGTGGTTCAGGTCCTATCGCAGTGGGAGATTCCAGAGTATTGACGTGAATGGACAGAGATTATCTGAAATACCTCTGAAATATGGAGTACCTCAGGGCTCCGTTCTAGGTCAGGTTCTTTTCACGGTTTATAATCTCCCTCTTGCTGATATGATTGCCAAGCACAATCTAGGCTTTCACTTCTATTCGGATGACACTCAGTCGTACTTTTGCTTTGATCCCTCCCAGCTTCGAGCACTCAAATTCTCTCAACTCACTTGCTGCATGCATTGATGACATCCGCATATGGATGGCAGCAAATTTTCTAAAACTTAACGCTGATAAAACTAGCTTACTAGTTATGGGCAAACCTAGTGAGGTTCAGAGATTGGAAAGGCTGACTCTTAAAATTGGCTCTGCCAGCATATCTCCAGTTGAATCAGCTAGAAATCTAGGTGTCATATTCCAAACCGACCTCTCGTTAGACGACCATATCAGCTCCACAGTCAAATCAGCCTTTTTTCAGCTTCATAACATTGCTAAAATTTGCACTTGTTTAGATAAGGATACTACGTCCAAGTTGGTCCATGCATTCGTGACATCTCGTCTCGACTTCTGCAACTCACTGCTTACTGGCCTACCAGCATGTGCGATCAGGCGATTGCAGCTGGTGCAAAACTCTGCAGCTAGGCTTGTCTGTCGTGAGCGTCGCAGCTGCCAAATTACTCCACTTCTCGCCGACCTGCACTGGCTACCAGTCAAGCAACGGATTGACTTCAAGGTTTTGTCGCTCACTTTTAGGTCCCTTCATTCTATGGCTCCAGCCTATCTCTCCGATATACTCCCCTACCAGGCCAAGCATCGTACCACCCGCTTTTCGGAATCCAACAGTCTACAAATACCTCGTACAAACCTCAAATCCTTTGGAGACCGTGCATTTAGTTGATATGCTCCCAAAGCCTGGAACTCCCTCCCGACCTGCGTCAGAACATCCCCTGACCTGACCACATTTTAAAGGAACTTAAAAACACACCTATTTAGGACAGCATTTAGTGGGTCCCTGTGATTCGTTCTTCACGTGCTTATGCATGCTGACACTGTGCATGCTGCCACTAACCACATTTGCATGCTGACCCTGTGCATGTCACCCCTAACCATAGTATTCATTTTGTTTTTTTTTCAAGCATGATTTTACTTACCATTCAATTGCATTTCACTTTGCAGCAAATGTAAAGCGCCTAGAAAGAGATTGAGTTCTTTGAGGGCGCTTTATCAAGTGCATTATTATTATTATATATTTAAAAGCGTAAGGGATAATAAGACGCATTAGACCTTACAAATATTATATTATTACTAGTGTACATTTAATTACACATGCGAAGTGTATACACACAACCATCGACTTTTCAAAATAGTGCCATTTTTTTCAATGATGATGAAGAGGTGTGCTGTACGGCAAAGAAGATCAAGGTTACTGCTCTCAATAAGGCTGCACCCGACGTTAAAGGACTTGTGGGGCTGCTCGAATACGTAGACCAACAGCCCGTGCGTACGGTAATTTAATTTTAATAGCAATGCAGGGGTGTTTCATCGACTCAGACAAACGAGCGCTATCATCTTCACCATCAACTTTTTAATGAAGATATTTGAAAAAAACCGCGATAGAGTGAAGCCGCGAAAGTCGAAGCGTGAAGTGGCGAGGGGACGACTGTATTGTGTTATATTATATATATATTATATTATATTATATATACATATATATATATGTATATATATATATATATATATATATATGTGTGTGTGTGTGTGTGTGTGTGTGTGCGTGTGTGTGTGTGTGTGTGTGTGTGTGTGTGTGTGTGTGTGTGTGTGTGTGTGTGTGTGTGTGTGTGTGTGTGTGTGTGTGTGTGCGTGTGCATTAGTAATGTTATTGTATTATATTATAATTTCATATCTAATATAAAATTTATAAGTAATAGAATTCAAAAATAACGATTAGAAAACCAATCAAAAGGCCTTTTTTATTTGATTCCGAGCCCTATCGGCGCTGGGTGCTAGGGGAACGGCGTGCGCTTCCGCATGGACTTCTCGGATCGTCCGCCATCCATCGAAAGTGCGACCCCATCTCGCTCGTTGCGCCGGCTGGCCCACGGTAGCAGCCCGTATAGTGGCAACATGCCCGTCGGGACGACACGTTTAATCAGAACCGGTTGGTTTATTAAAAAGATAGGGGGACGCGGATAGAGACAGAGAGAGAGAGAGGGAGACACAGAGACAAAGGCACAGAGAGAGAGAGAGAGAGAGAGAGACAAATAGGAAGACACAGAGACAAAGACACAGAGAGAGAGAGAGAGAGAGAGAGAGAGAGAGAGAGAGAGAGAGAGAGAGAGAGAGAGAGAGAGAGAGAGAGAGAGAGAGAGAGACAGAGAGAGAGACAGAGACAGAGACAGAGACAGAGACAGAGAGACAGAGAGAAGCTCTTCGAGGAGGAAAGAGTCGAATGGTTGCTTGAATTGTCGCACGCTAAAAGCACCTCTTTGAGCACTAAAAGCAGCTGCAGACGGACGGACAGCGCCAGACGGACCGCCTCCGGTCCGCGTCAGCTGGATATCGTGCCGAGGCAGCATCGCTCGCTTAGACGCCATCCGTATTCATCGCAGACTAATTGAAGCCACGTTTGGACTGGTCACTTGAATGACGCTCTTACTACAGTTATTCCTTGCATTAAACGCTAACGCCCGCGCCAGTCGCTGTTAGGATGGTGTCATTCCGCATCCAGCCTCGGTCATGGCACCGGAGAGGGTAAACGAGTGTAACGTGGTAAACAAGATTACTTTGTAAGACATGCCTGCACCGTAAGCAGTAGATCGTAATCAGTAACGTGAATTTCTATGAATGCAACGCCAATGGGGTGGTGTTTTTTTGGTGAAATTTGTAAGAAAAATCTACTCAGCCTTAAACGGACACCAGATCATCACATGACAATTTTTAAAAAAGGATAAATTTTCAAAATAATGACACGCCCCCTCAAGGTCAACTGTCCGGTTGGTTGTTATAACAAACATGAAGCTTAAACTCAAACAAGCGAAGTTAGGCGCTGCTCTTTGGGTTAGCTGGGGCCAGTTTTGGTGAATGGCTATCCAAGGCTATTACTCGTTTATTTACTTGCCATACGTACGTTTACTCTTGTGGCGATGCGTCCACTTATTGTTAGGCCAATCGGAAGTGACTTGCGATCGGCAACTAGACTATCATTTGAGATAAACGGAATGTACTGTCTCCGGAGCGCGAGAACTAAGGAGTTCATTATCATGGCACCTGATGAATCCTGAAATGGCAGATCCGGTTTCGGCATCTAGCGACATTTATAAAATGTCGTCGGCGCCGGCGGCCACTGCCAGATTTCCGAGCACCGACTTGTTTGTAAGAAGCGCGTCTTTCACTGGGAATTATTTTGAAAATTTCAATTCAATTGTAATCAAGGAAAACCAAGGGGATTTCAACTTCCTATTTTTGCTGCTTGTAGCTGCGATTTGTTTAGGTGAAAGCGCCATTCACCAGAGACTGTCCAAAACCCGCAGCCCGCCTGTCTGCTGAAGGGGCTCGGATTTGACCACCACCGGTACATAAGCTGACCCGCCTGCGTAGCCTGTGACAACTCAAAGCAGCCATCGTTTCACCCGCTGCACGTACGTGGGGGTGCTTGGCCATGCGTCGCATTTTGTCGCCGAGCTGCCGCGCGCGCGCGCGAGCGAGCAAGCCACTGCAATTCTGCAAATGTGCCGCATGTTTGCATGCCGGGCTAGCGACTCGCAAGGGGCCCTGCATGGTTGACTAAGTCCTAAATATGTGTGTTTATCTATTTATTGAATGAATTACTTATACGATGCACAGTGCTGGCGTACTTGTCTAGCTTACCGTCATCAACCGAGTCACTTAGAATCCCCCCGTTCTGTTTTCTCTATAAATTCTAGCCGTATTATCTTGCAGATGTTATATCTCTTACACTAGTTAGCTGATCATCTTGAAATGTTGAATCATTGTCATTACACATCATTCCGGCCATCTCTCGCGCATATTAGATCTTAACAGGTAGACTTATTTTAAAGAAGAAGCTGACAGTATATTTCATGCTGAGCCTTACTTCACTATTCTGGTCATGTGTCCTTCAAATGTCACAGATAGGTTAACGATGACCTGATCAACGTGGAATGTAAGGTATTAGGATCTTTGGTATGTGATTCAAAGTGTTGTGAGTGTAACCCGAGTCGGGATTTTTTGTCATCATTTGCACGCTCTGACATCTTCACTTGTATTCTCGGAGTGTTTTCCACACAGAGGTTTTCGGTATGTGTTAAATTCTACAGCTTGGCCGGAAACGTCATGATCAACTTGAAATTTGTAATGTAGTAGTTTGGGTTCACCTGTCCAACGAATCGAAATTACTCATATTTGTCGTGGGCAGGATGAGTTTAGCTGCCTAGCTGGTTTGGTCTAGCGGTTAAGGTGCTCGCCCCCACCAAGGTCTGACTGAGGTCGTGGGCTCGAGCCCTGAGGCATATGTGAAGCGCCTGAATAGAGATTAAGTTCTCTTGGGGCGCTATATAAATGAATTATATTTTATATATATATTTACACGTACTTTTACGTCATAAAACATGATATTTCTGACGCATCAAAAGTTTGGCACATCAAATAACTTGTATTGCAATAAAACTTGAAATTAATTTTCAGGCTAATTTGTGTGCATTATTTGACGGGTTGGGCAGATATTTACAGTGCATGGAATTGAATCTGTTTATTAAACAACGCATCTATGTTCTGGCTGAAGACCAGTAAAAAACGTAATCTTGACTTTTACAGGTCATCAGAAGCTCAAGATGACAGCAACGACTATTTCAAAAGATAGCTTAATATATTTTAATAAATCATATAAATATGAAACAACGCAGATAGTGCGCCGTCCTCCCCCCCCCCCGTGGGCTGAGCCTTACCGAGCTGAACGACAGCACGGTTGCTTTGCTCCGCGGAAAACTAGGCCCACTCCTTGGCAGTGCCGCACACCGTGTCGTTTACGCTTAGTTTTCGGAAGAGCTTCCGGTACGCAGCATCAATGCCAAGGACATTATGGCACCGCTCATTACCAGGATACCAAGACCCGAGTGCGACTACGACAAATGGTAGGACAGACGTTGACGCCCGACCCTGGAACCGGAAGTCACCCACGCTGCCTACGTATTATTTTTTTGGTGCCGATTGTATTCGACCGTTTCATTAGTCCTTGAGAAATATCAATGAAGTGAGCTGTCAGGAGAGCTAAATCTCCCAAAGCACTGGCTGTTCAGCAGATACTAATGACAATAAGAATAATATATTTATATAACACCCTCACAGAAATAATTCTTTTTCTAGGCACTATACATATAAAACTAAAGGAAAAGTAATAAAAATAATAATGCACTTTGATAAAGCGCCCTCAGAGAACTCAATCTCTCTCTAGGCGCTTTACATTTGCTGCAAAGGGAAATGCAAATGAATGGTGAGTAATATCATGCTTGATAAACAACATGAATAACATGGTTAGGGGTGACATGCACAGGGTCCGCATGCAAATGTGGTTAGTGGCAGCATGCACAGTGTCAGCATGCATAAGCACATCAAGGACGAATCACAGGGACCCACTAAATGCTGTCCTAAATAGGTGTGTTTTTAGGTTCCTTTTAAATGTGGTCAAGTCGGGGGATGTTCTGACGCAGGTCGGGAGGGAGTTCCAGGCTGTGGGAGCATACGAACTAAATGCACGGTCTCCAAAGGATTTAAGGTTTGTACGAGGTATTTCTAGGCTGTTGGATTCCGAAAAGCGGGTGGTACGATGCTTGGCCTGATGGGGGAGTATGTCGGGGATAGAGGCTGGAGCCGAAGAATGAAGCGACCTAAAAGTGAGCGACAAAACCTTGAAGTCAATCCGTTGCTTGACTGGTAGCTAGTGCAGATCGGTGAGAAGTGGTGTATGGTGGCAACTGCGACGCTCACGACAGACAAGCCTGGCTGCAGAAGTAAAGGAAGCACGTGAAAATGGTTAGAGGTAGCACGCACAGCGTCAGCGAACGTACTGTTACAGAAACATTTGAACTTAGTAGTCTTGGGCGTGTGAATATAATTAAGGCAGAGGTTTGTCAATATTAAAAGAAAATGTTGCAAATATCTAACGGAAGCGTCAAGGCGTACCGGAGATCGGCTGAGAAAAAGGCTGAGACTCCTTCGAGGCCTCGAACTGGAGAGCGCTAATGATGGCAACATGCTTGACTTAATAATATTAATCTAGAAGACGTCATGGGCAATGACACGATCAATGTAGCACAAGTGCAGGAGATAGTGGAGCCAGGACTGGAGGCATGGCTGACTTGCAGGGCTGACATGGGGCATGACTTGCAATTTTCTATCTAGGTTGCAAGACGAGCAAATAAGAAAAATGTACAGCGTACAACCATAGTTTGTATTGTAGTCAAACTCGGCATTTGCTCAGCGAGTGAGTTTTGGGCATAATTGTGTCCTTGGTGACGGCCATAGTCGTCTGCAGCCGGGGCTCGCTGTCCTGCTGCCGGGGGGGGGGGGGAGGCCCAATATCCTTCTGCCCCCATGTCTCTATCAGGATGCAGGCCAGCGTTGAAGCTCCGTACGGTGAAATCGGCAAGCTAGATCAGCGGCTTGAGAAGCCGGACTTCGGTGTTATATGCAAGAATGCGGAAATGGCTGCTGATTCCTGAAAGGTGATGCAGCTGTCTGGCACCTTGACTTTGACTGGCCATGCGTAGAGCGAACTGGTCCTTCTTGCTGCATCTGGTTTAGCCACTTACTGGAGCCGGTTACTGTCGTCACTTGGCTTCGAGAATTGTATTGTGAAAGCTTTTGACGGTAAGAACTGCTGCCCCTTATACTGAGCATACTTTTAATTGCTCGCGAGCTTGACTTGGGACGGTAGCTACACTACTACGATTAGTGGGAAGTTGCTAACTCACGTGCTGGATAGCTATCCTCATTTTTCAGACGATTTCCAATGCAGTGTGGCAATGTGGTGCATGCTACTGCTGTACATTGGTAAGGACTTGTGTCTGGCCAGAGTTCGGCTTGGTTACAATTGTACATGTAGCATGATTCCGCTTTACGATGACGGAGAGGACTGCTTGCGTATCTCGCGAGATCCGTTTTTGTATCGATTGTCTTTCACGCCTTTGTGTACTTGTGGAAGCTCCTAATTTTGCGTATCGTAGCGTCAACGTGGCTGCTCCTGCAATTATTCTTTGAATTTGCAGCTATGTGAATGCAATTTCGCAATCATCGTTCGTGTGCGTGATGGTCAACCAGCTTCGTGCGACTACGACTATGCTACGGCTGCTGAGTCTTTTTGACGTAAAAGCGATGGGATTTAACTTTTTGTTAATAATAATAATAATGCACTTGATAAAGCGCCCTCAGAGAACTCAATCTCTCGCTAGGCGCTTTACATTTGCTGCAAAGGGAAATGCAATTGAATGGTGAGTAATATCATGCTTGATAAACAAAAGCAAAAAACGATTTACTGTAGCGTAACCGGTAGCTGCATTTCAAAGTCTGCATGTGGGTGTATACGCTACTAAAAGGCAATAGACACTGGACGTTGGCTGTCCTACCCAGCAGTCTAACAACTGTCTAATTGAAATGAAGGCAGTTACATAGGACAGGATTGCTGAGCCGACGCCAGTAAGGAGAGCGTAACAAGTCGAAGTATCTATTGCTCGTTCAACGGCGGTGCTGGTAGCCTGCTCAGCCTTGCGTGGCGTGAATCTATCGCGTTCTTCTTTGAGATGGCGTCGGATGCGCATTAAGATAGATAGAGCTGAAGAAGATAGCTGCACTCCCTTCGCTTGCTCGATCACGTGCGCACGCGCTGACGACAAGACCGTGTGACAAGAAGCCGACGCCGAGTCCCTGGCTACCCGCATTGAGGCCAGGCGCGTCGACGCGACAACGGCCGGCGGTGAAGATCAGTATGGGACAGATTACACCTCCGACGACGGCGTCTAGGAAAAATCCTATTGCTTTATGCTAGCGCCTAACTAGGCGTCAGTGCCTCGGCAGTTGAGCTGAGCTGCTCTCTACTGAGGGCCACTGAGCCGCACGAGAGAGAGAGAGAGAGAGAGAGAGAGAGAGAGAGAGAGAGAGAGAGAGAGAGAGAGAGAGAGAGAGACAGAGAGACAGAGAGACAGAGAGAGACAGAGAGAGACAGAGAGAGACAGAGAGAGACAGAGAGAGACAGAGAGAGACAGAGAGAGAGAGAGAGAGAGAGAGAGAGAGAGAGAGAGAGAGAGAGAGAGAGAGAGAGAGAGAGAGAGAGAGAGAGAGAGAGAGAGAGAGAGAGAGAGAGAGAGAGAGAGAGAGAGAAAGAGGGAGAGAGAGAGAGGGAGACAGTTTACGTCGACGCTGCTGCTACACGCCAGGCGCATCCCACCTTCGCTGTCGAGTAGATCTCTCGGCGCCGCGGACTCGGACTTGCACGGACTCGCTATCCTACGGCGCGGGCGCCCTTTGTTGCAGCCGCGGCGCCTGTACACGCGCGAGTTCGTTTTGGCGCCGCGCGTGCTTGTCGCTGGCCCATCGATTCGAGAACCGCGGGCGTCACCGGTACGCGCTGCGCGCGCGCACCGGCTGCATACTTGGCCTTGCAATTGAACGCTGCGTTTGCGACCTAGTTCTGTCCGGACGCGGAAGCAGGCGCATCGCGTCTGCTTCCGCGTCGATAGAAGCCGGCGCATCGCGGCGACGCTTCCGCAGTTACCCGGGAGCTGCCGCCAATTAGCTGCTGCACCTGGCCCCGCCGCCGCCCGAGGCTCGCCGGCGAGCCCCAGGCGGCGGCGACAGCGTCCAATCCTCGCCGCGCGCGCCGCGTCGCGACCGTCGTTCGCCCGCGCGTCAGCGCCGTCGTCATCGAGTGCGTCTATCTTCGCGGGTCCGCTAAGAATGCAATCGGTGAGCTGCATTTACGTCTACGTCGAACGACGTCGGCGAGCTAGCTGGCCAGCGATGGCGCGGACGAGCGCGCGCGTTCGTCTGCAGGGCTGCCTCCCACTACAGCCAATCCGCGTCTATTTGCCGTCGCTATGCTGCAGCGAGCTTCCTCGCGCCGCTAGGGGGGGTGGGTGGGGCGAAGCACCGCCTGCTTGGACGCAGAGCTCGCCCCCGCCCCGCCCACAACGAAAGAGGCCCGAGCGCTCGCTGTCACGTACGAAGGAGGACCTGCCGGCCTGCTCGCGACTCAGCCCGCCCATCGATCAAGCAGCACTGGCGAAAAGAAAGTGGGTCAGAGGGCCCAGTCCCCAAACCGTCCCCCCCCCCCGGTTCGCTGGACCGACCTGACGATGCACCGTCGCCTCTTAGCCCCAGCGGTAAGCTGCCGGCACCATTTCACAATAATAATAATAAGAATAATAATACACTTGATAAAGCGCGCTCGGAGAACTTGATCTCTTTCATGGCGCTTGACATTTGCTGAAAATCCCGCTGAAGCGCCAGGTTTGGGTCCTGAAGCAGGCAACTTATTTGCCGTTTGCTGCAAGCGGGCCGAAAGTCTCTAAGTCTGTTCCGCCGCCCTACAAAGAAAAGACGCTGCAAAGTCAGTACAGCTTATTCTTTTACGTAATGTAAAGCATATAATGCACCTCCGTCTGTAACTCCACAGAGCCACAAAGACTATGCGTATGTTACGCAGGAGAGTTTTATAGAGTGCACACGCAGCCTAAGCGGCTTTCGGTGAGCATTCGGTGGCCAACAGACTTATTCTCACGTAGCTAAGAGAAAGTGAGAAGCATAGCTGAGTCAGCAGAGCAATTGAGGTAGTGAGTAACATGGAAGTAGTAGCTCAGAACGGCTAGAAAGAATGCCCCATAGTCGGCAGCACTAAGGTAGTTGTCGCTGCGTAAGAATCACGGCAGTGAGTTCCACAACCTAGGAGCTGCAGAGCAAAAGCTTCTGTCGCCAGCGTTCTTTAAGCTGAGGAACGGAACAGCAAATTTACTTATCACTATAGGAGTTAAAGGCACGAAGAGGAAAAAATGCCAGCGACAGTCACCGCCGAAGCCAGCCTTGCCGCATTCCGGCAGCGCCAGCTCGGCAAACTTAGCGGATCGCGTGCTGGGGGAGCGCTCAGGGAGCCGGGTGCACAGCGAGGGGGCGGGCGGTCGGGCGGGCTCTTCGGCCACCGGTTACGAGGCCGCCGAGCCGTCGCTGCTGCAGCCGCCGCCGCCGCCGCCGCCGGCCGATCCTCTGCTCTCTGCTTCCTCTCATTCCTCCCTCCCTCGCAGTCCGCTGGGCGCTAGCGCATTTCCATGCGGGGTCGAACGCTCGCCAACAATTTCGTCCATCTTCTCCGCGTCGTCGCCAGCTGGAGAGTTAAATTTAGAGCGCCTGAATCACTGCCTGAATCCCCGTGGCGCCGGCTCCGCTGGACGACGCAGCGCTGGCGACGCCCAGCTAACGCAATCACGCCCGCTAAAGAGGCGCGGGACCCTTTCCGACGCCCTTCGCTGCGGCCTCCGTCCGTCCGGCGACGCGAACCTGCGAACCCTTACCCTCTTGCCCACCACCCGATTTACGCCGCGCCGGAATAGTCGGAGTAGGCGCTCGATTCGAGCGAGAAATAACTTGGAGCGACCTTGAGGCTACTTGGCAGGAGCAGCGCAGCCGGCACCGCAGCGCAGGCCCGCGGTGCAGTGGAGGTGGCCGGCCGAGTCGGACTGCTGCAGGCGGAAGCTGACTGTCCGAGCAGCCGCTCGTCGGCTGCTCGAACAGTCAGCCAACTCCGACGCGCGGCGCGCGCGCGCAAGACGCACGGCGCGCGCGTGCGCGGTTTGGCTCGCGACCGAGTAGCGAGTTCGCTCCACCGACCGCATGCTTTGTTCGGCTCGCGCGGCTGCCGACGAGCGTCGCGAGCGCAGGCGGACGCTCCGCACGGCGTCGGCCGCCGGTCTCCTAATCTTCCCTCGGTCCGACTCTTTGTCTCGGCGCGGCAGAAGCGGATTCTCCACCCGCCGCGAAGCGAAAAGCCAAATGCCGAGTAATGAATGGCCTGCCGCCGCCGCCGCCGCCGCCGCCGCCTACTTCAAAGTAGCCGGGTAGCACGAGGAAAAACGTTTATCACTTTTACGGTCCGACCGCGGCGAGCGGACCGGCGCTGCGAGCATTAAAATCCGCCGAATCGAAATGCTCGCAAAATGCCAAGCTTCAGTCGACGCGCGCGCGCCGGCTCGCGAAGCGCGCAGCAGAGGGCTCGACCGAAAGAAACCGCGCCGCGGCAAAAAGGTTCGCCGCCGCCGCCGCCGCCGCCGCCGCCGCCGCAGCATGGCTCACCGGCGCGCACCTGCCCGAGACGGCAGGCAGACGCCGCGCCGTAAATAGGCCGGCTTTTTGTTACGCGCGCGCTCGCTCGGGACCACCTCCGCTGCCTGCTCGTCGTGAGCCGCGACCGAGGGCGCCCGCGCCGCTCGGCGTCTGTCGTCGAAAGGACGCCGCCGCCGAACTTCCGCCACGCACTGCGGGTTGTTTTGGCGGACCGTCGTTTGCCCCGACGGTCGCAGCCGCCGCCGCCACCGCATCCGGAGGCCGTGACGTTCGCAAATCGATCTATGGGCGGCCACTGAATTCGCTCGCTGCTTCGCGAAAAACCGTCGTCGTCGCGGACCGCCCGCCCGCTGCATGCGCGACCGCTCTCCGCTCTCGCCTCCGCGACTGTCGCTTCTCCGCGACCGACCACTCTCCTCGCCTCCTCTTCTCCCCGGGCGCTCCTCTATTTCCTGTCGCCTCTTCGTGTCACCAACGCGGCGGCACCCACTGCCGCCGCGCGTCTCCTAGGCGCCGCCGCCGTCGCTCGGCAGCCCGAGCTTCAAGGTGACCCGAGGGAGGAGAAGTGTGACATTGCTGCTGCAGTGCCAGTAGAATTCGGGCGGTTCGCGCGCTCCGTCGCAGCGTCGTCCGTCCGGCGGGCCGCGGCCGGCAGGACGGAGACGCTCGGTTCGCGGCCAAGAGGAGCCGCACCTCGCAGCAGCGGCGGTCGCGCGCCGCCGCTGCTGCTGCCCGGCGACGGACGCCGCGCCCGGCGGCGGCGAGCTTGGCCGGTCTCGCCGCCGCCGCCACCCAAGTTCGGCTCGTTGCGCGCGCGCGCGAGCCGCGGCGGGCGCCGGCTGCACGGCGCTTCGTCGCTGGCCGCGCGAGGAGCGCGACTTGGGCGCTACGTCGCGATCGGCCCAGTTTGCGACGGCAGAGGATCCGGGCCCGCAACGCTGTGCGCACGCGGCGAACGGCTAGGATTAAGGAAAGGAAATAAGAGAAAGCGGTCGGTCTCGTTAAAGCAGTTGTCTCAGCCAGTCGTCTCAGTTGTCTCAATCGTCGAGCCAGGGAGCGAGGCTCCTTCGAGGCGCCGCTGGAGATGCAGCTGCTAATGCGGCGGGCCAGTGGCAGCAGCGGCGAAATCCCTGGAGCCCCGGAGCCGCTGCTCGGGGCTTTGCGGCAGCGACGCGCTGGTGCGCGCGCGCAAGTGCTGACGCGTGTCCGCGCACAGCGACTCGTCCGCGCGTGCGGCTGAGGCAGGATAGGTTTCGGAGAGCTTCGATGACCCTGCGAGATCTCGGAGGGGCGAGATGACCCTGCGAGATCTCGGAGGGGCGAGAGAGTCGCCGAAAACCGTCCAATCCTGCTCGGCGGCGGCTTGGAAGAGCCGGCGAGAGCTGCGCCAACGAAGGAATAGTTTGAGCGTAGCGTGGCGCAGAGGACGAGCGATCTCAAAAGAAATAGAGCACCGTAGTCACCAGTACGCGCGATTGCACGATTCGCCCCCGAGGGGGGGTAGGGGCGAGGCAGGGCCCACCGAGGCGTTCGAGCCAGCGCTCCGCCCAGCGACCTTCGTGCAAGCGTGCTTAGGTGCGTCTAACGACGTGGCTGCCAGCCCAATGCGAAGGTCGAAGACTTAAGCATCGGTGCATTCCAAAGACAACCGGAGCACCCGTCTGGCCGCCTGCGTCGGAATATTTTGTGCGCGCGACTCGGCGAAATACAGAAAAACACGCCGCGTTTGCTCGAGACTGATCTCAAGTGGTGACAATGTCAACCACGAACGGGAGCGTCTTTTCCAAACCCAATGAAAGGTCCAGCCTCACTATGGTGGTGACAGATGTGGATTGAATGCCTATCGCTCTCCGGAGCTCGTGTCGACAGGCTTGAAAAGACTTGGCAGAGAAATCTATGCATGCAGATGCTACTGAGCATTTTCACGCGTCCGCCATAACCTCACTACATGTATCATCCGTATATATATATATATAATCTCTCTATATATGCTTAAATTTCTCAAGCGAACTGAACTACTTATGCCGGGCTTGGTGCGAAATCTTGCATCTAGCATCAGTAATTTTATTAGCCCGGTTGCATAGAGCCAGAGAGAGAGAGAGAGAGAGAGAGAGAGAGAGAGAGAGAGAGAGAGAGAGAGAGAGAGAGAGAGAGAGAGAGAGAGAGAGAGAGAGAGAGAGAGAAATAGATAGAGACAGAGACATAAATAGATAGAGAGAGACCGAGAGAGAGAGAGAGAGAGAGCGATAAATGGGGGGAGAGATGTGGAGAGAGAGAGAGAGAGAGAGAGAGATGGGGGGAGAGAAAGAGAGTAAAATGAATCATAATCCACAATTAAAAGCATGCAATTGTATAGCTCCCTCGGAAAACTGAATCAATTTCTAGGCACTAGAGATGCTGTATAGAAAGCATTTCCAAATGATTGGTGGTAACATCCGCCAGAAGCAGGCGTATCTTAAGTGCGTATATGCGTACGAATGACGCATCACAAAGATCCACTAGATGCTGTAATAAACAGGTGTGTTTTAAGCTCCTTTTAAATGTCGTCATGGCAGGGGACGTTGTGACGTGCGTTGGGTGTGAGTTTCAGGCTATTGGCGCTTAAGAACTAACGGCACAGTCTCCAAAGGTTTTGAGGCGAGTAGGTCTCGGGATATAGCTAAACGGTGACTAGAAGGATATAGGAAGGTAAGCGGAATTATCTCCCCACAGTGTGTGGTTTATACGCCAGCAGATTTAATAATCATCTACGAGGTGAGAGCTAATGGAATGATCGACTTGCCATAACGCCAACACCCGCCAGTATCTTGTAATGTAGTAATGGCTGCGACGACGACCATAAGACGTCCTTAAAGAGTCAATATCAGTATGTGGCTGAATATTCCAACACGGCAATCTAGAAAATTCAACAGATTTAATATGGAGCACTGTAAAATTGCCAAACCCGCTAAAAGATGCAGAATACTTTGCATAGCGCTCAACCCACTTGGAAACAATTTAAAAACGATGAACTATAATAAAGAGCATGATTGCAGGGTATAAATTTCGAGAATGCTTGAGGACAAGTATAGGAATTCTTGCCCAACCAAAATCAGAAATGAACTGTTTGAGTGTTGCACGAGCACAGCTGAACTCGCATTTCAAATTTCACGTTGATCCGTACAATATTGGCCTAGTTATGGAATTTGCAAGGTACAAAGCTGCATTTCAAAGGAAGCTCTTTGAAAGCCATTGCCATACACAGGCACCTCAAGAAGCTGCCAACACACACTTCGATGTGTCAAGATTCAATAAGTTGGAGTACAAGTCGCATTTCAAGCAGAGTTCGGTAAAAGAAATTATTTTGAGGAATTGTGCTTTCGGTTTACTGCATAATCTGCATTCTTCTTTGTATTGCTTTATTTTTACGTGGAAGTCATCGAAACTTTGGATTGCATTTACAAAGTGTTGGTCTTTCGAAGTGCATCCTAGACAAAAAACTCAATTTCAGTCAAATTGTGTGCCCGATTTTCCGAATATTCACCGTTGAGCACCAGAGTCACGGCTGGAACTAAGTCAACTTTGCTAAATGAGAAAGAAATTGGAAGTTTAGGTTGCGCGAGGCAGAGGCACGACCGGCGGAAATAGTAAATCGCTCAAGACTAAAAGCCTTTCCTATCGCATCCAAAGGTCTGAGCTCCGGCCAGCGGCTCCACTCGCACTTGTAAGCACAGGTTTTAATGGCGACGCGCTTCGTGAACATACACTGGGATGACGAAATCTAAAAAGAAACTTACAACGCACGTTTCTATTACAGCACTGGGTGGGTCTTTGCGATTCGTCCTCCTTGTGCATGTACCTACTTACCTGCTCGTACCTGCTGCTTGCGGATGTTGCAACCGAATATTTGGCGATGCTTTTAATGCAGAATCTCTTAAAGGGTCAGGAGAGAGATTCAGTTCTCTGAGGGTGCTATACAAACGTATTATTATTATTACACTGACTGCCCTCACCTATCACCTAGAGGCTATTCATGCAGTACTTACATAACCAGTGCAAGAAGATTTGTATGCACTACGTTCTTAGGATGAAGGCTGCTCTGCTGAGCGTTAAATACCTGGCAGCGTACGTTTATCCTTTTTTAATTGGCACGGGTACGGCTTGCCGTCAATAGAGTGGCGCTGCGACGCGGGATGACGACTCTAGGACCGCACTTTCGGCGGCTCACGGCCGCCGCATTTACGTTGCAGCTGCGGACCGCCGAAGTCCCGCTGTCGGTCGGTCGGTCTGTTGGTCGTTCGGTCGGTCGGTCGGGCGCCGTTGTGTGACAGCATTCTAGACAGCGACCCCCTTTCTCTCGCCGGAGCATGCACCATGACCCGCACTGGCCGAGCGCGATCCGCACAGATGAAGCATGGAAGTAAAGGACTAACTTCTACCGTCGAGCCGGTGGAGGAGAACGCGGCAGTCGACGTAGCCACCCGGCCACATTTCCCACTGGCACGGGACCGCTTGCGGCCCAGTAGCCGCATCGGCCGAAGAGAGCTCGCTGCCTTCGCGATAACTAACAGCCCGGAAGCGGTGCCGACGGAGAAGCAGAAGCAGCAGCTGACGGCTCGCTGCGTCAACGAAACAGTGCACCGCTGTCGTCCAGCCCCCGGAACCTCGCGCTTGCAGAATAAGCGCGATAAAAGTGCGACGCGCCTCCTCCCCCCAGCTTCGCACGCCAAGGTTGAATTTCATCCTTCGCGGTTTCGTCCCTCGGCGTTCTCATCGAGATGAACGTGCGCACGTCCGCAGTCTTGTCGTTTCAAGAAATCGGGGTCTGAGGCAGACCTAGTCAATTTTAAAGACTTCGAGTTTACACCCGAAAGCTTAAAAAAGCCAGGGCTTCTTTTTTCCTTAGAAAACCGAATTCCTGCCAGTCGGACACTAAACAGATTTATAAGACAGTAAACCATTTACTGGCCAATGCTGAGAAATCTGACTCCCCAGATATTAAGGGCTCAGCCGAAAAGTTTTCAGCCTTCTTTACTGAAAAAGTTGTGCACATTCGTGCCTCCATTAAGCCCCCTCCGACCAAAGCAATCGCCGTTCCTCAACCTGTGACCTTTCTTAAAAGGT